>JANDJT010000164.1:6743482-6770910 GCA_024331685.1 Stegophilus panzeri
CTTTCCAATAAAGATCTGTAAAGCTTATTTGGATTTTACAAAATTATCTTTAAAATACAGTCTCCTGAAAAAGGGAGGTTTCTTTTTTTTAATGAGTATATAAGGGTGCTTCTAATGTTTCTTCTGAATGACACCACAGAAAAAGACTGATTGACTTATTGATCTATGGTTCCAATAATGGTTTCTTATGGTTTCTAGAACCTGTCCTGGCACCTTTATTTGTCTGAAATTCAGACCTTTAATAGTTAGAAAAAGTCATATATACACTCTTAAAAAAGGGTCTATAGATAGTAAGTGGTTCTCATATTTCTAAGGGGGTTCTAATTGAACTCCTCTATATTAAAAAAGGGAAAATCCTTTTGAATGGGTCTATGCAAAATATTTAAGTGTTCCCCACTGACAAATCAAAAATCCTCAAGCGTCCTAGATTTAACCCCAAGGAACAAACAATGTAATTAGGCATGTACTGATGTATTATCTAGGTAACAGTGTTAGGGCCAACACTGGCCTGACCTTGCAAGTGAATACAAAACACAGCATGAGTCAAACTACCCTAGCATCATACCTCTGGGGTTTCGTATAACTAGGCGACAAAGAGTGTTGCCGAGAGTCAGCATGTTTACTGTGAGGATGTGACGGATCAGGATAGTTTCATACTGAAAATGAAAACGGTGCACCACTAAATACAAATGTCCCATTTCATGGTGGTGTTTTTCAAACTAAAAGTACAAAACTTCTACCTTTGAAGGTAGCACTACAGTGACAAAAAAGTCACACAGCTGGTAGCATTTCTCCATTTTGATCTTGAGCTCAGGTTACTGTCTATGTGGAGCTTCACATGGTCTCCTTGTCTGCCTGGGTTTCCTCTAGGTTCTCAGTTTTCCTCTGGGTTTTCCATGTGTTTGCGTGGGTTTCTTCTGGGTTCTCTGGTTTCCTCCCACCTCCTAAAAACATGTGAATGAATGTCAATGAGTGTGCATATGTGTCCATGTGTATGGTGCCCTGCGATGGACTGGCGTCCCATTAAGGGTGTATTTCAGCCTCACGCACAGTGTTGCCAGGATAGGCTCCAGACCCACTACAACCCTGACCAAGATAAAGTGCTTACTGAAGATAAATTCATGATGGTACATGCTCTGTCCAGCCATGCTCTGGCTTACATCTTCTGGCTGCAAATCCCTCAGTCTGAAAATCCAAGACAAACTCTCAGTAAAGAAAAGACTGAGACTGTCTAGTACAGTAATCTCTGGCTTTGTAATGGGGCAAATTAGACCAGAGTTCTTCCATAACCTTTTGGCCTTCTCTTTGTGGCACAAAACACTAACAGAGCACAAAGATTATGGACGGAATGAGATCTGTAATTAAGGCTGAGAGAAGACAGAGCTCTATTTGGAAAACTTCAGAAAGCTTTGAGATGTAGCATTTATTTCAGACATGCTGCTTATATTTTCAGACTAATTCTATAGCTGTCATGGAGACAAAAGAGAAACGGCACAATTGAGTACTATTTTTATATCCAGAGCCTTGAGATCATAATAGAATAAATCAGCGTGATCAGCCAACATGATCAGAGTGTAAACTGAGCATATAAATTCATGTCTTCAAAGAGACAAAGATCAATGACAGAGATGACTACAGGCCATTTACAGATAACAGTATGATCTAGATTGTGCTCCCTCTCCATCCATCTTGCACTGTTTTCTCCACAGTCCTGTATCCGGTCACGCTACACTGGCCATTGGGTCATGCTCTCAAGCCAAACTATCAATGGCACTTTTGTGACGAGCGCTCAAAGTCACATAGCTGATGTGTGGTGCAGCGGGACGGCTCTTCTCGGGCTTTGTCCCATCAATGAGCTCATTCTGCAGGGCGTCTACCTCCGGCTGGGTTCCCAGGCCTTTAGCTGGAGGATGGCATGGTGAGAGATGTATTGCTGTCTGATTTCCGTTTAGGATTTATTGGAGGGCTCCACAGGAGTTGTGACTGATCTCTCGCCGGCATTTTTAATCCATTCTCTGATTCTCTTTTTTTCTCTCTCTCGCTTATTTCGTATATTTTTCCAAAAGGAATGAACAGAAACATGTAATGGTTTCTATGAATGCTTTTAAATCATAGATTATCAACAAAAAGTTCAAAGTTTCAGTATTCAGTTTCTTACCCAGTAAGCAAATAAATTGCAATATTTTTTGGCAACATATAAAAATTCTAAATCTGCATGTTTATTAGTAAATCAGGCTCATACACTTGTGGCTCCATGAGTTATGTTGGATCACATATTAATTGCATCTAAAAATGTATTTTTTCAACATTGCATTAAAAAAATTGAATCCAAAGTCATTAACTAGTCTCAAACCATTAAATGCCTGGCATTCCTATAACACCAGAGCTTATTTACAACTCTCTGGCTGAGTATTCAAGACTGAATAGTTTCCTAGAGAATTATCAGATGGCAAAAAGCTCTGAAGCTAATCCTGAATTAGTGAACCAGACACATGGATTTAATATGGCTTATGAACAGAGGAGTTCTGACCAAGGTCCCATGTGTGACAGGAATAGGTCTCAGATTATGGAATGGAAAGTACATGCCCAGACTGTCATCATACTGCCAAAAGAAAGTAAAGGGAAGAGAAAAATACCTAAAAATGGACATGTGGCATGTCTGATGATGTCATTCAAAATAGGTTAACCATCAGAACTTTAGTAGTAGGCATACACAGAGACAAAAATCTTAGAAAGAATAATACTGAACTACTGCGGTGAAATAAAACTGAAATAAAATCCTTGCAATGTGGCATAGTAAATGAAGGTTAAACTCATGGGCCATTATCAGCCAGAAAAACTTCCAAGATGCTGCTGTAGATATAGCAACCGCTTATTGATGGACACAAGCTTCCTTGCTGCATGTTCTCAGTTCCAGAATCAGATATTTCATTTGACATGTTCTTTGCTGTTGTTTATCAGCATTTAACTGCACTAATAAAATATATAAAGCCTAGAAATAGCATTGCCCTGAACAATTTTGTGCTTTAACTATGGACAAGACAAACGGTCGACTAGCTGACTACTTTTTAAAATTACTGTTCAACTAGTAAAAATCAATAGTCATGCAATGCCTAGTATGGATTTTAATAGGATAACTGTTGTTATTGGTTAATTTATTGTGTCCTGTTGACTGATAATGAATGTTTGTCTTCAATCAAGCTAAACAGTCACGTGATAATGCCTTTTGGCTTTGTGGGATTTTTTTTTTCATATGCTGACAATGGTCCAACTGACTGAAAACGATCAGCTATTTTGGATCTCATTCAGTTTTAGAGAGTTTTTGATACACAGACACACACAAAGTGTTTAAAAGGCAATTCCCATGTAAATACTTGATTAAAAATTATGCTAATTGCACTGTAAAAGCCTTGCACAATTATGACACATACATGGTCCATGTGAAATCCCTACAGTAAGTCCAGACCACAAAGAATAATCAACCTCAACATTTTCCACCAAGCCAATGTCCATTCAATCTAAGCTTTACAGCCAGACTTTGGTCTCTTCACTTTTAGTGGATTTAAGGAGCAGGTTTAACCAGTCTTAAACCATTTAATCATGCACCATGATGTCCACCATGATGCGCTACTGTGAGGCACACACCGGCTGTCCGCCTGGGAGGAATGAAGCAAGGTGTTAATTAGCAGAAAGTGTGACACACACTTTCCAGCCTCCTGCTTGCTCCCTGCTTGCAGCGCTCCTCTGCTTTGGTTACAAGAAGGCATTAGGTTATGGAGATGCCAGTGTAACTGTGTGTTGTGTGCGTGGAGATTTTTAGAACTAATTATCAGATCAATCTGAAAGTCAACCACACCGAAAGGAATTATTGTGTTCGTTCCTAATTGAAGAGTATTAAATCTTGTAGACAAGTATAGAGCTGTAATGTCAGAATATATACATATATAAGAAACAACAACAAATTGAAATCCAAAAAAAGCTTAGCTAAGCAAAGCAAACAAAGTTATGACACTGTTACAATTTAACTTTATTGTAAATCAGGTAGAGGCGGTCAAATATAGTGAATTTCATCCGCTCCTTTTATTATTCCCTCAAAAGCCATGCGCCTTCCCATGTCATGCCGCTTCCCACGTTGACAGGATATGTAATTTACGCTGTACTGTCCTGATTGATTAATAGTCAACATCATATGTTTTTTGTTCAGTTTCCAGAACCTGTGGCACCACAAAGACCAATTTCACCTATGGGCAGATTATTTTAAGGACAACTGCTAGAATGTAAAGAGAACTTGTGTGTTGAAAAAAGTGTCCTTCCTTTTTTTTTTTTTTAAATCAGTGACCACATCTTTAATGAGGAAGCCAAATGAGAAGGCAAGGAAAAACTCTTTAAAAAATAATGTCATTTACATTCTACATTTATATTTAGTACTCTTTTTACAAGTGAGACTGCGTACAGCTGCTATATAAGATGCCTGTGATAAAAGTGTGCAAGTTTCCACAAACTGACTAGAAACAAGTGTGTGATGGTTGTAAACAGATCACCAGGGCTGGAATGAGTGTTAGTCCTTAGGAGTCCTTACAAGCTGAACATGATTAACCCAAAAATAATAATCATAATGGAATAATTCACCCTTTTTTTACACTAGGAAGTGACAAGTTGCTTGTGTTGCTTGTAATTTGTCTCTTACTGTCGCTTACTGTCCAGGGCTTTTAGTTCTGATAAGAAACTAATCAGTGAGAAAATTGTGACGCTTCGTATTGTGACGCTTTGTGACGTGTCATTGGTAGATTAGCAAAGCAATCTAACTGTACAAGCTACATACACTCATCAAAGGCACTAAACATTTCTGCTACTACTACTTCCTTTGTTATATGTTTTTCTTCCATTTTTGCACAATAACTGGAAACTAATTGCAAGTAAAGATAATTTGCGAATAGGAAACTGAAGAAAAGCGCACTATAGGATTGGTCCGAGGAATTATTTGAGCTAGGATTTGTCGCTTAACCATGTCATACTTAATTTGGATAGAGTTGAGAAACTCTTGATTCAAATGTCACTTGTTGTTTGGCTCTGTAGAGTAATATGAATAACCAGGAGAAGCACAGGTCATCAGTCAGTCAACAAAGCTTATGTAACCAGATGGCCAAAGAGAAAAAAGAATGTCAAATCAATGAGTGTGAAAGAGCAGAGTCTGTTTCTGAACTGTAAGTGCCCTCAAAAGAGTCGTAAGATTTCAGTCATGATATACAGCATCCTTGCTGAAAAATCCAGCTTGGTCTAATGACCTACCAGCTGCCAAAACACAGACCAAGCTGGACAAGCTGATAGACCATCACTGCTAGCTGGTACGTGCTGGAAGAACAGAAATAGTTTTTGAATTACTGATAATAAAGCTACATCATAGACAAGTTATTTTTAAACAGAAAACAGTAAGGTGATTAGAAGCTGGGAAATAACTTACCAGTTGGCAGTGATGGTAAGCCTCAGCCTGTGTTTTGTAGCTAACACGCGGTCACACCAAGCTGGATTTTGGAGCAGTGTCTGCTATTCTGAGCAGTGGAGAGTTAAAACACAATGTGCAACAATCTGGCCTGCTAGGTTAATATGAATCAGTCCGGTTTATAGGTGTTCTGTTCTTTACTGTAGTCTGGATCTCAGTAAAAGTGTTATATAGACTTGGATCATGTTAACGCTTTGTATTTATCACAGATGTTATAAAGTGGGGAAAAATTTGTTCAGGCTTTATGGTCTTATATATCAGGGGCTTTCCACATAAAAAGATGGAAATGCTAGATGTTGGGCATGTACTGAATTAATTGATTATTACAATACTTATTATATTATGGGAGAGGTCAGCTTTTTATAACATAACATAACAGCTCTGTGCTTCAGAAAAACTAAAGTCTGGCGGTAGATTTTATTACTTACTTTATTAAATGTAAAGTTTTCAGTCAAGTGACTAGCTAGCTAGCAAGATACGTTAATCTGCTAACAAGGTATCAAGTGATATATATTCAAGCACACTTTATATAAGTTATCTAAAATACATACATTCACCAATGTGGCAGATTAATTTATAGGATGGCTAGCAAAGTGGCATTTACATTTCAAGACTATGCTAGCTAGCTAATACATGAAAATGAAACATGTTTTGCTTACAGATTTATTTCCACAGTGAATAAATTTATAAAGAGAAAGTCAAGCTTAATGCAGTGTTAACAGTAGGCCTGCTGTAGGGAGGTTTGAAAGTGTAAATTTGTGTATGTTTATTTCTGACACAGTTAGAAAAACACATTTCAGTGTTGCTATTAAAATATTTAGTGCATGCTAATTAAACAAAACAAAACAAAACAAAAACAACCCTTCTGTATGAAGAATGAACTACATTTCCCTGTATCCTTTACCAAATAACGAACTTCAAGACTTATCACCTAATCTGTCACATGACCAATTTCTGCAATCTCACTCCCCAGTTGTTTTTAATCACTAGTTCACTACAAATACACACTACAAACCTCAGCAAAGTATAGCTCCTAGCTACTTACTAGAAATGTTACAGAGTCTTTACTATTGTATGCACTGACTAATAAAAAAAACATTTTAATAATGTTACATCAGTTCATTTTCTTAAGCACAAAACATTAATTTTAAACCCATTATGTGGTGTTTTTCTTGTTGATTAGAAGCACAACTGACAAAGTTAGTGGCTGGTTATGAGTCTGCGTTTTGGGTTAGTGGTAAATATTTATTTGGGAATATTTACATATGGTTGGTTATTACACATAATGTTGCCCTTGGTTAAGACAAATGCAAGCTTTTTTTTTCTCTCCTCAGTTCAAGTAAAAAATATCTGATTGCTGACGAGATTTTTGTGGAAAATCCAGGTGTACATCGAATTACTTGAAATCTGATAACAGCCTTAATCCAATTTAAGATCACAGAATACTGCTCACATGACCACTTGAAAGGTTTATAATCAGATTACTAGTATAAAAACATACATTTACTGTATTTAATTGTGTTAGCGTGCTTTAAATCAGAGAAAACTCTTTTTTCTTATTAAAATCAGCAGCAGCTTTGTTGCTGGCAAAGCTGATGAACTAAAAGTCTAGACTCATTGTACTACTGTAATTACAATAATCATGCAGATTTTCTTTGCAGACTGAGTAAGGGTGACTGAATTCATTAGCATCCGATTCTGTGTGTGTGACTACAATCCCAGACAGCCGTGAGGGTAAAGTGTGTGTGGAGGAGGAAAAGCTGGTCTCCGGCCAACACATCTTTGACTCTATGTCTGTCACTGTGTGTCTTTTCTCTGTGTGTATCTTTCTTCCTCTCTTCTCAATCCACAATGCATAAACTTTGGGGCAAATTGAGACAAAGAAAGAAAAGGAGGGATGTGGTGGATGAAACTCTCTCCATTCATGATATGGGTGATGAGAAAGAAAGAAAAATTGTGTAAATTATTCCAGTGCATGAAAACTTCATCTCTGTGGTTAAACAGAAGAAAGAAAGAAAGAAAGAAAGAAAGAAAGAAAGAAAAAAGAAAGAAAGAAAGAAAGAAAGAAAGAAAGAAAGAAAGAAAGAAAAACAAAACAGTAATAGATTGTATAAATTATTTCAGTGCATGAAAACTTCATTTCTGTGGTTAAAAGAATGAAAGAAAGAAAGAAAGAAAGAAAGAAAGAAAGAAAGAAAGAAAGAAAGAAAGAAAGAAAACCCAACTTCTCCATCAGTCTGAACAATACTCGTGGAACATTATTTTAAGAATAACTTGAATTGTCTTTTTTTTAATGTGTCTTTAATGTGTATAATCATTAATGTAACTGAATAATAAGAAAATGGCTGTTCTTTAGTAGTCCTGATATTTAAGGAACAAAAGGGAGAACTGAAAACAGTAGAGACACATTTAGGATGTTGGTGCTCTCTCTCCCAGGCCCTTTGTCTTCACCCTGTAACTGGGTGTCTCACAGGAAATCCCAGCATCCTCTTAGTCCCATCCTGTCTGTCCCCCCAGTCATCCTGCTAACCTCCATCCCCCATATCAGCTTAGTGGACCCCCTGATGTGCTGTATGCCATGTGAGCCTTTAGTAAACTGGTAAATCTGGTAAAAAGAAAGGATTGCAAAGTATGGAATAGTATACAGTGGTGCATGGTGGTGCATGCTGTTATAGGAAAATAATCCACACTGGGGTGTATTATATCACAGTGATTTGCCACTGATTACTATTTTTAGCTATTAGTGAATGACATGTTGCACTTTTTAACAGTTTATAGTTACAGTTAATGCTATCAAAGGTCCAAGAAAGAAGTTCATGTTATCACTTACATTACACAGATTAGCCATTAAAACATTAAAACCACCTGCCAAATATTGTGTAGGCCCCCCATGTGCTGCCAAAACAGCTCTGACCCGTTGAGGCAGGAACTTCACAAGACCTCTGAAGGTGTGCAGTGGTATCTGGCACCAAGATGTTAGCAGCAGATCTTTTAAGTCCTGTAAGTTGTGAGGTGGAACCTTTCATGGATACAGACCTATTTGTCCAACACATCCCAGTGCTCGATCGGATTGAGATCTGGGGAAGTCGGAGGCAAAGTCAACACACTGAACTCTTTGTCATGTTCCTCTAAACATTCCTGAACAATTTTTGCAGTGTGGCAAGGAGCATTATCCTACTGAAAGAGGCCATTGACATTAGGGAATACCGTTGAAATGAAGGGGTGTACTTGGTCTGCAACAATGTTTAGGTAGGTGGTATGTCTCAAAGTAACATCCACATGAATGCCAGGATCCAATGTTTCCCAGCAGAACATTGCCCAGAGCATCACACTACCTCCACCTGCTTGCCTTCTTCTCGTCAGTGTATAGAAGCTATAAACAGTTGTTCTATTACCAGCCTCTTTTTTTGCCTTTCTTGAAATCAATAAAACAAAAAAGCGCAGCTTGTCATGTTACTTAGAAACCGGAAAGTGTAAACTCCTGTCCTGAAGATTCTCCCATGCTGACCTTTAAAGCATTAACACGGGAAACTCCTTCCATAAATGTTACATAAACCTTACAGAAAGCTTTGCCATATGAATGATTATACACTTTTCTTTGTTTAAAAAAAAAGAGTTTTAAATCCATTTTTATTAGCCGTAGATTATGTGGAGCATCTGCCATACAAGTCATTTACGTTTACAGGCATTTGGCAGATGCCCTTATCCAGAGCAACTTACATTTATCTCAATTATACATATGAGCAGTTGAGGGTTAAGGGCCTTGCTCAGGGGCCCAACGGTGGGATTTGAACTCACGATCTTCCGATCAGTAGTTACTGTTACTATAGGAACGGCATTGCATTAGAACGAGTAAATTCATATAAACCTTTAATGGTTTATGTTACAACTAGTACTATTGTCAGAGCTGTGCTGTGCTAGAAAATTAATCAACAGTTCTGGAATAAATGATCAAACATCTATCTGTTTTATGTGTTTTATGTATCTGTACCTATTTGTAAGATATATGTGTGTGTGTGTGTGTGTGTGTGTGTGTGTGTGTGTAAGTAGTGACTATAACTAGAAATTTTAAGTACAATAAAATATTAAATATAAAATACAGTAGGATGTGGATGTTATATGTAGTTACTATAGCATTTCTTTTAAAATACTAGCATTTACATTATATTATGCATTACATTACAACCAACACAGTGATAAAATAAAATTTTCAAATGATATTTTCATATTTCAGATGGTTGTTGTGTTCTGTCTGGTTTCATCTCAGTAGGGGATCATTTCCTCTGGGACGCCATTGTTGTTGCTGCGAACTGACATCATTAGCTGCGTATAAGGGTTTATTGTCTTACATCCATTAATAGAAAAGCTTAGCAATGAGCCATGATAGAGAACACTTTTGTGTCATCACTTTTGTGATTATTTTTTTTCTGTTTTGATTTCAGTTTCAATTCAGTTCTTTTATACAATAGAGTAGAAAAGATGCTAAATGTGTAATGTACTGTGTAATAAAATCAAGGGAGCCTTTTAACTAAAAATCTGGACAGTTTTTGACCTGTTATAATCTATTATTCTTTCAATTATTTTTTTTTTTTTTGTATAATTTGTCTGTCCCGTTGGGTTCTGGGCCCCTGTGGGAAATCAGTGAACACCTTAATGTTATTACTCAGTGAATATCTCTCAAATGAAAGTGCCCTTGAGCAGAGCTTGTGCTAATTTTATATGATAATGAAAAAAGGGAAAATTTACTGAAATTATGTGTCTTGTGAATATGACAAGATGGTATGATCTGAGAATAATTAGAAGAATAGCAGGCGTTTGGTTCTTTTTTTTTTTTTTAGCTTCTATGTTTAGTTTAATGAAAACACAATCAGACACACCAGGTTTCAGTTCCTACAGACCTCTGCAGAAGGTACAGGTTTAAGACATGAGGATCATATACATGAATCTTAAGGTAGAGTTCCATTATAGCTCCTTTCGCAAAACTAACTGGCAAGCTACTAGTTTCTCTGCAGGTTATAAATAGTAATAATCAGTCCTGTGATGCACACACATTAATGTGTACAACGTAACATCCAAATCTTACAGGACCTCAGAAGGAGGTCAGCGAACTTAAGTGACATTAAACATTCATGACATCATGATCATGGTGAGCGAGTGTTGTGACGCAGCTCCACACCGTGGAAGTTAGCATGCACTGCAGAAGAAATATGAACCGTAAAGGCTTGAAGCTTCAAAACATCTCAACAATAGTGTGTGATGATATAAAACAATATGTAGGGGGTTTAAAAAAAAAAGTGAATTACATGACATTAAAGTTAATTATAAGCATTAGATTAGAAAGGGGGAAAAAATAAATATTAAAAGTAACACAAGGAATCTTACTGAAAGTGTAAAAAAAATTAAAATTACAAAATTAAAAAAAAAAAAAAATTAATTACAAAATCCTTAGTGAGATGCACACAGCAACTCTTGGTGGAAAAAAATAGTTTAATATACCATTGAAAGAGGGTGAGTGACAAACTCCTTAATCTGACCACACCTATCAGCTTCATATCAGCCCTCGCCATATGGACATTTGGACAGAGTTCAGTTATATCATGCTGTTTTGCCTCTTCTTCTTCCTTCCCTTGCTGCTATTATTATTATTATTATTATTATTATTATTATTAGTTTCTTTCCTATGCTTTTGCAATACTGCTTTTGATACACTAATGCCATTAAAGTTATGTTGAACTGAACTGTGGATTGAATACGGATCAAACACAAACCTACGAATGGGTGTGTTTTTGTGTTTCTCTTGCTCAGACCGGCCGTATCGACCCTCACCACCCAAAGGTCTGCGGTCACCAAGGCAACGTGTTGGATATCAAGTGGAACCCTTTCCATGAGAACATCATTGCTTCCTGCTCAGAAGACTCTTCTGTGAGTGAAATTACAGCAAACTTACACACAAACCCATTTGATGAGCACCACTGATCAAATTCAAGGTCCACTTCGATGAATTTAAAGAATCATTTCCATTCATTATCCAAAAAAAGAATGGTAATAAAAATCAATTTGGAGCAGCAGTGAGTGCATAGAGAAAACATCAGCAGAAATATCGAATGCTCAGGTACAATTAAAGAGTTTGCTGTCAAACATGTCAAATGAAAACACTGACACACACCAGTAGACAAACCAGCATGTTATTAAACTTTCCGACAAGCCAAAATTGTTGTCACAAAGCCTCAGTGCATGTATTAATCAGTCATTTTGGGTCAGTAGCTCTAATAAAAGAAAATCTCTCCATAATAACACTAATCCCTTCAAATCCCAGTACATCAGCCAGCAGGAGATTATTTGATATTTTCCTGTGGCATTCACGAAATAGCAGCTCTGAACCAAAAGAGTGTTCTGTGGAAATTCATTCTATATAGAACCTTAAAGGAGAGTCAAACCAAAGAAAAAAAGAAAAAACCTACAGGGTTTATAGAGTATATCATTTTATTTTTACTCATTTGGGACATGTTTGAAAGAAAATGCAGTAATTTCTGATTTTATGACTCATTTGCTGGATAAATTCTAAAATAATACTTCACTGCAAATAATTTTAACAGATCATTTAGCTTGAAATACATTTAATTATCTATCCAAGGAAAAATATTCAAACTTAAAAGGTTAAAAATTTTAGAAAAATGTCTGAACATATGATGTATGTTTTATAATAATCCCATAATGAAAATGTATTAATGAAAATTTTGCAAGATATTTACACTTCCTAAAATAAAATCCTAATGTGCTAAGAAATAATCTACATGATGATGCTCTACTATTACTGCATTTTGTGTGTGTGTGTGTGTGTGTGTGTGTGTGTGTGTGTGTGTGTTAGGTGCGGATATGGGAGATTCCAGACGGTGGCCTGAGAAGGAGCATGACTGAAGCCATATTGGAGTTGTATGGTCACAGTAGACGAGTGGGTCTTATAGAATGGCACCCGACCAGCAGCGGCATCCTGTTTAGCGCAGGATATGACTACAAGGTGTACTGAGACACTATATATATTGGCAAGCACAAATTTGAGTGATGGTGCACAAAGAAGTCTGCATCTGATTTATTAAATTGTCCTACTATGACATCCAAACGAGTGTTGATGGAGTGTTGCATGGAGGCTCCCTCCTATTGGTCCTTTATTCATTCATACTTTATTCATTACACTAACCTTAATGAAATAGTTCAGCCTAAAATAAAACTAAAATAAAAAGAAGGAAATCTATCTTGGCTGATTCGTTCATGTTCATGTTCACGGAAAAAAGGAACATTGTGTACATTTTACACAGTCACAACAATTTAACCATTCATACAAAATGGCTCACAGGATTACTATTTTTTTTTTTTTACCAAATTTTGCAACTTAATTTGGAAGTTATTTATTAAATCTAAAATTCACCTTTTACTTATAGATCCTGATCTGGAACCTGGAGATTGGAGAACCGGTGAAGATGATCGATTGCCACACAGATGTGATCCTCTGCATGTCGTTCAACACTGATGGAAGCCTGCTGGCCACCAGCTGCAAGGACAAGAAGCTGCGCCTCATCGAACCCCGCTCAGGCCAGGTGCTACAGGTGAGTCCCTTAATAACCTCTAAGATTATTAATAGCACATTCACACAGACTCCAAAAGACAAGGAACCTTGATGCCTTAACTTAGTGTCTAAAGATCTCACCTCAGAAGAGTTTATAATAGTTTTCACTCAAAATACATAATGGCAGTCGTGTTACGCACCTGCTTAGTTCTCCACTCAGATTATGCAAATTATTTACATATAGCATCTTTAAACAAAAGCACTTGCCTTTAAACTCAGGATAGAAATGCGAACTGATGAAGGAAGTAGCGTTTTTTTCCCCCCTGTCTGTCAATTGTAATAAAATGTAACTTAAAAGTAAGAGACAATTTCAAAATGAAAAATAAAAAAAGACTAAAACTATGACTAAAACTAAGACTATGATTGAGAAGTTGACAGGGTTTGAAATAAATGTCTAATAGGAGTCTAGAAATATTGCTATTATATTGCTGGATGAATGGTCCTAGTTGTAATTATCGCATTAATTAATCCAAATGGAACAACATGGCGTCCACCCTAATTATTCAGCAGTTTATAAAATAGCACTTGATCCAGCATATCCTATTATTTCACATTTTATTATTATTTATATATTGTGCACAGAACTTAATGTAATTTTCCTGTACAATGCACACAAACCTAAAACCGTCCTTATGTGTATCATGACTGCAAATTGTCTCTTATTTGAAGTAATATTGAAGAATCTTTAAATCCTTTGGTAATATTATGTTTGCTTTCATGCATGTTGAACTGTACTCTTTATTCTCTGTACTTCCTCGAACAGACGTCTGATTTCTTTTCTTTTAGTTTACTTTCTTTTAGCGATACCTTTATCCTCATTGATGATTCAGGACATAAGCAGCATTGATCTATACGAATTCATTTTATTGTTCCTTTCAATTATTTGAGGTGTGTGTGTGTGTGTGTGTGTGTGTGTGTGTGTGTGTATGTTTGTGCGTGTGTGTGCATTCTCTGAGCAGGAGGCGAGCTGCAAGAACCACAAAGTAAACCGTGTTGTGTTCCTGGGCAACATGAAACGACTCCTAACAACGGGGGTGTCCCGCTGGAACACAAGACAGATTGCACTCTGGGATCAGGTAAAGAGACCATCCACTGTTTGTAGAGGGTGTGTTTGTTTGTGTGTGTGTGTGTGTGTGTGTGTGTGTGTGTGTGTGTGTGTGTGTGTGTATGTGTGTGTGTGTGTGTGGGCTGAGTCAAAGCACAAAACCAGACCTTCCATAAATATACATTCCCTGGTGTCTATGGCCCACTGAAGTTCACACACCAGTGCAATGATTATGGTTTCTACTTAAAGGTTTTAGGTGATTACATGGTGCAGGGTTGGACAATAAATAAAAGATTACATGACTAATGATGGTGTTTTTGTATTACTAGTGTTTATAGTGCACACGTATCAATCATATTCATTCGATACTCTGTATCGAATGAAGGATTTCATTTAGTAGTATTCCATTTAGTCTTCTTTGTTTTGCATGATATTTTTATAGTCTAGTGAACCCATTATATCTCTGACCCTCAGGAGGATCTGTCCATGCCAATAATAGAGGAGGAGATAGACGGCCTCTCTGGGTTGCTCTTCCCTTTCTATGATGCAGACACACACATGCTGTATCTGGCAGGCAAGGTGAGGAGATTATCACTACTGAGGTGCGATGTTTATACTTCTTGACTGTAGTGCGATTCCAGGCTTGTGCCACTGTTTAGAACTGGTGTGAAGGTAATGGAGTTGGTCTAGACATTTACATCTGATCTGAATGATGAATGGATGTTTTCAGTTTGTATTTGCATGCTTTCATTTTATGTGAAGTCTCAACTAAATGACATATGAGGGTTATTTCAGGGTGATGGTAACATTCGCTACTATGAAGTGACTACAGAGAAGCCTTACATGCAGTACCTCATGGAGTTCAGGTCCCCTGCACCTCAGAAAGGACTCGGTAATGTCAGGTTTTGTAGATCTAAAAAAAATCCCATAATCACGTCTGTGTATGCTGATGTTTCTTTTTCTTTACTGTACTATTCTTGCTATTGTTCTGTTTGAACACTTAATTTTCCCCAAGTACAGTTTAATAATGCTTTATCGTTTCTTAAATCACAACTGTCCACTTTTGTGTGTTAGGTATTATGCCGAAACATGGTTTGGATGTGGCATCCTGTGAAGTCTTTAGGTTCTATAAACTGGTAACACTGAAAGGATTGATCGAGCCCATCTCCATGATCGTGCCTAGAAGGGTGAGCAAAACCAAAACAACTATCTGTTAGGGGGGGAAAAGCAAATGTTTGCTATATATAGAAGAGAATTTAATGTGTGCTGGACAAAATGTTTATGTTGTGGCATTTTAGTTGAATGGTTAATATAAAGCATGCCCATCTTTGCAACAAAGATAATGACATCTACCTGAGCCTTTTAGTCATAAACCTACATTAACACTACAAACATAAACCTTGATTTAATGTACACCAGCTGTCATAAAGGCTAACTTGTTCATTTTTTCCAATGAAACTCATGTGTGTCACATCATCACCATTATGATGATGACACTGAGATACTGTACAAAGTCAGTTGTCTTAAGAGTTTAACACAAATCAGCCTGGAAAGTGTTATAACATATCATTTAAAAGAAAGATCCATGCCAACAGAATCCTGAGAGACAACTACACATCTGTTGGAATAAGCCTGCATATAGGTTTATGTCAGCTGTTATGAAGGGCTTATGTGTTGTTATGCAGCTCTATGAACACTGCCCTTATGTTGTGTTAGCACTTAATTAAAAACCAAATGGTGAAGACTGGCACAGGCTTCCTCTGAAGAATATGCTGCATGTTGTTGTATGTTAATGATCTACAGATCATTTGCATACATCCGCCACATGGCCTATTTTATGATGGTGTAAATGCTTTCTAGACATAACCCACATATGACAGGGATTCAAACCCAAATGTTAAATCCCAAGAGTAAACATCAAGTCCACAGTGCCAGGCAGCACATTTCTTAGTTACATCACTGAAAGGTATTTCATTTTTCAATATATCTTTCTTCTGCATTTAAACAACAGTCACCCTGCTCCTCTGAAAATAAGGCTATAATTGTCCAACATCATGAGGTAACAGGCAGTGGATTGGGCGGGCCTTGTGTGAAGACTACAATGTCTGTCTACATGTTTATCAGTGCAGTGAACAAACCTCTAGCATGTAATTATACTGACTCACGGAGCCTGTCTCACTTTCTGATCATTACACACACAGTGATGTTAATGTTAGGGTAAAGCTCATCACACACACATAAACACATGCATACACACAAAACACATTGAAAGTCATCTGGGAGTGGTAAACCCGAAAGTATCAGTTCCCAAAAGCTTTGAAAAGTGGATAGGAGTAAATATAAATATATCCTCCTAACTGTGCTGAATTATGTCCTCTTAACTCACTACTCTGTAAAATCACCAGTATTGTATCCATCATAAGGCATTTTCCTTTATAGCAGTGTGTCATGTCACCTTATACAACAGATAGTTGAATCCTTGAATCCTTGAATCTGATTGGTCAGAAGGTGTTGATTAATTTTCTATAAATGGGAATATGAAAATGGTGCCAGAGGGCATGGTGGATTAGTGGTTAGTACATTTGTCCCACACCTCCAGGATTGGGGGTTCAAATCCTGCTGCTGCCCTGCACGTTCTCCCCATGCTTCAGGGGTTTCCTCCGGGTACTCCAGTTTCCTCCCCCAGTCCAAAGACATGCATGGTAGGTGGATTGGCATGTCCAAAGTGTCCGAAGTGTCTGAATGGGTGTGTGAATGTGTGTGCACGGAAGGAGCCTCCCCTGGCTCACCCTGGGCAACTTTCAGTATCATACTGCTGAGCGGCTAATCCTTCCACCACGATGGTTCCACTATGAAGTGGAACCTCGACAAGAAAAGAAAGAAGAGGGGTTTCCTTCCGTTTTCTTCCCCCAGTCCAAAGACATACGCTGTAGGCTGTATGGCATTTTCAAATTGTCAGTAGTCTGTGAGCATGTGTGCGATTGTGCCCTGCGATGGGTTGGTACCCTGTCCAGAGTGTCCCTTGCCTTGTCCCCCGAGTTCCCTGGTATAGGCTCCAAGCTCCCCCATGACACTGTGTAGGATAAACAGTATGGAAAATGGATGGATGGATGGATGGACAATGGAGCCAGCTATAATACAAATGGTAGGTTTATAAGTGCTTATTCTAATACGTTACATTCTTGGAGATTTGAATGGGAGACACATAATCCAAGCCTAATAATCTATGGATTCAAAAACATGTCACTTAACCAAGAAAATCATATATTCTTTGATGTGGTGATGAGATGTTTACTTAAAAGGAGTCTCCAGTGTCAGCACTTTGACAGTCTGTAAGTCCACCATGCGACAGATGATGTTGCTCTTTCCGGTTTCTTGGTAGTATGAAAAGCTTTAGTGTTATTCAGTTCAAGAAAGAAGAGATGAGGGAATGACTGTTGTTAAGTTGTTTCATGGACATCCCACAAAATAACTATAATGTAACTATAAAAGTATGACATGTCGTTCATCAACAAATCAAATTAAATAGTGTAATCACAGCAATTTGCTGTGGTATAAGAAACAGAAAACACTTCAATATATGCTGTCATAGGATAATAATCAGTTTTTGGGTGATAGCATTAACTTTGCTTTATGTTGGGCCACTTCACACCAACCCAGTGTTGATTATTTTCTATAATAGTATGCCCTGAAATGTTTTATTTCTTACATATCTAACATGGTGTCAAAGCAATCATTTAGAGGTGGAACAATTAACCCTATAACCTTACATTCTTTTATATTTCACAGCGTTATCATCCTCAGTTTTAGAACTACATACTATTATACTATTATACTATTATATAATATTATAACTATTATATCCTGTAGTGACTAAACAATATGCTTAAAATTGTATGTGAATCACGGAGTGAGTGATTTTTAAGTTTGGCAAAGTTATCCTAGTGTCTGTGCCATGCCAAAAAAAGAGAGAGCAAGAGAGAGAGAAAAACAAGGGAAGTGGACCACCATGATCAATCCAATCAGAACAAGGAAGCCTCTCAAGGAGACTTGTCAGTTCAGAAATATCTGTCTCTTTCATTCACATACACTTTGGTGTGTGTGGCTGTGTGAGCAGTGCATTTGCTTAAGTTTTGAGTTTCAAACTAGCTTTAGATAACTTTTGTCAAAGTCACTGACTGTGCCTTTAATCTATCAGCTACGCTGAACACCCTGTGTAAAAGCCTTAGAAATGTACACTAAGTAATAGTCCATTCACAGTATGCATGATCAGTGTGTTTTAAGTGAGCATGTGCTGTTTGCAGTCAGAGACGTATCAGGAGGACATCTACCCCATGACTCCAGGAACAGAACCTGCTCTTTCGGCTGATGAGTGGCTGAGTGGTGTTAATCGAGGTAAAGTTCTCACTAGCATTTACAACTGAAAATATGTCTTAGTGCTCACTGCGCCATGCTGCACAGCTTCTTCTTAGTAACTGAGAACAATATAAAGCTGCAAAAAGTGAGTCAGACAATTCAGATTCATTCTCATTGTGTGTAACCTTTTGAAAAAAAAAAAAGTGATCTGTTAGTATTAGCAGCATAAACTATTTTTTTGCTTGCTGTGTATTTAGAAATAGACCAGTTTATCTAAAATGGCTAGTCCAGCTCTCTTTATTGGGTCAAAACTTTTTAGATTTTTACTGAAAGTGAAACTACAATAGATTATTTTCCAGTATGAAACATTCTATGCTTGGCTCAGTGTGTCTAATGAGAAAAAAATATATATATTACAGATATTATTTTCAGGTCATTTTGATTATTTGTATACACAGTTGAGTGCAAAAGTTTGCATCCCCTATGCTTTCTGGATAAAAAATATGTGCAAGAATAAAAAGCATACGTGCTTGTTGAACATCCCATTCCAGATTTAGTCCCCCTTTGCTGGTATAATAACCTCAGCTCTTCTAGGAAGGCTTTAAACTAGATTTTGGAGCGTGGCTGTGGTGATTTGTACTCATTCAGCCAAAAGAGCATTAGTGAGGTCAGACACTGATGTTTAGTGAGGAAGTCTGGGGTGCAGTCAGCGTTCCAGTTCATCCCAAAGGTGTTCAGTGAGGTTGAGGTCAGGGCTCTGTGCAGGACGCTCGAGTTCTTCTACACCAACCTTGGTAAACCAATGTCTTTATAAACCTTGATTTGTGCACAGGGGCATTGTCATACTGGAACAGGTTTGGGCCTCTTAGTTCCAGTGAATGGAAATTGTAAAGATACAGTTAAAATTGTGTTCTTCCGACTTTGTGGCAAAAGTTTGGTGAAGAACCAAATACTGTATGGGTGTGATGGTCAGGTGTCCACAAACCTTTGGCTATACAGTGTGTAGTGTATGATAAAAACAAACACTAAAGTTATGAAAAAGGTTTGAGGCATTTATAAAGGATAAAAGTATGCATATAAGTTACTAGAAAATGTTTGTATCGCTTTTAGAAAAGGAAATAATTGGAAAAAAATTACATTCATATAATTTTGTATTGTCCAGTCAAAATATTATAGCATATAGCTGTATATCATTTGACCATTTGGGAACAAAACATTTGTGTACGCAAACTTATCTTTATGATGATCACCAAGTATGAGAAGGGGTTTATCTGTTTCCACAAATAGTGCTTAAATGACTAGTAACTGTTATAAAATCAATAGAGATAGCCTCAGATTATGGGACATCTATTGATAAGTAGTGAACAGAACATAAGGGTTAAATATTATGAGAATCAGGGTGTGTGTGTGTGTGTGTGTGTGTGTGTGTGTGACTACAGGGCCAGTGTTAATGTCTCTCAAGGAGGGCTACAGCAGACCCAGCAAGCTGGTGTTCAAGGCTCCGGTGAAGGAGAAGAAGAGTGTGGTGGTGAATGGGATTGACCTGCTGGAAAATGTGCCTCCCCGCACAGAGAATGAGGTGCCTGTGTCTTGCATGCATGAAATAATAAAACAAAAAAGGAAGGATTTTAATGTACTAAATGCCAGCATGTAAATACACAGTATGTGTTATGTAGACTTCAGTTTAAGCTGTGCAGCTCCTGCAGATTATCTCATCCACTTATTTTATTTAGTGTAATGGAATTTCATGGTGTAAGAACCACAGTGTAAACACTATACCTTAAGTAGACTAACAGGTGCAGCTCAATACAATAAAGATACAGAGCTGTGCAGGTTAAAGCGTCAAGCAGATGCAAGGTTCAATCCTGAGCTCCTGAGCTCCAGTTGATGTCTGTGCAGCCTGTTATATTTTCTCCCATTGTCCACTTGGGGTTTTTCTGGTGTGTGAGGTGCTTGCCATGTTTCCTTTTGCAACCTTGTGAGTCCATTGAAACCTTACGACAGTTTCCCGATCCACCCATGAGAATGATTTTAATAGTTTCTTCTTTTGTCAAAGGCATTCTTTAAGGCTATCTGAAAAAGAAAGATTATGATTATGGATCACATTCATAATTTACTAAGCTCATCATTGTGGTGTAATCTTTAAATGTAAGTCTTTTGTATCTTTATTGTAGATCTTTCCACTGGGAAAATAAATGTAACATACAAAATTAGACCTTATAAACCACTGTTTTCACAGTTTCATATTTAATATTCACCTTTTCATAGTTACCTTTAAAATATGAAAAACAATGGTACCAAGTACATTCCCTTGAGGGATACCACCACAGAGACAAGCAAGCAAGGCGACCATTTAGTACTTTCTTTACGGGGAGTTTATATTTGCAAATGTATTTTTAAATTGAGTAAATTAAGGCAAATTTACTGCTGTGTTATTTTTAATGGGATCCATAATGAAAGCAATAGGTGCAGCTCAAAATGGGGATGTGCACATGCAGAGAGCCAGTTCAAACATGAACTTCTACACAGTTATACAAACAAAGTTATACAAGCAATATTCAGCATTGTCATTAGGAAAACAATATGTAGTTTGGTAGTTTTAATCATGAATATTTTTTTTTTACTTTAATGCCTAAACATGCCTGTAGGTGGATTATCTATCCTGATTTGCCCCTCATTGGGACTAAGTGTATGCAATCAACTGGTGTATCTTCTTATGCCCATTGTATCTGGGATAGACTCTGAATACACCAGAAATCTGAATTGGATCAGCAGTTCTTGACAAAGCATGCCATAACCCCTGCCACAAACACCACTGCCCCTCCCCCACCCAACAACTACCACCCACCACCTGTCCTGGGATTTTAACTCATAAACTTCCAGTTACTGAGATGTTCATCTCTGAGCTACAAAGTAGGCTCTGTAGAATGTAGGCCAATTGTGCTATGTCTGTTGCATTATATTGGGTCATTATTTGGGCATGTGTGTACTCATCATGCATATATATTCCTATCTTCAGCTCTTGCGGATGTTCTTCAGGCAGCAGGACGAGTTGCGGCGGCTGAAAGATGAGCTAGCGCAGAAGGACGTTAAAATACGACAACTCGAGCTGGAGCTGAACAACCTGAGAAACAGTCCGAATATCAACAGCAACAACAATAACAATAGCAGTGACAACAGCATGTGACCAGGGTCAAGCCATTGTAAAATAACTCCCAGTACTGCTGAACAACTTCCAGGATACCCCTCTCTTATATTCCACAACGCCTAACCTTTGTCCCCACCAAGCAGTGTCTCTCTGATTCTAACTGTTGATGCCTTTAATGCTGTCAGACTCTACTGGGGCGTAAGTCGACCCCTTTATCACTAAAACCTCTCACACCTTATGGCCTGTGTTTACTGCTGCTTTCCCAGCAGTATCAGTATAGCTAAGGCTCACGTTCACAAACAAACACAAAGATTTGTGGAGGAAAAGTAGTTAAAAGGGACAAAATGTTCTTTAAGATTTCTTTCCTGCTATTTAACTCTATTAATTGTATTTTACTCATACTCTCTCTGTCTTTCACTTTTATGCATATTTCTCCTCTGTTGTGGATATGTGGGCTGCCAAATTTGCAGTATTGGATTGGAATGGCTTTGACAATTATTTGATACAAGCCATTAACTGTATTATGTTTTTTGTGTGTTTTGTTTATAATTGTAATTATTTATTTTGTTATATATGTTTTCCCCCATTTATGCATTGTTTTAAATAATTAAGCTCATATTATCTTTAACCATGAATGTAGAGACAGAGATCATTAGCTGGTCAAACAAATATGTCTTCTAGAAGTCATTTAGCATATCTTGTCATTTTTTTTGTCTTACAATCTTAAAGATGCAATAAGTAGGATCTATATGGGAAGGTATTTTGAATTAAAGATGCAGTTTGTAATGTGCAATTTAATTAGATCTTTGCCATACAATTGGCCTTGCTAGTTTCTTCATTTCGGACTGTTTTTTCCTCAATATTCCTTAAAATGCAGCTCACACAGAGTACATAATTTTAACAGAGGTTAGTTGTTAATTACAATTTATCTTGCAGGCAGCAGAAGGATCTAAAAATTACAAACTGCTCCTTTAATATCTAACGATTGCTGATGCATTGGCTGAGAAAATCTCTCTTCTGTAGTGTTAAAGCTTCCAGGCTGCAACAAGCCAAAGCAGCTTTTAATCAATTTCTGGTGAAACACAAAACGTTACTTATTGTATCTTTACTGTACTTCGATTGTTCAGAGGCTCGGACCTGATTGTATGCACAATGCCAAGTTCAGTAAAAATAGAGTTCAATAGAAAGTTCAGTAGAAAGCATTCACAACACAGTACAACATAACTAATACCTAATGTAGTAACACCATATACTGTACACCTAGAATTGAACCTAACATGAGTGTGTTGTCACTAAAATAACTTTCAGGAAGTGTGTTCATGTTCTACTGCAAGTGAAAAGTAAAAAAGTACTAAGCTGTACCTTTCCTTGTCACTGGGGTGATACGGTCACGGGTACACCTTTTGTACTTTATAGTATTTATCTTTTATATAGAAATATGCATCTAATGTATTTTTAATGCATTACTAAAAGCTAAAAACTAATTATGGCCCAATTGTGTACGTTAAAGATACACTATATCCACGTTTTCAGATTAAATGTAGCCTACATATTAAATGAACAAAGGTAAATGGTAAATGGTAAATGGTCTGCACTTATATAGCACTTTTATCCAAAGCGCTTTACACTGTGTCTCATTCACCCATTCACACACACTCACACACCAATGGTAGCAGAGCTGCCATGCAAGGCGCTAACTTGCCATCGGGAGCAACTTGGGGTTCAGTGTCTTGCCCAAGGACACTCTGGTATGTGGAGTCATGCGGGCAGGGAATTGAACCGCCAACCCTACGATTAGTGGACAAAAAGATGTACCCTTGAGGGTACCACCCCAGCAACAAAGAAAAATTAAAGATTAGTACTATTTTTTCAGAGAGTGTAACGAAACGCAATGATGATAGAGAATCAGTACATGTATATAGGCACTGTTGGATGTGAAGAAATGTGAAAATAGTGAGTGATTAGTAAGTAAGAATGGCCAAATTCTTATAGTAGTGGCAACAGTAGGTGGAAGTAAATGTGAGACTTTTATTTTAGGATTGCTTGTAGGGTATACAGCATACCAGCTGGAAGTGTTTATTGTGCGTAGGTGGTTAATAATTGTACTTTTTAACCAATCTGCCTGGGCTTCCTGTGAAAGGATGAAGGGACTCTCATTCTTTCCTGCCCCTCTCATCATAATTGAATGACTAATTACATTATATGTAAATCCCCCAAGAATATAAGCAGTATATATACTGCTTTTATATATATATATATATATATATATATATATATACACACACACACACACACACACACACACACACACACATATAGGGGTTGCATTGTTCTAAGGAGAGAGCAGGAATCTTGCCAGACTGATCCCAGATTCATGCAAGCCTCTCCTTTGTCACATTTGAACTCACTGACGGAAGTATGAACATATTTTCTGATGATACATCATTTGGTGTGCTCATCAGACAATATGTGATTTATGTATGAGTGATTGAAATGAGGCCTTACTTCATACATAATCAGATCCACACCTGCAGCTTTAAACCCCTGGACTGGTCAGAGACACAGAAGGCAGGCTGTTTGACTATGGACAATGTAGGAAAAGATTTTGCTCATAAAATAATGTCTCATAAAGTAATCTCACCTACTTTGAAGGCTTGATTCATTCCTGCTGCATGCACAGTAAATGGGAGAGCATAAAAACATTTCCCATCCTGTCGAGTATCTCAGCTCCATACCTGGAGGCCCACTGTTCTACAGAGTCTTGAGTTGTCCCTGTGCTAAACACACCTGAAACAGTGGGCCACCTCTTGAGAAATTCTGTACTGAACAACTCTAGAAGCATGTATTATTATGGTTTAAACCAAAGCGCTGTTGAATTCTCAAATCGGATTGGTCAGAAAAGCAGTGATTAATTTGCTATAACAGCAGCTCTAACAGCTGTGCCAGCTGCAAGGCAATTCATCGGGTTATATTAATGTGCACATTCTAATACGCTATAGTTTTTATGTACAGTAACAGCTAATTCAATGGGGACTTGTAGAGTGGATGCGCCATATATTCTAAGTCAAATAATAAACAGATTAAAAACTGTTATTTAACAAAGAATAATGTATAATGCTTGATATGGTCAAGCTTTCTGTAAGGAGAAGTTTATTTAACATTTATGGAAGGAGTCTCCAGAGTCAGTACGTTTTCTGCCAGTCTTCAGGATGGAGGACTTTGGTGCTTTCTGGTTTCTTGGAAACCTGACAAGGTGCATGTTTTTTTTCTATGTCTCATTAACTTAACAAGAGAGGGCAAAAGGAGAAGCTGGTGAGGGAACTGTTTATATCTGCTAAAACAGAAGCGATAACATGAGCTAACAGGTCTTGTGAATGTTCCACAACATTAAATGTATAAAATAATAGATAAATAGATCAAAAGTACCATGTTATTCATTACTAAATTTAAAAAAGGGTAATTGTTCAAACTTTTCTGTAGTACAATAGGAATAATAAAAAAAAAACCTTCAGTATATGCTGTTATTGGAAAATAATCAACTTGGTAAACCCCACTGTGTCTTATTCCTTATGTAACTGTGCCACAGCTGACTTGCAATTTGATACAAAGGGCAATGTAATTTTGGTGTTTGAAGAGCTTCAAGCCCAAAGAGAAAAATTTAGGATTAGGTGTGTCCCTTAACTAATAGCCTTGTGGTTCTTTTTCCATCAATACACACATGCAGGATTCCTGTATTCCTATCAAAGGGGCGAATAAGAAAAGGAAATTGGGGGTAGGGGGTATATCAGACCCTCACTAATTCAAGTTACCAATTTAAATTTTGGATACCCAATACTAGACAGCTTTCAACATGTTGCTGGATAAGTGTTTATTCTATATAATATATTTTGGGCCCTGGCTACTCAGGGACCTTGGAGTCATCCCTATTCAATACTCATTTCCTCCACTAGGTGACATCAGCATGAGCCAGGCCAAATATCGGCTAGAGTCCATCTGTCCCACGCAGCAGACAAAATTATACAAGGAAGAGGATATTGACCTTCTATGATCCTTCATATTGTGAGAAGCCTCAAATTTGACTAGTTTAAAAATAGAAATGACATTGTGAAAGATCACTGTGACCTGATAAGTAACTGTCTTTTTTTTTTTTAATACTGCCTTCGTTAAAAAAAAAAAAAAAAAAAAAAAACTCCAATCCACTCCTTATCAACAAGAATGCTGACTTCTTTCTCAATCACATCTAAACTTTTTTTTTTTCTTTTCATTTTAATAATAAAAACAAAATAAGTATAATTTAGAGCCACCAAATACAGGTCAGAATGCCTTCGCTTTAAATAATTTCAGTGTCATCTCTGAATATTTACAAAATATCCAGATTGAGGGAAAAATAAAAAATAAAAATCACAAAAATGTAGAATTTAGAACCATCTAACAGCTCAGAAATCCTTCGCATTAAATAACCCAAAAGTATCTCTGAATATCCACACAATTATCCAGACAAACAGAACACACACAAATAAAATACAAGCGAATATCCTTTCCCTGAGCTTACAATTACAATTTTGTTGAGAGGCTGATTTTAATGGAACTTTATAGAACTTAGATGTAGTGACACTAAACACAGCTGTGTACGTTTCATACATTAAATGTAGTAACTAATGACCTGGATGGAGAAATAAAAGTAGTTTCACGGTGATCGTGAGCTCAGTAGATTCTGCTGGATCACTGCTTGCCAAAATTACTTTACAGCTGCATGTGTTTTCATTCGTTTTATTACAGTTAACTGTTACAACTGAGATTAATGGTGAAAAATGTCTGCCGTTATCAAAGGGAATAGAAAAAAATATATTTGGTCATTATTTACAAAGAACACGAGACCTCTGAACTATCCACGCAAGAAGGAGAAAGGGTTTCTAGGAGTCATTTGACAAGGGCAGACATTCAGTTCTAAACATTTTTTTTAAAAATAATAATAATAATAATAATAATAATAATAATAAAATAAAAATAATCACATTGAGAGGTTGTACTGTGCAGGTTCCGATACCTCCTCTGCACCTGAACAGCACGTCACATGATGATGAGAACACGAAAGAGACGCAAATGTACACAAACAAAAAAAAAAGGTGTGATTTTTAAAAAAAGGTGGGTAAGAAAACCCTCTTGAAATCCAGTAGTCAAATTTAAAATAGAGCCAGACATGCTGTTTTTAAAAGGTTTTTGGTATTTTTTTGTCATTTAAATACATAAGTCATACCCAGCAATCTGTATAGGCATCAACAAAAAAAAGAGGGAAAAAAAATTACAAAGAGCAAACTCAGTTTTGTTTCGGACAATAGGAAATTTCCACTACTGTGTTGCCAGCTGTCTGTAGAGGTTTAAGAGAAAAAGAATGGGGTCAAACAAAGGTTTTTAAAAAAAAATAATAATAATAAAACAAAACAAAACAAAAAACTAATATTTAAACTGTGTCCTCATATATCTACTAACCCACCCCTACCATTTGCATACCTCCCCAAACCACCGCAAAATTACATTAGGACATAGAAACAGAGGGTTAAAACAGTCAGATCACAAAGGGAACCCAAGAGTGCATGTTCAGTCATCATCCTCCTCTCCTTCTTCATCCAACTCCCTTTTCCTCTTCTGTCCCCGCTCCTCCTCTGCAGCTGGAGGGGGAAAGCACATTTTATTCCTGAGACATTCATGAGATTTAAACCATATACATGCAAATATAGTCACATCACAACTACAC
>JANDJT010000164.1:6771010-6784235 GCA_024331685.1 Stegophilus panzeri
GGGGGGGTTGGGTAACTTTAAAAAAAATAATATATATATATATATATATTATAGCTGTAAATAGAAGTGTCTTTAAAAATATTTTAAAGACAAGCATTAATATTCATTTTGGGAAACAAAATTAATAGGATCACTGTTTAACCTGCAGTAATTTTGTTGTCATATAATCTTCAGTAGTAAAAACCAAATGCCAAGGCACAGCAAATGGAAATAATGGGTTTTGTGTGTCATAATCTATATCGTTTACAATATTAGGAAATGCGACTAGTACATATAGCCCTTATTTTCACCATTAACAAATTTGATGCAGAAATCATTCAGGTAGAATTCTCCTTTAATAACATACAGCAATTGAAAATCTTCCAACACTCTCTGAGGGATGTTGACGCTGAGCGCTAATCCTTAAAATTTCTGTTCATTCTGTAACCAAATTCAAAATGACTAAATATAAATAGCTTATCTGCTTACCGAAGTCATCCTCATCATCAACTTCCCCATCATTTAAGTCTTCTTCCTCCTCCTCCTAACACAAGAAATTTGTGTCAAATAAAAAAAAATGAAAAAGAAACACTTTGTTCCTTTTAAAAGACATCAGAGGAGTAAATACTTGTATATTTAAAGTACTGCAGCATTCACCTCTCCACTGACATCTTCCTCCTCTTCTTCTTCCCCTTCCTCCTCATCTTCCTCATCTCCTTCTTCTTCATCTTCCTCCCCTGGAGCTGCATCTTCATCGTACTCCTCCTCGTCTACTTCTGCCAAATGCAAAAACATTCCTCAATCAACTTTCATAAAATATAAATATATATATATAAAATTGGTCATAGCATGTAGCCATATGGTGCATGTGGTTTAATGGGAACACAACGACCCAAACAGGGATGAATAAACAGTACCATCATCTTCATCTTCATCGTCATCCAATCCCTCAACATAGGCCTCTGCGTCAGAGTCAGGTGCCTCTTTATCCTCTTTGTCATAGCCATCGAGATATGTCAACTGAGGCAGCAGCTTAAAGACGTTTTCTCTGTAGTCGTTCAAGTTTGTCACCTCGCAGTTGAACAGGTCTAAACTTTTGAGGCTTTCCAATTTTTTCTGTTGAAACAGGAAATATTTTACAATTAAATTAAATGTAGTATTTATATTATACCTGTAAAACTATTAAATATTTCCCCTATTCACTTAAGCATTATGCATTTATTATAGCCTAAAATCTTTTAGAATTTTTTTTAAAACAAACCTCAAACGGTAAAAACGTATAATTGTTTGGGCACACCACAGGCACATAACTCAAACGGACTGCACACTACTCATATTTAAGGCCCAAATTGTTATATCATGTTAACAATGTAAACTGTAGTCTTTAGGTATTTTACTAATACTATTGTAACCACCAGGTACAACCATTTTTAGCTTTCCGGTGTATCAGATAAGGTATGTTCAATGTCAGTCTTGTGCCAAATCATTAAAAATAGAAGGGGAAAAAAACTGGCAAGAAATGGTTCTAGCAGGCCAAACATAAAACTAGACTGGGAACTTTGATGTTATATGATTGCTTCATTACACTGGCACATGGGTTTAATGACAAAGTACAAAGGATGGGTACACAAGAACCTGCAGGTCTACAACAGTTAATATTTATTCTATGGTGCATCATAGACACATATTACTCAGTCGCTAAAAGATTCTCGCCAATTTCCATAAACATGTATGGCCTCTGTGTCCTTTAAAACTCACCAGGGGTTCGATGGTGCTGAGATCTTTGATCTTGTTGCCGCTGAGGTTGAGATGGGTGAGATTGGGACATTTCTCTGCCAGTACCTCCAAACCACCCGAGATTCTGTTATCGCTGAGCTCAAGCTATTGCAAACAAAACAAAGCCATCTATATTAATCATGCAAATACAAATGTGAGATACAATGAAAGGTCATTTGTTTAATGCAGTAAAGAACAACATCTTTGTACCTTTTTAAGTTTGTTAAGCTTGGGCAAGTTGGCGACTGAAGTTAAGCCGACGTTGATTGTGCTTAGAAACTCCAGCTCCTCAAACTCGTCTGTAAGGCCTTCGATTTTGCCTTCATTTGACCGACAGTTGTCGAGCACAAGTTCTTTCACCTAACAAAAGACAAAGGATGTTAATGTGTGAAGAAAATGGACAAACTGGAAATAAAACCAAGCTCAAGATGTGTACAAGTGTCCAACTCTGCAGCTCTCCATCAGTCAAGAGTGCTTGGTGTTGGACTGGCTTCTGGTTCATATTGCAAGCTTAAATTGAGTCACATCACTGCTGTTGCCAGCTTCTGACTCAGAGTGTAGCTTGCTTGGATTACAGAGGATGTTCTTGTACAATTCCTAATGAACAAATCACCTCTTCATATAACTCAAACATGATTAATACATCATTTTCACAATTTCCATAGAACTATTTATGATTTTTGACCATCCTGAGCCTACAATCTGAGGAAAAGGTTCCTTTGTTTTCTAGAAAAACAAGTAGTTTGTCCACGAGATGATGTTACATGTTTAGATCAAAATGACATGCTTTCGCAAGTGTTCCAATATTACATACATCTGAAAAATGCGAAAACATGTCATGATTTATCATGGTGAAGTTCACAATACCATTTCCCCACCTGGTTTTCTGGTTAATGAACCTGTGTGTTTGCCGGTGTGGTGTGGAATCTTTCATGCCATCAACTCCAATCTATTTCTCTATTATAATTACTTAAGGTGCAGCTTTATCCTGTGAAAATGTTGAAATATCTAACCAATTAGTTTAATTAGGGAAAATATTCAAGCTCAACACAGAAAATTAATACACTGGGTGAAGAAATGGGACTCTGTTGAAGCCATTACATCGTGTCGATTACAGTAATCAGCAGTCTACAGCAATGACCGATTATTCGTATCAGCTCTACTCGTTTTACCCCCTCACACAACAAAATGGCTGTCTCCGCAACCAACCGCGTCTGTTCGCTTTCCAGCACTTAAAACGCTTTAATCCGACGCCTGCTCCCCCCTCCCAAAAAAAACACGACAAACAAAAGCGACAATATGGCACATAACAGGCCAGGTTTTGAAGAGTTAGTCAAATCGCCTTAAATTGTCCCAGGAGTCCAGACACGGACCAAAGAATTCAGGAGTAGGAGGGGCAGGTAACACGACATAGCCGAAATGCTACCAGGTCTGTGTGTAAAAAAAAAAAAAGAAACAGGGATTTATTTATTTATTTATTGCAAACTGTTCAGGCGAATTTCGAAAACAAGACCCGGTTGATATTTTACTCGACGATGGACTGTAATAACCGACTGCTCAGACTGCAGGAACGGTACGTTTAGTCGATTAAATGCCGTGCGCCTTTGTTGCTGGTTAAAATGGCGGCTTGTCCTAGATGTCGGAACTGGAGCAGCGCCGCTCCGAGTTGCGTAGCGCTAGCGCTCCTCACACAAACAGAGAAATACCGAGCACAACTATGCGCCTCAAAACAATCCCCAACACATCAGCTACAGCAGGAGATCGGACATGCTCGGAAACGACGGTCTATTCGAGTCTAACTGCATTTACGAGACGCCTAAACGCGGTATTTGGGACGCATTATAAAGAGACGACTCTTTATATCAGGGCTAACGTTGCATTGGGACTAATCTGTAACCAAACGTACTTCGGAAAACACCGACAGCCCTTGGGTGTAATTTACCGAGCACGTCGGTGTTATTACAAACGCTTGTTCTCTCGTGACATCTTCAGTACCGACATAATGCAGTTTTAATGGGAGTTCTCGCGCGCCTTTACGCAACTCGATGTAAAGATGACACCGAGAATTGAACAGCAATCGCGTGCTTGTGCTCCACACAACATGTACTCGTGCGCGCGTGCACACACATATATAAATATATATATATATACACACACACACACACACACACACACACACACTAATAACGTGGGATTTATCTAACGTTCAGCTTTGGTGCAGGTCTGTCTGGTCGACCAATTAGAGCTGCTGTGTACGTCCTGTAGATAAATAAATAAATAACCAACTAAAAATGAATAACACTATAACATAGCAGACTGGTCAGATCTCAGTCAGTCAATCTGCCTGCACGGCGATTTCAATTTGTCCCACAAGTTGCTCAAGTCACCAGGTGAACCCAGACGACGGGTATGAAATTTGGAAACGAACAGCAATAAGGTCTGAATGGGTAAGGCTCGGGGGTTTTTTGTGTGTTTTTTTTTTTTTTTTTTTCGCAGCCCCGGGGACGCAAAGGAAAAGGGCGCGATCGGGGCTACAAAGTTACAAATATGGCTTCTCATGCCGCTTCCCTTGTTTATACGCTGGCTACACAATGCGCGTTACTGTTACACTTTCCCACAGCAAGCCGATCGATCAGGAGCCTTCAAAAGTTGAGAAAACCGAGCAAACTGAGAAAGCCCTGGTCCATGTGTAAACACGTCGAGTTTATTCCGAGCTGTGACCGCGGCCCCGCGTTAACAAAGTCACCTCAAACTTTTCATTCAACACATCAAGTTGACGGCGTGCAAATCTAACGCTGTCCCCATCTACCGTACAGCACGGAGGTTATTCTAGCAGCGATTTTAGGGTTGTTGTTTTTTTTTATTTTTTTTAATCTTCCCAAGTCGGGAAATCATAAAGCCGCTTACGTCCGACGGCGTCCGGTTGCGCAATTCCAGATGAATCCTCTTCTTCATATCCATCCTGGGGGTCTCTGAGTGACGGATTTAATAAAAAAAAAAGAGCGCAGTTAAGACTTGGGAGTCTTCGCTGCACATTCAGCTATAGCCCCTTTACAAACTAGAGCTTGCCAGTCTGCCAAACTTGACGCCTGCAGGAGGCGGGAGTTGGGTGTGGGATTGTCGTCACCGCGGACCAATCAGCAGCGCGCGTTCGAGTCTGAACAGACCTAGCACAAGATGCGCGACCAATGAACGCCCGCCCTGAAATCGGGTGGGGTTTACAACGGGGGGAGGGTTTGGTTGATCCAGTAAAGTCTGTTTTAGGGTGACGGGTGACATCTATGCGTTAAAAATCACCCAAAGTGGCGAAGGCGCCAAAGATTAAACTAAACGAACAATATAGTTAGCTTGCTGATTAAGCAGCACGTCTTCGAGAACACTACGAGTACACAACACTTACAGTATTGTTTGAAATAAGTCATTAAAAATGTATAATAATAATTTAAAAAAAATTCAGTGAAGTGAATCAACGCAGCATGATGTAGGCTAGAGAGAAACATTGAAGAATCGCATTAATTACTCTGGACAACCAGGCGGAAATTTGCTCATGCTTCACCATGAGTGTATTTTGGAAATAAATTATTTAGTACAGCAATCAATTTGGGATGTTATATGGCACACTGTCATGATAAATGGACCCCTCCCCCTTTGAAAGTCGATTCTAAGGGAGTGCACAATGGCAACCACCAGTTTAACTTGCATCACTTTTTTTATTTATATATTTTTTAATCACGCTACAAACAAATCTGCTCTTTTAAAACGCATTAAACGGGGTGCAATGCAAACACATATCAGTAATGATTTGCATTTAGTAATAAATATAACACCCTGATACGTAGATTGCAAAGAAAACATGTCGGCTTGGCTGCATCGAATTGCACATTTCATAACCTTGAAAACTCCAAGCGACTGTTTACTTTGCATGTTCATTAGATCACTGCTCTTTATCGCTGGTGCCCTCAGTGGCACTACAGATCCAACAAGATTTCCGTCCCCCCACTTCGTCTTTAAAAACACTTTTGTCACATGCATTTGACTGCCACATGGCACACTCCAACCACGAACCCATTCTTATCACTACAAAGTTCAAACCAGCCAATAGCATTTTAGAGGGGAATTCACTTCCGCATCAGCCAGGAGGGGGAAAAAAACAACACACACAAGGTCACCTGACTGTGCTCGGCGCCATCTTGCCCGCAAAACACAACGCATTCCAAATAATGAGAATACTATTTATTGACGGTTAAAACGAACAAAAAGTATAATAATAGACGTTACCTATTATTGTGGTGATTTCTGTGTGTCGCTCCGCTACCCCTTAGAAAAAAAAAACAGTAGCGCAATTGCCTGGCGCATGATTGTTTTCACAAACACGCTGGCACAAGAGAGCGCATTGCACAGACGACTCTCGGTTTTTATCATGAATTTTTTTTTTTTTCGAATTCGTTTCATAGCAGGGATGTTTTGCCTTTTCAGGAAATAAAAAAAAAAATCTTCTTCTCTCGATCTGGCCACTTATTCCGACTCGTGCATGCAAGGCTCATCTCAAGCTCTTTGGAGTGTATACTTGCGCATTAGTGGAGAGCATTTTCTCCTCTGGGTGTGTCTGCCGCGTGCTCGGAGCGCCCTTTGCTGCAGCGCGCGTGCTGTTCACACACACTGCGTGCGCGAGGTGCGTAAAGCCACGGCGCTCACACACAGCCCCGGTCTGGGCACGCGACACTCTCCACGCACAACTATCGCTTGCGTGAACGGCTAGTAACGTCACAGTCATGGACATAGTCAACTAGGCAAGCATGAACACGAGACGCCTTGATGGACGTCTGAAGAAAATGGCATCTTTTGCCATCGGGTAAAGCAGATAAGAAGGATGAATTAGGCTATGAACGTCACAGTCTGTGGGCACGTCTGCGGTTTAACAGTACACAAAGCACGTTTAGTCCGTTTGCATAACCTATGACTGCAAACGGCTACTCTGAGAAGCAACCTTGGGATGCACAGTATGCACCTACGCAAAATGTGCATCTGCAAAAGCGCTGAGAGAGTGATGCAAAGGAGATTTTAATGACGTGTCACCATAAACCAAGACGGTGATTCACCCAGTGCAATCTAAGAACCAACACCCTCTGCTGCTATGTTATATAATACATCTGGTTTGTGTATTTTCTTTGAAATCTAAGACTATACAATCAGTGTTTGAAGAAATGATGAAACCAGGATATGGTGTATAGCTATTATACAGGCATACATAATGCTGGATTTGTATTTATTTTTCTATGCACTTTATATTCTTATATGTATAGACGGTCTTTGCATAGTTATAAGATTAAATTTATGTACTCTTATATGCTACTCCTAACATGCATGGAATTGTCTAAATACACATTGCGTGTGCTCATTCCTACATGTGGCTGCGGTAGGTTGGCATTTTGCTTTCTCCTGTGTAGTTTCATAAACACTTCGTCACAGTGTGCACTGCTGAGCGAAACCACCAGATGGTGCTACTGCACACCTCAAGAATTTTTTGGCGTTAAATAGAAAATACAGTTACGTGTAAAACTTGGCATCTCAGATGGTTTCTGAATAGCAGAAAGGAAAATGTAGGCTACATCAATTTCAATTGCAGTTTATCTACAAATAAAAATACTTCAGATAAATATTAATGAAATGTTGTTATATGCTGCAACAAAAGAGCATTACAACATTCATTCAATCATCCATCCATACGCAGGTCGCGGGGAGTCTGGAGTCTATCCCAGGGAAGTTGGAGCACAAGGAGGGGGTCACCCTGGACGGGGTGCCGGAGTTCATTCATTCATTTATTCAAGATGGAACACAGGAAGTGAGGTAGGAATTGACCCTGAATGGGACACCAGTCCTTTCACATTGGGAGGAAACCAGAGAACCCAGAAGAAACCTCACATGGACTCGAGAGGAACATGCACACACAGACAGTAACCCAAGCTCAGGATTTCAGGAACCAGGGACCCTAGAGCTGTGAGGCAGAAACGCTACCTGCTGCACCACCCATAACACCACATGCAAGGTGAAATTGACAGAAAAGAAGATTGAACCAGTCTGTACAGGATTTCGTAGAGTTTTTTTTTTTTTTTTTTTTTTTTTTAGATTATTTTTCTCCAAAATTTGCGACGCAATTTGTGGAGTTTTTTGTGCTTTTTTTTGTGGAAAACTACTTGAACTGGTGAAATTGCAATTGCACAAATTGTTTTGCATGGTCTTTCTCAGTGAAGTTTGTTGGTAAATGAGACTTTTTAGCTGTACTCATGTTCGAGGCACGTGAATCGAAGAGGGCTTTGGCTTAATGCGCATTGTGATGATGTCACACGATGTGTCTTGGCCCAAATTTGCGGTAATTTAGAAAAATTGCAAGCGTTAACCTCTGCGATTAAGTTAGAAATCAGAGTTTTTTTCCATGAACTGCTCAGTTACCAGACTTGATTTGAAGAAGGCAGGGTAGGGGCATGTATGACTGATAAACTGAGATGGCCAAGAGCTGTTCATAGAATATAAAAGAGATTATAACACAGTTATAAAAGGATACAGTTTGCCTAAGCTATTATAGAATATTGCAATCAGAAAAGAAAGAGGCAAACCTTTGATCTGATATAATTTAGAATTTTTTTTTTCTCTATTTAACATATAGCGTTGCTGCCTCAGAACTTCAGGATTCCTGATTCGATGCTGAGCTCAGGTTACTGTTTGTGTGGAGTTTCACATGTTCTCCCTGTGTTCGCGTGGGTTTCCTCTCGGATTTCTTCTCACTTCCCAAAAACAGTGTGAACAAGTGTGTAATTGTGTGTGCATGGTGGCCTGTGATGGACTGGTGTCCCATCCTGGGTGTATTCCCACCTCATGCCCATTGGTCCAAGGACAGACTCCGGATCCAATGCAACCCTGACCAGGATAAAGCAGTTACTGAAGATGAAGGATAATTAAGTAATATCACATGAGCAAGAGTGATGTTGTACCGATTCGACCTTATGCATGAGGCTACAGGCAATCACAGCCATTCTGATATTTATTATAACAGCATGACATCAGTTCTATAAGCAAGAAATTATTATTTAGTGGCTGACATTTCAGACACAACATGGCCAAATATTTTGTTTATTTTTGCTCTCTCAATGAAAATAGTTCCCAAAGAAGCCACAGCTTGATAGAGTGTTGCGTGTTGGCAAGCCAATACATTGATTGACTGACAGCCTGTAGTAAGTGTAGGTTCACCAAACTATTTCTAGACTGGAATTTTATGTACCGAACACAGACAAGCGGTGGGATACAAATAGTGAAATGTCCTGGTGCTATTATACTAAATATCTACACTCTTGGAACACTGCTTGTTCAATCAAAAGGGGCAGCGGTGGCTTAGTGGTTAAGGCTCTGGGTTACTGATAGGAAGGTCGGGGGTTCAAGTGGCACTGCCAAGCTGCCACTGTTGGGCCCTTGAGCAAGGCCCTTAACCCTCTCTGCTCCAGGGGTGCTGTATCAAATAGTGACCCCAACTAGCTCTGACCCCAAGTTCCTAACATGCTGGGGTATGCGAATAAATGAATTTCACTGTGCTATAATGTATATGTGATAAATAAAGACCATAAAATTACTGTAACTATAACTTAACTAACTATAAAAAAATATCTTCCAGTATAACATAGAAGATGTAAAAGATCATCAAACACAGAAGTAAAAGAGTAAAAGAAGTAAAAGAGAAGTAAAAGATCATCAAACGCACTGGATGTCATGGTGCCTATTAGTGTCGTATCTGCAATAGCCAATTACAGTAGACTCGATTACATCATAATTTGTGAATTTCTTAGTAACAAAAACAAACAAACAACATAAGGATTTATTGGAACTAACAGCATGGTTTACTCTTTGACTTAACTTGATTTTCTGTAATAATGATTGCTATAATCACTAATTGGTTATTTCTTCTCACAAAGTTTTTTAATAGGATTGTGACCCAAAAAAAACACACACACAAAAAACAAAGTTTGTAATAGACACACCTTTTTATGGAAATGTAACAACCAACAGAGGAAGGTCATGGTGCAGCTCTGCAGGTAGTCAGCTCACTTGTCCAAAAGAAACAAAATTGGTCTGTGCTTTTAGCCTCTATTTACTTTTGTGCTAGTCAGAGTATTTCTGTCAGCTAACAAAGAGATTGGGTGCTTATGCTTGAACGGAAATGTTTGATTAGTAATAGGCAAAAGCACACGATGACAATGAAAACAGAAATGTGTTGTGCTTGTGACAAATCCCTCACAAAAAAGTTAGTTTTGCATGGAGCGTAGCTGTTTATACACTATTAGATTTTTTCCCCCCTTCTTAAGCAATTCAACCAAGAAGTCAGAGTAGCATGCTTTTTGTCATAATTATAACTAGAAACACAAATACATTTGAGTCAGTATGATTTTACATGGTTTTATGGGGGGTGGGGGTTGTTGTTTTTTTTTACACACACTTGCTCAACACAGAATGGAGACATGACCTTTAATCTCTGATTCATGGTGATAAATGATTACATCAACAACAAAAAAATTCCATTAGTTTAAAGCTGCAGCTGATTGCAAATGTGTGCAAAACAGTAAGACAAAACATTTCATTTATATTCAAACTATATATCTTTTGATTTCGCATTGTTTTGGATTGTTTTGCTGGCATTCAAGCTTATATCTTCCTGTTTATTTACAGTTTGTGTAAATATGTAAGAAACAAAACACAACGGGGCACGCTGAAGAAAAATAAACAATGTTGTGTCATGGGGGAGAGTCCATGGAGGCAGATGCACGTGTAGAACATCTTTATTTAAAAAAATAAATAAATAAAACAGAACACAAGGAAACAGACATGAGGAACCAGGAACACCATAAAACCAGGGAACCAGAACAACCAGAAACTAAGCAGTATGGTATTTTATGCTGTTTTATACAGTATATATAAACAAGGCTAGAAAATACTTATACTATAAAAATAAAAAGACTATGCATAGTACAAATAACATCAAATGGACCTAAAGAAACAAACACAAAACATAACATAACCTGAACGTAATGCTCCAACAACAAAGGAGAGAAAATGGGGAACTTAAATAGGTTAACTATCAAGAAAATCAACAAACAGGTGAGCATGGTAAAATAGGAAATCAGTGAGACTACGGAAGAAGTACTGCAAGGACAGTCAGGGTGCCCTCTAGTGGCCCAAGGTGGAATTGCCCCTGGGGGCCATGACATGCTGTGGTGTGAAGTGGCCCGAAACTTTATTAGTTTCCTATAATCTCCTGAAATGTTGTATTTTTCTTATACCACAGCAGTTGTTCAATGCTAACAATTTAAATGTTCTTAAAGAACAACATGTACATTTGATCTGTTTACAGTTACAATTAATGTTGTAGAACATCAGGCTGTGCTCTTTGGGTGGGAGTGATGGAATAATCTCTCTTACCTGTCAATCACAGCAACACTAGCCAACCATGGGAGTCTGTGAGCTGATGCATGAGGAAGACGAGTTCTCCAAGAGCATTATAATGCTTTGTGGTGCAACATAAGCGGCAGTTGGCTGGCTTCACATGTCTTGGAGGAAGCATGTGCCTCCACCACGAGACCACAAGGTAGAACGTCCTCTGTGCTGAAGACTTTTACGTGTTGGTAAAACGTTAAGTAACAGCTAACTTCACACTAGCAAGTGTCAAAGAGTTATGACCAAGGAATCATTTCAGATTTGAATGTCTGCAACAACATATTTTTAGTTGGATTCAGGTCTGGTCTTTGGCTAGGCCATTCAAAAACATTGATCTTCTTTTGGTTAAGCCATTCCTTTCTTGATTTGGATGTATGCTTTGTGTCACTGTCGTGTTGAAAGGTGACATTCCTTTACATCTTCAGCTTACTAACAGAGATCAGAAGGTTTTGCATTAAAATCAACTGGTATTTGTAGCTATTCAGGATTCCCACCACCTTAATAAAAGCCCCAGTTCTGGCAGCAGAAAAGTAGCCATAAAGCATGATTCTGCCACCAACATTCTTCACCTTGGCCTTCTCCTTTCCCCATATTCTTCACATGTGAAGAATACAAGAGATTATTGTCACATGCAGAGAATAATCAGATATTCCTGTCAGATATTCCTTTAATGTTGCCGTAGGTCTCTTGGCAGCCTCTCTGGTAAGTTTTTGTCTTGACCTGTTCTTGGTGGTGTCACTGTGGTGCTCCTTTCTCTCCATTTGTTAATGATGGACTTCACGGTGGTCCATGGTACATCTAATGTCTTGGAAATTATTTTATACTCCTCTATTGATTGCTATCTTTCGACAAGTGAGATACCATACATGCTTTGTAAGCTCTTTGCGGAACATGGCATCAGCCTTCAGATGAAACCAAGAAGATGTTGAGAAAATCCTACAGAAACAGCTGGTTTCATTGATGACAGCTGTATGATAATTACTTTTGAACATGAGATTGAATGTGAAAAGGTGTGCACACTTATGCAACCAGGTTATTGTAACTTTTTTATTTTGTCTATTTTCCGTAAAATGTTTATGATTGTTTTTCACTTAATTTTTTTTATACATTGTAATTTCACACTGAGGGTGGAAAAAGTTCTGACATGATTTCTCTTTAACGTTTTTTTTTGTTTTTTTTTAAATTACTTAACAAAAACCTGCCATTTTAATGGATGTGTAGACTTTGTATATCCACTGTAATCATAATGTTCCCAGAACATTTTGGGACAGCACTGAGCTAAGCAAACCCAGCTAACAATTATTGGTTCACAGAATGTTCTTGGAATATTTAATTTTGGTTCCTGAAACGTTCAGAGAACAGATCTTTTTTAGTTCCATGTGGTTTTCTTTATGAAAATATAATGTTCGCATTTTGTGGTGCATTATGGTTCAGAGAACATTCTCTAACATTCCCATACATTTTAGATCATTTCATCCTTTCAGGAACCTTGTGATAACGCATGATGGTTAGGAGAATGTTCCCATAATGTTCCAGTAATCTTTAAATAATTTGAACTCTCAGGAACCTTGCACGAACATTCCCCTAGCATTAATTTTAAAGATACCTTTGACAAACTTTGAGAACTTTAGAGAACATTCCCAGCCAAAATAGAATGTTGTGAAATGGTTCCCAAAAAAAAAAGAAAGAAGAAAAAACAACAACCCAGGAGCCAAATGCTAACCTGCAGCAAATAACTAAAGGGAAACCAAATGCCAACCTTTTATATTATGTGATTGCTAGGTTGGAGAGTTGATCATGAAAAAAAGTTACAGGTACGTTCTGAGAATGTTTGTAGTTACAAACAGTAGTACTGAAAAACAACCTTTACAAATACACATAGAATCCAAAACCTCCTAGAATCCAGAAGACGTCACATTTCTTCTCGTTCTTTAGGCTCAGTTTGAGATTTGGAGATCAAAACTCCAGCTTGGAGCTTCTGAAATCTACAGAA
>JANDJT010000164.1:6784299-6796341 GCA_024331685.1 Stegophilus panzeri
ATAGATAAATAAATAAAAATCCAAAAACCAAAGAGAACCAAATTCTAACGTTAGCAAAATATGTTCAACATTTGCTGGATATTTTATATTTTCACATGTAGGGCATGTTGTTTTATTTATTTTGTGTTCAGTGAAAATGCATTTTCACATGGTTTTCACACATGGTCACATATGTTTCACATGTGCTAAAACAGGAGCATGTGATTTTTCATGTATGGCAGTGCAGCAAATGTAGCACTAGATGGTGGTGTGCAATAAGAGTCGCAACCTAGCCCATGGGCTTAAGGAATATTATTCAGTACTTGATTCTTATTAGAATGATATGCACTGTTGTGTCTAAAGATAGATAGATAGATAACTTTATTCATCCCAGAGAGAAATTCACCTATTACAGCAGCACAGAGAGTTAGAAGTATCCATCCATCCATTTTCTGTACCGCTTTTTACACAGGGTCTCGGAGCTCAGAGCCCGGACCTATCCCAGGGAGCACTACGGATAATTTAGAGATGCCAGTCAGCCTACAATGTATGTCTTTGGACTGGGGAGGAAACCAGAAGTACCCCCAAAGAACAGGGAGAACACACGCAGATCAGAGGCGGGATTTGAACCCCCAACCCCAGAGGAGCGAGGCAGAGTTAGAAGCATACTAAAGTAACTTAACATTATAAATTAAACTCTCTCTCTATATATATATATATATATATATTTATTTATTTATTTATTTATTTATTAACATTTAATCAATTAATTATTTGCTACATTTTCCTGTGATCAACTAAAATGCGTAAAAGTACTGCACAGAGAGTAGTGGTAAGAAAGATGTTAAATGAAGACAATTCCCCGAGCAGCACAGATTCGTGAAAGATGACCATAATGTACACTGTATGGTGCATCAAATCAAATCTTTCTCTCTGTGTCTCTCACTCACTCTCTCCACATTTAATAACTCCACACTCACACTGACACCATCTCTTCCCTCAGGCTGTTGACGGTGTGTATCATTTTAAAATGGTGAATGAATGTTTGTGGTTTGTGTGTGTGTGTGTGTGTGTGTGTATGTATGTGTGTGTGTGTGTGTGTCCGCGACACAACAGGCACAATGATTATCCAGTGAAACAGAGAACCTGCACATATGCACAGACACTTCCGCTGCTAATCCAGTTCCTCAAATCCAGTTCTGAATGACTGCTGCTTTAATACCGTGGTATAAAGTAACACACCAAGCAGTAGGAAAGGGATGGGGTTGATTGTCAGATAGAGGAATGAACTGAAGCATTCATTATTAATGTTGATTGGGACGGTCAGCGCTCAGGGCTGCAGAGTGGAATTTGATAGCCATCTGGAGAAAAAGCAATAAGAATAAGGTGCAAAATCCTGACTGAGCAAGATTGTGTTGATCTCAAAGAGATGCTTTTCTTTAAGCATATCAATACACTCTGTAACACTATAAACTTCTTAAGTAAAACCTTATTTACAGATGTTTCCATGTGGTCAGCATTGCTTGTGGAATGCTTATGATACACGATATGCACAATAACACAAACACACACATATCACACCACACTACGATATGACCTCACAGCCCTGTCCAAATTGTATACATTTTCATGTCTGATTATTTACAAATCGTAAAATGCCAGCATGGATCAAATACACGTCCAATCCTGTCTCATAATCTTGTTCTCTTTTACATATGAACTGTCAATATTATGTCACTATTAAGCTTCACACACAGTCGGAACCTACATATGAAGACGTATGAGCTTAAACATAATCCCTATAGTAGTAATGCATTCTATGACAAATATGCCCTTGAGGATATATTACGCTCACCCCCATTATGTTCCAGCACTGAAAGGATATTAAACCAGAGAGGATTTCATTAAGTCTTTAACACACTTTAGCTTCCAACTTTCATGTCAACTTTGTCTCACTTTAAAATGTAAGTTAACCTGGTTGTGAAATTATTTAATACATTTGAAATGTATTACAGGAATATTCCAGGGTTTTTCAACCTAATCCTTATCTATTGCATCTGTAGAGTAATCGAAATTGTGTACAATGTACCCTCGTACAGGGAAAAGAACTGACAAATTGTTAACATAAATCTAACTTATAACTGAATCATGAACGTCTAAGGCCAGGTGTTGGTCTAATAAACATTTATGCACAACATATAACACATGGAACACTTTCCCTCTTTAGTAAAATTGTAAATAATGTAAATTAAGCTTTAAATCTGTATAATTTATCATTGCAGTTAAAACTAGGTTTTCAGGAAACGTTTACAGTACCATACATTTCAGTTCAATTCAATTTCATTACAGTTGCATACTGTAATACTGCAATTGTGCACATTCAGATTCAGACACTAAAGATTTGTGTTATTCAGAAGTTACACAAGAGCAGCATGTATCAGTTACGCACACATCACAATTCTATGCACAATTCCTGAGTGATATCAGCTCAATGACTATGACTATTTCTGTAGCAATACATTGGCAATATACTAGACTCCTATTAGATGTTTATTTCTATCTTCGCATTCATATATCATCACGTTAGTCTCTTTTATTTTTCATTTTTGATCTGTTTTTTGTGTTTATATTAAATTCTATTACATTTATTATACTTGTATTACAACTGATATTTCCTTCTTCAGTCCACATTTTCTATCCCTGACCTTTTTTTTTTTTCACGGCAAATGCTTGTGTTTAATGCCAGTGGTCGGGATTCTATTGAAAACCCTGCTCTTTGATGCTTTTACTCCGAGGAAACATCAGAAGCATGAATTAATCACAGGTGATTTGCATAATCTGAATAGGGAGCCCAGAAACTTGACTCAAACAACAACTTTCCCTGCGTAAATATCGACCTTACATTTGGACCAAATCTGAACATGGCCTATAGTGAATAAGAATCCTGGGACAAACACAGGACAGTGTTTATGATTACAGAAGCAGTGGATCATAGTGGATATCACAAAACCTTCTCATTATCAATCAGGGTATCCAGTTAAGTTACCAGAATTACTGTGTTTCTACAGTGCTGTAAAGTTGCCTAAAACTACATAAGAACAGCTCCTGAGTCATTTATTGTTAAAGTTTAACAGATGTAATTTTGTGCATTATATAGACATGTATTTTAAACATTTGCTCACAGAGTTCAAAAATTTATATTATGAGAGTCAACAGGCTTTTGGTTATTTTCTTACAACAGGAAATTTTTCTCATGCTGCAGACAAAAAGGTTCTTTACAGCACCATAGGTCCTACAAAGAACCTTCTTCTTGTAAAGAACCATTTTTCATTGTATGGGTTCTTGTTAAGAGCTGTATGGTTCTTTGGAGATTAAAGAAGTTTTTTATGTTTCATTATAGGTTCTTCAGAGCAGTCTATTGGTTATTCAATTTGTCATCCCTTAACAGGTTAAAGTAAACCCTATAAGGTTCTTTATGGTATTGTAAAAGGTTCTCCTGACATCACTCTTAAGTACCTTACTTTGGTCCCTTAAAGCACTAACTAAGGGTTTTTTAGAGAACTTATGATAACATGGTTCCTTGTGGCACTGCTGTGAAGAACCATTTCTGGGTTCTTTAAAGCACCAGTAAATAGATGGTTCTCTAATGAACTTGAGAGGAAAAGGTTCTTTGTGTAAAAGGTTCTTTGTTACTTGAGAATAAAAGGTTCTCCTATGTCATCAGGCTGAAAACCCCTTTTTGGTTCTAACTGGAACCTTTATTTTTAAGAGATGTTAACCCCTTAAACCAACAACTTTCAATCCTTACTCGTCTTTACATATAGTTACACTGTAGTTACTAAATAATTCACACTCGTGACTAAATAATGAATTGCTGTATAATAAGCTTAAGAGGTCAAAGTTTACTTTATTTAGGCAGTCTCAGAGCAAACTGAAAATAAACATTTTTTTAGGCAAATGCGGATTACATTACAAAATACTGTGTCTGCTGATGTACTTTTGATGTGATATAAACTGTGTTTATTACTCAGTTTTAAAGCATCCAAACTGACAGCCTGTAAACAGAAACTATCCCTCTTCTGCCAATTACACTACACTCCTCCAGCTTTTTAATTCATAAGCAGTGCGCTGATCTCTGTTGCTGTGGTCCTTGGCCTCATCCTTTATAGCGCCACATGGTGAGGAGCCAGATGGCCAAAGTGGGACACACAAGAGGAGGAAATAAACAGTCAGTGAGAGAAAGATTGGGATGGAAAAGACATGTAGGAGGGATGATAGTGGCTGCAAGGTTGTGTTCTATATGACTAATGGCACAACTCAGCTCTGCCATCTGTAATCAAACATTAGTGAAGATTCGCCCTGTCTGCCTTAACAAGTTCAAGTGGCTTTATTGTCATTTCAACCGTATACAGTTGGTACAGTACACAGTGAAACAAAACAACGTTCCTTCAGGACCATGGCGCTACATAAAACAACATACTAACCACATGAGACGATACAAAACTTAATAAGATCTACATATTTTATATAAAGTGCACGTGTAAATGTGTGCTAACAACACAAGACAGTACAGTAACTACTATAACAGGACAATAGGCACAGTAAGTGACAGCGTAGCGCCAAACAGTACACAGTTCTAGTGCAAAAGATAGGTGCTAAAGAGTAACAATATCATTTAAAAATGGTATAAATGTAAACGTAACATGCTATGACTTAGTATTCAGCAGATTAGATTATACCAAATATAGACATAGCAGTTATTGCGGTAGCAACCAGGTAAAGTGTATAACAGTGACAAGAAATTAACTACGATATTTTTATAAGTACAGTAGCAGCAAAAATGCAATAGAGTCAATGCAGGAATGTGTGAATATTGCAATGGGAGTGGGATGGTGTTCAGTTCAGAATGTGTGTGTGTGTGTGTGTGTGTGTGTGTGTGCACGCTTGTCAGTCCAGTCTCTGAGTATTGATGAGTCTGATGGCTTGGGGGAAGAAGCTGTTACACAGTCTGGCCGTGAGGGCCCAAAGGCATCAGTACCTTTTTCCAGACGGCAGGAGGGTGAAGAGTGTGTGTGTGAGGGGTGAGTGGGCTCCTCCACAATGCTGTTGACTTTGCGGATGCAGAGTGTGGTGTAAATGTCTACAGTGGAGGGAAGAGAGACCCCGATGATCTCAGCTGTCCTCACTATCCGCTGCAGGGTCTTGCGATCCAATAAGGTGCAATTTCCAAACCAAACAGTGATGCACCAAGTTCATCAAGCAACAAGTTCATCAAGCGAAGGTTCTCCACCTCTGTTGTTTCTATCCTGTTGTTTTTTTCCTTCCTCTACAATCACTACTTCTTTTCGGTGTATTATAGAGCACTTACATTTAGCGTTTTGGCAGATGGACTCATCCAGACCAAGTTGCAAAAAGAAGTAACACTAAATTAAGGTTTCATTAACTAACAATATCGACTGCATTATTTATTAACTTAAGAATTAATGAACTATAATTGATTTTAACCTAGCATCCAAATATGTAAGCACATGTATTAACTGAAGGATTAAAAAGTGCATTGTGTTGAAAAGCAGAAAGTGGTGAAAATATTGCAGTTATTGTTTAGGTTTAAAATGTCGCAAAACTTGCTGTACTGTTCAGAGTGGAAAAACAAAGTTTATGCTATATTATTACATAGAAAGTACAAGTGTATTAATCATTTAAAGCTGTGCGTTACACTGTTTAATACAATGCACCAAATGTCGTAGAGTCTTGGCTTTCCTATTTACCCATGAGTAATGAAATCTGAGGTGGTAATTATACAAAAAAAAGCAGCTTGTCTACTTTTGCTAAGTGCAGGAGTGTGATTATAACTGTAATGCATCCAGTCTGTTAATTCTGCTAACCTTTTGCCACCATTCAAAATATGTGAAAACAAACTACCTGCCATTACCACACACTAACCAGACTGCAATAGTCTATATAAAAAGCTTAAAAAGCTGCTAGAAGCAGGGATTTGATGTAAACAGATGGCTAATTATGACCTGACGATGCGTCTACCATATATTTCAGCCACCTCAAACCAAGCAGAACTAAATCGTTCTTTCTTTCGCAGTCAATTCATGAGAGAAACGACAGATTATAACAAAATGCTAATTATGAAAAATAAGTTGACAAGAACACATGCAATAATTAATATTTATTTTATTCACAACTAAAAATAAGCCCACATAAATTACCAAAAAATAAATGTTACAGCATGTTAATAATTGCTAGAAGTCACTGAGGACCTTATTTTACTTATTAATGGAATACATTTTGGTTAACAAATGTGAGATGCACATCACTGAACTTATTATTTTTTTTTTTTAAATAATACAAGTGATAATTACTATGTTAACATTAACATACTAAAGCTTATGCTGTAAATAATGCTATTTTCAGGAACCTTACAATAAGAAAGTGCTACCCAAAAAGCAGTCTCAGCGACTCCAGAGCCAAAAAGGAGCAGCTAAAAGAGCTAAAAAGAGATATCTAAGGATTAATAAATAATAACCTGGAAACCAAATGCTGGCTGGCTCTCGCAAATAACGAGAGTGGTTTTAATTTCAAATGGTGCATTTATGTGCATAAACAATAAATACACAAGGGAAGACAAAACAAACAGACAGAAATACAAAAAAAAACAAAAAACTGGAAATGCAAAGCATAGAGTTTCTGTTTTCATGGAAATACAAAGATAGTGTGGGTGGTTGTACAATGTCATGCTGTGCATTCTCATTTGATTCACCGTTGTGAGTATTAAAAAGTCATTGCGTGTGTATGCTCAATTTGTATGCCACAGCGGTTCCCAGGAAACACATTGTCATTCCGATGCCCTCCACTGAAGACTCTGTCCATTACCTTGGATTATCTCCAGCAGTGGGTCGCCACAGCCACTTGACTAAGCGTGCAACCTTGGCATGCCTCTGATCAATAGGAACGCATCAGTCCAATAGTACTGCATATGTTTCTATGTCTGCGTCTCCATAAGACTGTAAGTCAGTGTGTGTTTTGCGAGTGTGTCAGTGTGTACATGTGTGTTTAGGATATTGTTACATTAGTGCTTATTCCACTATGTTAGGAAGCACAGGCCAGAACATAACAGAGTGGAATGGGCCAGGCTCGATTAAAACCTTATAGCCAGAGTAGTGCAGGGTACTAACAGGATTTGAAGTAATAATGGATGACAGGTGGAAAAAAAAAAAAACGTCAAACACAACTGAATAAAATGAAATATTCATGAAAAATGAGAATTTGTTGAAGAGGTCTTAGGTAGTGGATTTGTTTGTTTGTTTGTTTATTTTTACACAGACATATTTTTTTTCCATTTTTTTGTGATAGGATTTCAATTAAGAAAGTGACAAGTACTACCTGGTGATACTAGAAAAATACAAACATATACACACTGACTAAAATAAATTGGTAAATCCAGGAAATGTAAGAAATACATATAAATTTAAAAGCAGCCTAAAACTGTGCTTTAAATTTAAATAAGCATTAAGTAAGATTTTTTTTTTCCCCTAAGATTAGGTCACTAATAGTTAGGAGGGATTGATATTTGAATGTTTGTTGTTTCTTTTTAAAATCCCACTCATCTTCACAAAACTCCACCTCAAAGATCTACAGTGTCTATAAAATGACTGATAGGAGGCACATCTAAACACAAACAAGCATTCTGGTCTGGAAGTCTATTTCCCAAACGGTTTCCTCAGTGGTTAACGCTTTTGCCTCGCACCTCTGGAGTTGGGGTTCAAATCCCGTTGTGGGCTTATTGGCATTTCCAAATCATCTGTAGTGTGTGAATGAGTGTGTGAATTTGTGTGCGATTGTGGCTGTGGCTCAGGTGGTTGTCCAGGGTTGGAGGTTCGATTCCCGGCCCACATGACTCCACATGCCGAAGTGTCCTTGGGCAAGACAGTGAACCCCGAGTTGCTTCCGATGGCAAGCTAGCATCTTGCGTGGCAGCTCTGCTACCATTGGTGTGTGAGTGTGTGAGTGTGTGTGTGTGTGTGTGTGTGAATGGGTGAATGAGACACAGTTTGAAGTGCTTTGGAAAAAAGCACTATATAAGTGCAGACCATTTACCCTGCACCTCATCCAGGATGTCCCCTTGCCTTGTGCCCCAAGTTCCCTGGGATAGGCTCCAGGCTCCCTCATGACCCTGTGTAGGATAAACGGTACAGAAAATGCATGAAGGGATGGATGTTTTGCAAATGTTCCAGGTTATTCGTACAATTAAGGGAAAAAAATCGACTATTTCACTTTTAATATAAGATAATATGAGCACACGTGGAATGACGTACAGTATATTCAATTTAATTTCAAATTCAGTTTTGAGTTTTTTGAACATATGTGTACTTAATTCATTTAATTCCTCATTTACTTATGATCTATTCTATACTTATGATCCAGGGTCCTCGGTTCGATCCTGAGCTCAGGTTGCTGTCTGTGTTCAGCTTCAGTTCAATTTCAATTAAATTTTATTTGCGTAGCGTTTTTAGCAAGATATTGACTCATTGCAGCTTTTCAGATGGAGATCCCTAATGAACAAACCAGAGGTAACAGTGGCCAGGTAAAACTCCATGAGATGACATGAGGAACCTTGAGAGGAACCAGACTCAAAAGGGAACTGAATAGTGGGATGTTATATTATTATAGTATACAGGTGTAGGAGAGTGAAAGCTAACAATTCCGTGTGTTAAATTGATGTGATTTTTGAGGATATTGTGATTATAAGTTCTGGTATAAACTCAGGTATAAATCGACAGTATATATGTGATATTAACCACTGTTGTATAAGAGTGAGCCATAAACACCACTGCAGCTCCAAACAACTGAGAATGCAATCACAGTGCAATCTCATCACAGTTTACTCCACGCAACTGCTCTACCACATCAAAAGTCACTTCAAACAAAAAGCAACTATTTAGAGTTTACTTTAAAAACCTCCTCCCTGACAGACTGAGTGCTTCACCCAGTCCAGTTTTGTCAACAATCACTGATAAATTATTGAGTTGCTTGGTGATGGGGCTGCTGTATCAATGGCTTACGGCCTCAATGATGGCTCCATTTGTTTTCTCACCTCAGTGGGCTCTACTTTTCCATCCCGTTGCTTTTGTTCTTTGTTTCTCCCAGTCTGCAGCTAATCACATTGCAACACAGCAGAGGATTCATAATTACATATTTACTGTCTGATGTGGCATGCTGGAGCCAGTGGGAAACTGAGCAGGCTCTCTATAAGGCAGTAGTCCCATTCTCTCTGGAAATCTTCCAGGGAGAAAAGCATTTATGGCTATTTTCATTGCATTTCCAGTAATTCACCCACGCAGGTGCATTCTACATTGATAAACAAGCTGGCTTTATTTTTTTAATGGATGCTTTTTCAGTTCAGGAATCTTCCCTGACAGTCATTTAAAGAGGAAGCATGTTAAAGACCGACTACATTAATGTCTAGTAGATGGAAAAGGTGAGAAAAAGAGCTGATTTCATCCGAAGAACTTCTTGCTTTCTTTCCAACTCCTGCCAAGACTCCAGACTACTCCAAAGCGTAATAAATCAGCTTGCTCCCCTACGTGAGGGCAGAAAAGATCCCCGTGTGATGAGTCATGAAGCGTTTGTGCTCCTTCCCTCATAGCTTTACTGCCGGGTCTGGCTCGGCTCCACTCTCTCCCAGCTTTACTATTAAGTGCCATCATGATGGTGTGATTCACTTTTACAAGCAGCTTGATTCATAACTGGTGTGATATATTTCTCTAAGTGCAAGTGTATCGTGTATCATTCCAGGTGTTATGTTAATGTGAACACCCCTTGCTCATTCCAGCAAAGTGTGCATAGATATATGATATAAAGTAAATATGTATATGATCCTGGCTTTGCTTTGCTGTCTTATTTTACACTGTCTCTCTTTTTATGTATTCAGAGACAGATTTACTTGCATGAGTTCTATTTTTAGACATACACTCCTGGGCAAAAAAAAAAATGGGCCAATCCCAAAATGTTAACCTTTTAATGGTCTTGACAACAAAGCCATCCATTTTCTGTACCGCGTATCCTACACAGGGAGCCTGGAGCCTATCCAAGGGGACCAAGGGCACAGGAGAGCAGACACCCTGGATGGGGTACCAACCCATTACAGGGCATAATCACACGTACACCCATTCACACACTACATATCTTTGGACTGGGGGAGGAAACCAGAGTACCCAGAGGAAATGGCCAAAGCATAGGGAGAACAGGCACAAAGGGCGGAGGTGAGAATTGAACCCACAGACCTGAGGCGTGAGGCAAACGTGCTAACCACTAAGACGGTGCCCCTTTAACAACAAATCATTGGCCAGGAAATTAGTATGGGATAGCTTTTCCCTTTGATTTGTATAAATGTTTAAGTCTTATGGGTAAACTTGCTGATAAATGTTTTTATTTTATTTTAGTTTGAATTGTACATCAACATTTTAATAATTATCATGATTTTACTTTTGCGTACAGACTACATAAGTGAATCTCCCTGTTTCTAGCTTTTCCCCCAAACAGTTCACTGCAGCAAAAGTAAACGTGCAAATGGTGGCACAGGAAGTCTCAGGAGTGCATTTGTTTCATTCCTGCTTATTTTCTGACCAATGATTTGATGTTAAGACCATGCATTAAAAGCTTAATATTTTGCCATTTGGGGCTTGGCCCATTTTTTTCCCCAGGAGTGTAAATATGTACATAGATATATAGCAGGTCTTTTCTTCTACATGACAGCATTACAGATTGCCAAGGCGGAGAATGTAGGCCTAGTCTCCATTGAGAACAGTTACCCTATTTTTCTAAAGATGATGCCACACAGCATGGATGATACTCTAAAATCAGGCAACCAAAGTGACCTGTGTTCCATTTATTTAAAAAAAGTAAGAATAAAAGAGGAAAAGGGCATGTTGCCTTTGCTAACGAACGAAATATGTCTTCTGATACACTTAACTTTTCCTCTTTATTCTTCTTCAGCTGTCTGCATTTGGGTTTGAATGTCAGGAAAATATATCAAATGTCTTGTAAGCATTAAACTCCTAGGCTTGTGACTGGAGACCCTTGTTTTTAGCATCCTTTCAAGCATCCAGTGCCAGTACAAATTTATTAGATTGAGTTGTTACAGCCCTTATGTCAAGGGTTCTCAAACCTTCTGCAGCCAGGGACCGCTTTAACTATAAAACTCAAGTACAGACATATTTCATGACCATAATCCAACTATTCAAATATTAGGCTCATCATTTAAATCTGTACAATAATATTCTGTCTATTTATTGAAACCTTAGAGCTTTTTATTGCCTAACATTCCAACAACAGAATATATTAGGGTTCAAATTGACATCATATATATATATATATATACTGTATATGCCAACATGCCCGCCCTGCCCTTCAGTGATCAGCACTCAGATTTCACTCTCGATCTAGCCGACGGTTATCACGGTGTTACCCGGCAAAGGGCGATCATGTCAGCGGTTTGGAAATACTTCAAAGTTTCTGATAAGGACATCAAATTTGCAATCTGCGGTGTTTGTTCAGCAAAAATTTCAAGAAGGGGTACGGTGCCAAAGCATTTTTCCATGACAGGTTTGATACACCACCTGAAAACGCGACATCCTGTTCAATATGCAGAGTACAGCAAAACAACAACAACAACAACAACAATAATAACAGAATAGAGGTCCTCTTTCATTCTGGGTTTTGCCTGTTGTTTTCATTAAAATGATTGTGTAGCATATATAAACTTTTTGTATTTGCATGATGCTAGCCTAGAGCTGCTTATTACTTGACTGCTGTTTTGCATACCATAATAGTTAATGTTACATTATTTGGATAATTGGATTAAAAAATCTGTTAAATTTGATTGTTATAGAACTGGATGAAGAATAATATATTAATATTGTTTTTGTTTTGGTGTGCTAATTTCACTAAAAGTGTGATAATTTTATTGGTTTGTAGTTTTTCAATTCAGATTCATTAAATTCATGAAATGATATAAAAAGTCTAATATTAACACAATTATACAAAATATATATA
>JANDJT010000164.1:6883781-6910038 GCA_024331685.1 Stegophilus panzeri
ATGCAACTAACTTCTGCAATTCTCCAGCTGTGATCCTTGGAGATTTTTTGGCCACTCGAACCATCCTCTTCACAGTGTGTTGAGACAATATAGTAGGGCACTGTAAGTTCAACTATACTACTGGTTAAAAGTTTGACTACCATTTACAGTACTGTGCAAATGTCTAAGACATTGTGGATGTTTTTAGTGTCTTTTGCATTAATGTGCAAGTAGAAAAGAGCACATTTCAGATTTCCATACATTTTCAAATAAATAAATACAGACCACTTTTCCATCTATTTTTTTTTTTTATGATATTAATGGCTTAAATCATGACCTTGGTATTATAAGGCTCTATCTGCTGTTAATTCTTAACTGAAATAAAACCTTATAATGTTAAAGTCACAAAATGTAAATGCAAATATATGGCCAAAAGTATGTGGACACTTCATATGTCCCATGCCACATTGAGTCCCCCTTTTCTGTTATTATAACCTCTACTCTTATGGGAAGACTTTCCACTAGATTTTGGAGCGTGACTGTGGGGATTTGTGCTCATTCAGCCACAAGAGCATTAGTGAGGTCAGGCACCAATGTTGGGTGAAGGGGCCTGGGATTCCGTCAGCATTCCAGTTCATCCCAAAGATGTTTAGTAGGGTTGAGGTCAGGGCTCTGTGCAGGACAATCATTTGCTTCCACATCAATCTTAGCAAACCATGGAGCTCACTTAGTGCACAGGGGCATTGTCATGTTGGAACAGGTTTAGTTCCGGTGAAATGAAATCTTAATGCTACAGCATACAAAGAGATTCTGGACAGTTCGGTGCTGACAACAGTTTAGGAAGGCCCACATACGGTTGACCATATAGTGTGTTTCTGAATCAAAATCTATTTTTGATTAGTTGTTTTTCTTTAAATTTAATTTAATTTCCACAAAAAAAGTAGTACTGTAGTGGGAAGGAGCATACTTCTATGAAAATGTGAATCTATAATATCATTTTCTTCTCCACCTGGAAATGAAGCAGGTTTACAGGTAAAATTTATGACCAGTTTGTTTAAAACTCTTAACAGAATTCTCTATGGATACTTGTACAATAAATGTCTCATTGCAGCACTTGTTTTCATTATGTCCATAGACACCTGTTCAGTGGCAGTATGGAGAGAGTGACAGCAGCTGTTTAATATGTATATCTGTGGTAAGGACAGGCCTGGCGGTTGAAGCGCTCAGCTCGGGTTGCTCCTGAGTGGAAAAAGTGGACTATTTCTCAAATATGTGCCCTCAACTCCACCCTGCTTTATTCTGGTTAGAAAGATTTTGGCTGCTTTGCACACATTATTCAGGCTGTTTTATGGGTTTAGAGATTTACAGTGAGGCCCACCTTTCACTGAAATATTTGCTCAAGGAGTACTTGAACTAGAAGGTCATTATTTTGAGATACATTTAAAAAGTCGTCATGTCAGCTTAGTTCCTGTGTAGGACTGATTTAAAAAGATTAAGTAAATGGATTTAAAATAATTTCAGTACCCTCCCCCCCCCGCTCCCCCCGTCTGGTTCATTTGGAAACAGTGCCATCATCTGGTCAGTTTGGTAAGTGATTACATATCAGTTCGCTTGGGCATATATATATATGTGTGTGTGTGTGTGTGTGTGTGTGTATAATCAGTCCTACACAGGAACTAAGCTGACATGATAACTCTTTAAATGTATCTCAAAATAATAATAATTGTGCAAAATAAGTGGAAATACCCAAATAATGTACTCAAAAACTAGAATTACTTTTGTTTTATGTCTACATGAGTAGGTCTCAGGGTTAAATTATGATTCAGGACATTGGGAAGCTCTACTTCTTTCAAGCATCAAATAATGGAACAGTACCATTTGCTCTGTGTTAGTAAGTGCAGCTCTTCACACTGATCTCATAGAAATATGATTTAACAAAAGTTTTTCTGGTGCCTATTTCTGTTCTAATGTTAATTTAAATAACTACAATTGGTCATTTCATTGGACAGGTTTTTGTTATTCCTTATATATGCCAGTTCATGCATCAAAATAATATTTAAATGCATAATTTATTCTGTTATCTTCAGCAACCAGTTTATTCTGGTCAGGGTCACTGTACTCTTACAAGCCAGGACTTTAGCTTTTGCTAGAGATTCTGATGTTGGCAATAAATGCAGCCAAGAACCATCTACTCTCACAGAAAGAGGCTATTTGACCTGGCAGATGACCAGCAACAGATTTTGTCCATAGACAGTTAACAAACAAGAAAGATTACGGTGTTTATTCACAGATAATTGCTTCAGAACAGCGAAACCCACATGGACACAAAAAGAACATCCACATAGTAAAGCAGAGCTCAGGATCAAACCACTGGCCCTGGAACTGTGAGGCAGCAACAGTACCTCCTACGTCATCTCACCAAGACAGGCTGAATACAATTAGATTAAATAACTTACCTGATCAAGTAAACACCTACCCAGGTTTACCCAATCTACTCATACTTAGTCATTAAGTAAAACAAATATATAAGTACAAGTCAGCTAAAATATGTATGCATACTAGACAAAAAGTACACTAAATAAATATGAACACTTTAGAAAAAGTAGTGCACAAGAATGTAGGAATACTTTTATTATTATTATTATTATTATTTAGAAATAAGTATATATATTCAAAAATTAGTGTGTTAGATCAAATGAGTATTCATACTTAAGTATGCAAAGTAAATATACAAGCAAAATCCAGTATGATTTTATTTTAAAAGGTTTTTAAATAAATAACGTTGAGATTTAGGGTGTGAAGAAGCTCCAGTTCTTTCATAAGCAATTCTTCAGGTCAGTAGTGACTCAACGGTTAAGGCTCTGGGTTTGAGAACACTGCCATCGTTTGGTTGGTTTGAGCATTACATTAGGAATCTGCACCTGTTCTTACACCTGTTATGCCTGCACCTGTTTGCATCTACTGCACATTTTCACTGTTTTATCATTGAAGCTGCAACCAGGTATTTGTTTTCAGAATGGAGTTTTAATTTAATTGTCTACTAACAAATAAGATTCACAGTTTGGCAGTTTTTTTTTTGTTTGTTTGTTTGTTTGTTTTTTTTGGTTGAAGCTCAGTTTCTCTGTTTGTATTATTAGAGAAAGCTTTGCTAATAGGAAGTGTGAATGAGGTACTAAGAAATCAGAGCTAAGTGAGACAGAGAGACTAGAAAAAGATCGCAAGAGTATAAATGACAAAAAGTTACACGGAAAAGTGTGATGCAGTACATGTATAACAAAACGAGCTGCACGTTGTAATAAACAATAAAGAGCCATTATAAAGAAATATACACATTTGGATAGCTGATCGTGTAAGGTACTGTATTGCGTTTAGAGTTCAAGTACCAAATAGTGGAGACGGAGAGCCACTGTTGTGTCCTTAAGCAAGGATTTTGTCTTATTTCTAAGTGTCTTTGGATTTAAAAAAAAAAAAAAAAAAAAAAAAAAGACAGGAATTAAAAATGCAATTTTAAAAAATGTGATGTCAGGTGTGACTGAACATGCTCTCTGGTTTTGGTCAAGGCTCTATTAATCACCTTAATTTAATATTGTAATCATGAAGAAAAGCACTCTTTTGTTGTGTAACAAGGTACTCTGTGCCCAAAGAGACTATAAATTGTATATATTTATCCCTGCGTATATGTTGTCTTTTAGGATACAGAAAGGATAAGTAGCAGCTTATCATCTAACAAGAACAACTTATCAGGAATAAAAGCTTTTATGTATTATATGTTAATATGGTTTGCTTTCAAGGATACCGAGTATGCACAAGATAACACATCTCTATAGCAACATCATACATGTGTTGCATTCCCAGTGTGTGAATCAGCAGTGAGCGCACATATTACATGAAATGAATGGTGTGTGTGTGTGTGTGTGTGTGGGTGTGGGTGGGTGTGTGCAAGTGACTAGAAGAGAAAAAGATTTGTTTACTTTTTAACTGTCGTTCATTTCTTTCATATTCACACCCTCTATTCATTTGTCACTCTCTCTGGCCTGACTGAAACTGATAAGGCCACAGCCCTTTAAACAACCAGGTCAGCTAAAGAAACACACTGAGGGCCAGGTGAAATACAGGAGAAGGTAATCAGCTACGTTTTTAGGGTTTTTCTGTGTGTCATGACACTGTGTGTGCACTTAACATCTGGCGGCTGTGGCTCAGGTGGTAGAGCGGGTTGTCCACTAATCGTAGGGTTGGCCCACATGACTCCACATGCCGAAGTTCCCTTGTTCAAGACACTGAACCCCAAGTTGCTCCTAATGGCAAGCTAGCGCCTTGCTTTGGAAAAGCACTTTGGAACCGCTAAGGTTAAAAAAGCGCAATATAAGTGTAGACCAGACCATCTGCTTCTGCAGGGCCGGGGTAAAACACAGAGGTGCTCTGGTTACAGATTCCTGTTATCTCATTCCTGTATGTTGAATATCTGGCATTCAAGTGTGCATTTTTCTTGGATTATTTGAGACAAATTGTGAAAAAAAAAAAAAAAAGAAAAGAAAAAATATATCATGTTTTGAAGTAGGAGTGGGCAAAATTCTTGTACTCGTGTGTGTTTCCTCTGGGTTCTCTGGTTTCCTTCCACCTCCCAAAGACATGTAAGTGTTACTCTAAATTGTCCCTAGGTTTGAGTGAGTGTGTGACTGTGAATGAAAGAATGCTTGAGAGAGCATATTCATAATACACAACATGAATCACAGTGGAGGAAAAAAAATTACAAACAGAATCCACAAAAGAGCAATAGTATAATATTTCAAAGTATTTCATAAGACTGTTGATGACTTTATTCTGCTGTGTATTTATAGAACAATGTTAGGAACAGAGGTGTGTGTGTGTGTGTGTGTGTGTGTGTGTTTGCTTTTTTTTTTTCTTTTTCTAATCCCGCTCTTGAAGAACTCCTGCTCAATCCCACCCATTGACAGTTATTATTTTTGTTTGCACCTACGTGATATTTCCTGCCAAACTTAGTTAGTCCTGTTTTCCAAAATATAAGCAAATTAAAACACCGTGACCCTGACAAAGAGAAAGCAGATACTGAAAATGAATGAATGTCACTCCACACAAGCACTCAGTACATTCTCATGTTAATGAAAGTGTTGTTTTATTGTCCCAGAAAGTTCATTCTAATCCCACATCTAAACGCCTGCTCCTACCCCCGTGAGAGTAAAAACCGCCTGCCCTGTGATACACTTCCAGTTAGGAATACAAAATACCTAGGTTTGTTATTGAGTTTGTTATTGAATACCTACACAAATAAAAGGAGGGAAAGTCAAACCTTTAGTATAACAATCTGTTAGTTTGAAATCAGCTACATAACTGTGATAAGTCAAAAATAGAGATCTCTTTTTTTTTTTTTTTTTTTTTTTATTAATTTCAGTACAGCACATGGTATTTATCCTATATACATCCTCATAGTAACCAGCCAATTTCTGGAAGTAAACAGTCAAGATTCCATGGCAAAGTAATGCAAAACATCAGTGGTATGATATTGGCTTGTGTCACAACATACAATAGATCAGTAGATTGCAAAATATGTGCTTGTATCTGTTTTTTCCTGTGTGTGTGTATGTGCACTTATTTGTTAGGTGTACATGCCAACTCTGATTACAGGATAGTTAGCTGAATGTGTGTGTATGGGAAGGTGTGTGTTTTTTCATGGGTGGGGCTAGAAGGCAGGCCTGGCTGAACTTGGTCTCCCAGACCTGTGTCTTATTGTGCATTTCTACTCTGTAACCTGTGGCAGTCTCACCAGCAGCCTGGAACCTGTAGAACATGTTAGGTCTGGTCAAGCTGCCTCCCGTCTTCAACGTACACCAAGTGCCTAAAGTAAGTCCATTGATATATTAACATTACAAACAGTTCTTTACTGGTTCAACACTGAAACTGAACAAGACATTAGATTTCATTTTGGCACATAACTCATTGTAATAAATAATCTGCTTGACCTTCAGTAGACAAAAGTTATAGTGTATTTTTCCATGCAGAAAAATAGTTTATATGTGAGTGACTGTTTAAACATAGACCGGAGAATGATGAAGATTTCCGATAGACTGAAATGTTTAACATTAACTCAGTTAAGTTGCAGGTCACTGTAGTGTGTGCATGAGAAAGTATGAATTAGAATGTCTTGTGCAGGTCCTTTTTTATGAAGTTCCATCACACAGGAAATTACACCTCGGCTCACCAAGGTGTCTATGGATCCTCAAAAAGTCTTATTTTCACATATATGACATTTGTAGGAAATGTAATTTTCTAATAAAAGGAACGTAAGCACTTATTGTATCTGTTAGTTTTCTTATTATTCTGCTTCTTCCCCACTGGGAGTTTGTGGCAGCTCTATGAAAATGATTAAATTTGGCACACTCATAGATATGACCATGAATAGTATCTGGACCAATTATGGGGTCTCTAGGAACAACTCTATAGTTGGTTATATACAACTCTATAGGTTATAATTGTTGAATACTTTGTCCTAGAGAAAAGAAGTTCATCAAGAGTTCATCAGATTATACTCCTCATGCTGACCACAAGCCATATCTTATATTAAGACTCCACCCATTATAGTAGTCACCATTTTGAAATGTACAGTATTGCATTTTTGCGCTACCCCTCGTTCAGAGTTTTTCCAATTCTAACCAAAATTAGCTCAGACGATCAGTCTGATGAATCTCGATTGCTGCAGAGGCACACAGATGGTAAGGTCAGAATTTGGCACCAACAGCATGAATGGACCCAACGATGGACCCAACCTGCTTTGTGTCAACAGTCCAGGATGGTGGAGGTGGTGTGATGGTGTGGGGAATGTTTTCTTGGCACACTTTGGGCCATTTAATCCCAATCAATCATCAAGTGAATTCCACAGCCTATTTGAGTGTTGTTGCTGACTACGTGCATCTCTTCATGGCCACAATTTACCCATCTTCTAATGGTTACTTCCAGCATGATAATGCCCCACATCACAAAGCAAAAGTCTCCTCAAACTTGTTTCATGGACATGACAATGAGTTAAATGTTCTTCAGTGGCCTTCCTAGTCACCAGATCAAAATCCAAGATCAGAATGAAAGTGCATCTGAAAAATCTGCAGAAATTGTGTGATGCAATCATTTCAACATCGACCAGAAACTCAAAGGAATGTTTTTTACATCTTGTGGCTGTATTGAGAGCAAAGGGAGGCCCTACAGTATTACAGTATTTTACTGTTCCTAATAATGTGTTAGTTGGGTGTATATTGAAAAAAAATATTTTGAGTTAAAAATGAAATGTGGATGTATCCCGCTGCTTAAGTCATACTGGCTCAACAGTCTAAGTTTAATGCAAGTTATTTTTTTAAAAATTCTGAAAGGTAGATTTTAACTATAGAACTGATGATTTTTTTCACTACCCATCTTAACATACACTGACCAACTGCGATTACACATGTCTTGGATCTGCACATTTAGCCTAAAATTATATTTAAAGTAAAAAAGGTTTTAAAAAGTATCAAATTTACCTTGATAGTTGCTGTGTGATTACTGTGTTTTTAAGGAAAGTGTCTGTGCTTTGCAGGACTTTCAGGAGGACTGTATTATCTCTGGATATCGTCACCCTCGCAGTTCTGCTACTGACTGCCTCCTCAGCCTGTTCCAGCTCACCAACGAGACTCTCAATATCTGGACGCACTTCTTACCCACCTGGTAAAAAGCTACACACACACACACACACGTGCTTTGTTTGATTGTGCTTTCATACCGATAAGTATTCACTTTATACATAAGAAAGTGAGTCTAAGAAAGTCTACAGTTAATTAAGATGTATAAACCAGACATTTATATTGTAATCAGCACTCACACACATGCCTTTTAATCCCACAGACCTAGAATCAGTGTGAGTGACAGTTGTTGTTGTAGTTGTTTTGCTTGCTAGTGTCTGAGTTTGAATAGACATTGAATAGACAGTGAGAGAGGAGTTGGACCTCATTTCTCTTGAGAGTTTCCTGAGAGTCTCAGCCCTCCTGGAGACATGGCACACTTCTCCTGTGTCTGCTAATAGGCTCCTCGCATTGCATTTCTCCAGGTCTTCCACCAGCAGTAAACATGTCAGAGTGCCAGCAGCTTCTGTCACATCTCATCCATCAGGGCTCAGGGAATAATAAAGCTCTAAAATGGCCCAGCCAGCTTTGCTTTCCCTGTTCTGTGCCAGTGTTTGTGGTAGATAAGTATTATGGTATTATTCCTTCCTTAGCCATTAGCAAATATATACAGTATTAAACGACGTTAATGTAACTGATCTTGTATGCAGGTTTACAGTATGTATGTAGCGAAGCTAGGGCTGGGCGATATTGGGAAAAATAGTTTCCCCCCCACGCAATTTAGGAATGATTCTTGGTTACGATTTTGCTATTTTTTTAAATAATGCAATTGAAAAATTATGCAATAATTTTTTTTTATTAGAATAGACTTTGGAAAATGTAGATGGGCAAAAACAGTAACATCAGCACTATGATTTTCACAATATGAAATGCCACTGCGTCAGTAATTTCTTTCCTCCGTGTTCTACTTGTCATATGGAACAGCACTAGAAAATGTTTAAGTTAATGCTGCGTTCAACTTGAAAGTGCAGCTTGCAATTCACAACCTCCAGTCAGTAAAAGCCAAAGAAAAGCCCCCTCGACATGAAATTCATATTCGTCATTTTAGGGTCATCATCTCACCTACGAACTCTTTCCCCATTTATGGAGTAATGTCAAATCAACATGGCTGCGCTCAGCATCAAAAGTAAACATAGTGCAATCAACATACAGATATCGAAGTATTTTCTGGACTATTTTCAAAGATAATTGCAAATTGTAATTGTGTTTTCCATTTGTGGACACATAAATGATGACATAATTCAAATGAAAATGCAAATAGCGTATTACTGTTTGTATTTTCGATTTCATGAAAGTACAATGTCTGCCAAATTTCAAATGGAAAAACAAAGTCCATTTACAACTGCATTTCCCATGTCCTACGAGTTATGACCCTGTCATATCGAAATAGCAATTACCCCGCTTACCACTTCACTTCCTCAGTGTGGGGTATGAAGCCTGCCAAAATTCAAATGGAATTGCAATTCCCTTTGCCTTTGCATTTGCATTTCCGATGCCTTGCACAGAAACCTCTCAATCTGTGATGGGGTGGAAGTATACTATGGGGCATGTTTGTATTTGGCATTGTATGGTCGTGTAAATGAAAATGCAAACAGTAATAATATGCAATTGCAAATACAATTTCCATTAGTTTTGAAAATAGTCCAGAAAATACCTCCATACAGATATATTAGCTTGTTAAATCTAAAATACGGACTATAACACTGTATATTTAAAAATACAATGTGTATATATAAACATGTACACTCCTGATTAGAACATTTTGGACATTAATTCAATTTAACCTAAATAATCATGAATATTGTCCAGCATTAAGTGAAGCAAGAAAGTATTCTTTTCACTTCCTCTCATCTATTACCATTTCTTTAGAGCCAAGTTATGAAATATGAAAACATTCAAACATGACACTCCTGTAAGATCACATCACCTAAGTTTACCTTTGTGTCATTTTTTTAAATGTCATCAACAGATGATGGTTAAACAAAGCCCGACTTTCAAGAGTAAAAGATTTGCATTATAGTTATATTTAGGTACATACACATTTGACATCGTAAATAGAATGGGCTATATTTTTTTCTCAGGCCTTATTTGTACCTAACAGCAATAGAAAGGAACACCATCTGCTTCTAATTTAGTGTAATGTTAACTAACTTTGCTAGCAAACTAAGCTACTTGTTTACACAGTGTAATAGTTAGCTTGCTAGCAAACATAAGTTTTTTGTTTTGTTTTTTTATTTAGAATAAGTTAGAATAATGTTAGCAAACAGAAACCTTTCATGTGCCCTCCTGAACAATGGCTGGTGTACCAGTTTGACCAGCTTGGTCTCTGTTTTGGTAGCTGGCCAGACCAAGTTGGCAAGAGCTGGGACACACAGTTTTTGAATTATTCATAATTATGCACCATTACAGACAAGTTGTTTTTGTTTATTTGTTGTTTTTTTTTAAAGAAAATCTCAAAAGAGAAAAGTACACAAACCTTTATTAACCAATTTAGACAATAATAAGGAAGCTGTAAACGATGGTCTACCAGTTTGATCGGCTCAGCCAGTGTTTTCAGTCTGTGTAGCTGATCAGACCAAGCTGGATTTTTCAGCAGGGTGTGATAGTTGTGTTATTTCCTTAAGAATTAATCTACCAGTGAAGAACTTGCTAGTAATCTGGACTACTGGTTTACACAATTAATAGTCTAGCTTAGCTTAATTTAGCTTCAAAGGTTAGCTTAGCCTGATAGACAACCTGGCCCTGGTTTTAATTACACAATAAGCCTGGGAATGCCAGCGTCTTACAGGTGATTATTTTAGCAGAAGTATTTAGTGATTCAGTCAGATAATAATCCTGGCTAGTACATTTTAGTGCACAGCAGGGACAGTGTTAAGTGAAATTATATTTTCATATGTATTTAATATGTAATAAAATACTATATTGTGTTCTCTGCACTGTAAATCCTAATAATTTAGCAGAACTGAAAATCATTTTTTTTAAGTTAATAAACTCCTTTTACAGTTAGTAGAACTTTCAGATTTTGATTTAGTACTACACATGCATATTAATTGCTCTTAACTTGAAATACTGAACAAACAAACGAACATGATGGCACTTACCTTTAAATATTGAGTAAACAAGCAGATTGTTTTAAGTTGTTTCAACTCAAATCAGCTATTTCCATCACTTCCATTTAAGTCCGACTAGACATTTTAAATATATATCAATCTCAGTGCTTTGAAGCACACAAAACACATGTAATATGAATTAAAAAAATTATTAAACTTAACAAATGAATGTCCAATCATCTACATCATTTTTAGCAAACCAAAGCTTTGAGAAATTTGTACTTTTACCAACTCTGTTCTGTGCAACTGTACAGAGCTGCATGACAAAAATGCCTGATGGTATCTGCATCTACACTCCCATTGCAACGCTAGTGGATTAAGAGACTACTGGATATCTTTGCCACACAGCTCCATTGAGATACATTGATCCCAGCTGGTAAATAAAACGACAAATTTCTATCAAAACATTTTGGCTTACTGAAAAAAAAAAAAAAAAAGTTCATGTCTCTACAGTCAGGTGTGATCATGACTGTATGATCTAAATACCTGGCATTGTTGTTGACTTTAAGGTTTCACTTAAGGTTTCACAAGCAGCAGTCACAGTGCTATGATCAAACACATTACAAAGAGGTCAATCAAATCATTGAACAAATACGCAGGGGCAGTGAGTATACAGGCGTGGCAGTGGATTAACTCTAGAGCAGTGGAGGCGTTCCACTCTGTAATGTTTTAGGAGGTAGGCCGTGAATGATAGATCATTGTGCATACCTTGCATTTCCACTCCATCTTGTTTCAAAGCTGAAACATACAACAACATTTATACTGTTGTGCTTAGCATTTCAAATAGTGACAGGCATATTGAATGTTAGATTAAGCATTCCAAGCACTATGTTCCACTTTTCCTTTGGGTGCTTGCTCCCACCTCTTCAGCCACATTTTGGCAGGCTGCTGTGTAGTATCACATCAGCTAGCATTACAGAGCCGTTGAATTATGACTATGACTATGACATGTGTCAGACTATTACCATACAAGCCATATACATGTTTAAATGTTTAAGCAACTTTTTACATATATCAAACTGTCAATCACAACACTATATTGTAACTAAAGTAGCTGAGGATATTTACTGCTATCCTCCTAACTCTATTATCACTTCACATTCAGTGGCTCAGTACAGATAAACACTATCTTTTAACCAAACGTAAACGGACTAATCAGTCATTTTACTTAAACAATTCAGTTAAAAAGGAAGATCATAACAGCATATTATGCATAAAGGTATATACGTTCAAGTATATACACATCACCCAGGTTAGATTTGTCATCAGTGTATATGTCTATGGATTAATATAAATCATTTCATAGTCATATTACATGCAAACCGTATCAGGATGCACAAATTAGGACACACTGTGTTTATCAGAATCGGTTTATCCGTGCTAATCTTTCTGGGTGTTTTTTTTGTTTTGTTTTGTTTTTTAAAAAAAGACTTTATAGAGCAAATGCCTTATAGCACAAAATATGTATATAAAAAGGTAACACTTTATCTGAAGGGTACCTACATATGGGCTTGATAACACATTCATAGCTATCACATGAAACTTTTATAAAACAGTGTTACATGCTTTATGAAAGGCTTATGTCAGAACTCGTCAGGTGACATTACAGGTTTTATACAATATGTTGCAAGTAGCAAGCTAATGGTGATAAATAAGGATATGACAGGTGTGTGTGAGAGAGAGAGAGAGAGAGTGCACAAGCACATATTTTACTGTAGGGTCAGTTCTGTTTTTACCTGAAAATACACAAAAATCAAATTAACCTTCAGACATTTCATGAAAGTTTCATGCCTGGAATCTTCCAATCCACCAGGGGCAGTTCAAAACAAATTACTCATTGACACGTTATTGTCAGGAGTGGTTGTGAAATGTGTGCTTGTGCGCTCCAGGCCGATTGTGTTTGCCCTTGCAAACATTTCCCTTTCACAATGCTATTCTCTCAGCTTTGTTGTGTAACTTTAAACTTTGTAGACTTTACTTACAGCAACATGCAAACACAATCCAGCACTAACAATCATACAAGGCTGATTAGACAGCTCTGATTTCTGTGCGTGTTTGTGTCATGTAATAACTAAGTTATCGCTGACACGTCCAGACATGTCAAACAGTTTTATACAATGCACTTCCTCAGCTTTTCGCTGGCTTTTTCCATGGCAGATCATTAACACTGTATTCATGCTCACTACCATGGTTCCCATATCAGCCCAAACGCCTTTCTCATTCCAGTGATGATCACATGCATTGCCTTAAACATATTTTTCATCTTTTCATGTGTGACCAATGTAATTCTGAATATTTGTATAGATTTATACAAATCTAGGGTTATATTCCAATAAAATTGGAATTCAACTACTGATATTATGTATTGCTGCGTTCTTTGGTTATGGTAATGGGAACTTTTTAAATGCCAGAGAAGTGAAACATTATTTTGTTATAATTAATTTTGGCTGTGCTCAGTTCCCTGTCAATCAAACGGCTCTAGCCAATCATGTGCATCTTTGACCTTATGTATAAGGAAGAGGGTAGATAGCACATTCCTTAAAGTGTTCACCTGTGCTGTGATGTAGGATGAGCAGCAGTTTGGCGAAAGCATGTGTCAGACATAACCCTCACATGATGGAAGCTGTAATGTGACAGGTGAGGGCTGGCTGATGGGTGGGAAGTTGCAAATGGCCAAACTGGGAGAAAATGGAAGAAGAATGTTTTCCTAAATTATAGTTTAGGAATAAATAGTGCAATTAGTGCTTTTTCAGAAGGAGGAGTTTGTGGTAATTTGTTACTAGCATAGTTGTGTGGGTCAGATAACACATGGGATTACTTTTTACTCTTTTTTTTTTTTTTTTTTTTTTGATAAAACTACATAACAGCTTTAGTAAGATTTTGTTTCTCATGTGTGTTCAAAGTCTTTTATTTGTAATTTGCACAGCTGACCCACTGCATAGTGAGATTCTTGTGGTAGCGCCGCTGACAAATATTGGACATATATTAACAGATAATCTCTACCAAACAAAATATACAAATGTAAATGCAATATCAAGTATATCCATGGCAAAAAGAATATACTTTCAAATATATGTTCCACATTAATTATTAGAGTTTAAGAATTGTTGCTTTTAATTGACACTACACAGTCTTGTATTTTACATTCATTGACAGAATTCAGCAACTGCCCTTAGATTTCTATTGTTAGTGAATTTCGAGTAAATGGGTTTTTCTGTTCTTTTCTCTGTAGAGGAAAATATGTTCAAAATCCTGTCTGTAGTATTTAAACATACACTATAAATGTGTAGGATAAATATTAGATTGAAAACCATTGGAGTTAGGGCTCCAACTAAATGGTTGCGTTTGTGAACACAAATATAATTTTGTGAGTGATACACTTATTTAGCTCACCAGTGGTGACAGCTTTGGATTATAAATTTAAAATTTTTATTAACTTTATTAATAAAATTAATTAACTTTTTTTGTAAAATTATTTAGTGTTTACTGTTTGTTTTTTCTTTTGAAATTGTTTTTTCTTTTCTATTTTGAATAGGTTCTTAAACATTTAAAATAGTGTTTTGATGTCAGTAAAAGTCTATATAGTCCAAACACATGAATGTGTCCACTAATCAAAAAAAAAATGCCTGCATCTTTGCAAGATTTTGACCAAAGCAGCAAAATGTGAAGTGCTACTAAGCCTCTGGGAGCAACCATTGACACACTGGTTGAAAATAGCTAAATGAAAGATTTGTTGTTTTCAAACAGCCCCTGTCTCCCTCAGATGCTAAGTTATCAGCAGCAGGAATTCATGCAAAAATACAATCCCAGAAAGGAATTTCAAAACTTAGTGGTTTCCGAAATTTTCCTGGCTCACGTACGATAACATAAAGCAGACAATGTACTGCAACTTCTGTTCGAAAGCAGGCAAAGATGTAGCCAGCCAAAGTGGTTTCCTAACAGGAAATAATCATTTCACAAAAGCGATAGCGAAAAAAACATGGTGACAATCAAAGGCATAAAAATGCTCGCAATTTCATTAGTGCAAAGTGCGCTCCCATTGAAACTCCATCAGCCCGTACAATGCCTGTCACATTCGATAAAAAAGCTGAGCTAAAAATGGAATTCAACACAGACTTATCTGATAGTACTTGATGTACCACTGTTCACTAAATGTTCTAAACTTTCCATATATTGTTAATTGAAAAAAAAAAAAATGAACAGAATGTGTCAAAGACATACAGTATTGTGCAAAAGTCTTGGGTACATGCAAAGAAATGCTGTAGAGCAAAGATGCCTTCAAAAATAATCAAATTAAATATTTCTACATTTAAAAAAACAACTATACAGAGCAGTAATCAGTAATAAATGAAGCAAAGTCAATATTTGGTGTGACAACCTTTTGCTTAAAAAGGAGAATTATAAGAAGCTGGTAAGTTTTACTGAGCATCTTACTGAAACAGCCACGGTTCTTCTGGACACTTGCTTCTTATATTTGCAGCAAAAGCCATCAGCCATCATTGTGATTTATTTTTTTTTTGTCTGAAAAGTGTCTCGTACGTAATATGCTGCTTTCTTTAGTGACGTACAAACATTTTTCTGTAATATTTAATTTTGTGCTGGAAAACCAATTTTTGGAAATCTAAAATGTTTTTGTACTGACTCCACAATGTACAAGTCATAAAATAAAAATCTATAATGAAGCTTATACCAAAAAAAAAATAGGGTACCCAAGACTTTTGCATAGTACTGTATGATAAAGATACTCAAACCCAAATGTCTTCAGTGCATAGCAAAAACAATAGAATTGGCCTTGCCGGTTCAATACTTTGAGAGTTGACTGTAACTGCACGATTCTTCTCTCTCTATCTCTCTCAGGTATTTTCTATACAAGCTGTTGACGGTGATCTTTATACAGGATGTGTGGACCGATGCATACACATGGCCACTGCTGGTCTTCCTGCTGTCCTGCTGCATGTACCCGTTGGCATCCAGCTGTGCTCACACGTTCAGCACCATGTCCACACGTGCCCGTCACATCTGCTACTTCTTTGACTATGGAGCTCTCAGTGTATACAGTTTGGGTATGGCAAGGGAATACAGACACTATATATATACCTGAATGTGTGTGAAATATGTGTTTTATATATGCAGTTATTTACTGTAGTTTATAGTCATCATTGCATTGAGTGAATCAGTCAGTGCCACGATAGTAGACACCTAAAGCTTTGGATTTCTTTGATAAATCAACGTCATACTGTGGTACAAATTTAAATGAAATGTAAATTTTTTAACAATGAGCCTTTCTGGTTGTGTTTAGGTTCAGCTATTGCCTACTCTGCATACATTGTGCCAGATGCATGGGTGAACAGTTTGTTTCACGTATATTATGTTCCTGTGGCGGTACTCAACACTGTGATATCCACTACCATGGCCTGTTACTCCAGGTAATCACATGGGCGTCCTGTATAATTATCTTAAGCAAAATCTTTGCCCTCCTACATGAGAGATGAAACAAAAGTCACTTCGTATCAAGCAGTGCAATCTTGTTCAATAATAGAGTCAATTTTACATCAATGCTCAATTTTACCTCAGTCCATTATGAGTGACCTGAATAGTGTGGGTCTGTTTAGTGTGTGTTCACAATTGGAGATCTGAGCTACAAAAGGAAAGAATGAGATAGAAATAATGTAGTGCTACTGTTTCCATTAGCCAGACCTTCCAGCTGACAACACAATGCCAGGTATTAAAGCACATTTCATGCAAATACACAGTCAAGGTATTTGGAATGTCTGTAATTTATTACATATATTTCAAATCTCATTTTTTAATTTGGATTGATTAAAGTTAAAAATTTGATTTCTTATGTCTCATCATATAGGTTTTGCTGTGCAATCTGTAAGTGCCACTAACCGCTTATAGCTAAACGTTTCTCTTACTCGTCTTTCTTCTGCTAAGGCTTGGCTTCCCTCTACACACTAACCCTGACACTATGAACAGGTAAATGCATTATATGGTAACCTTCACTACTACCATGACCCGTAAAGGGGAAATCCATCCTTGCATATTAATTTTTAATTAACGTGAACTTCAAATGGTGTCCATATACAGTGGATGGGGAAAAGTCTACACACCCTTGTTAAAATGGCAGGTTTTTGTGATGAAGAAATGAAACCAAGATAAATCATATCAGACCTTTTCCCACCCTCAATGTGAAATTACAATGTATAAAAATTAAGTGGAAAAACAACAGAAACATATTAGAGAAAAATATGAAAAAAATTCAAAAGTTACAATAATCTAGTTGCATAAGTGTGCACACCCCTAAACTAACCCTTTGTTAAAGCCCCTTCTGATTTTATTACACCACTCAGTCTTTTTGGGTAAGAGTCCATCAGTGTGGTGACACATCTTGACTTGGCAATATTATCCAACTCTTTCATGCAAAATCATTCTAGATCCATCAAATTGCTTAGACCATAACACATTTTCCCACATGGTTGTGGTTATTTAGTTGAGCTTGGATGTTTCACACTGAAGCTGGAAAAAAATGCTGACATGATTTATCTTGGCTTCATTTTTTTAACATCACAAAAACCTGCCCTTTTACCAGGGGTGTGTAGACTTTTTATATCCATTGTATATACTGTATTTCGTAATGAAAGTCATTTTAAGTTTAAACGTCTGTCAATCACACGTTCTATTTTTGCTTTGATTAACGGTTCCCTATCCACAATGTCATTCGGCTACGTGCTAATACAGTAGCAGTGCTTGTGGGATTTCATCTTCGCTTCACACTCATGACTTATACCGCCATCAATGCTGCGTTGCAATCTGCAACTCTGAATCCAGCATTTGCTGTATTCTATTTTGTTCACACAGGAATAATATAAATACAGTATCAATCAAAAAACTATCACCAGAATTGCTAAACACATCACAAATATTTCAACACAAACATTTTATTGAGATTCAAGGTTGGCTTTTCCATTAATGAGCGGTTCCTTTATCTTGTTTTTCCTACCATGTGTATTACTTGGCTTAATTCATGCATGTAGATTACTTCTTAATCAACAATACAGATGAAAAGTTTCTGCCTGATAAATGTAATTAAATGTTGCTGACTAAATGATGGATCAAACTTGAAGGAAATTAAAGATTTGCTGGGTTGAAGGAGTGGTAAAATGGCAGCAAAACTCTATTAATGAATCATGAATTTGGAGTTGTCCGTTCAGTTTTGCAACACACCCTTTGTCTCATTATAAATCCCAGTGCTCCAGACATTATGACTACCACACCTTTTATATTCTGATTTTCTTCTTCCCAGATTTGCCGAAGACAAGAGTCCCAGGTTGGGCAAAGTGCTACGGGTTTTAGCCTTCACCTACCCCTACCTGTTTGACAACATTCCTCTCTTCTATAGGGTGAGTCTCCAACTGTATACACACCCACGCACAAATACAACAATAACGATCTGGAAAATTCTTTGTTTTAGACTTATTTGCTCATCTAATATGCATAGGGGGGGAAAAAACAAAAGAGGTATCTAAGAGGGCAGAGAGATAATTTCAACATTAGACTGTTGTGAAAGATTTATGTATTGCTGGCATGGGTTCAACTGAAAGATCTGCAAAAGAGCATCTTCAGTATATGCGTGATGGCCTTGAAGTTCATCCTCTCTTTAACTGTTATTCTGTTGGCGCTGTGATGATGGCGCTCCCGATCCTTGCCAACAAATATGGATGTAATTAAGAAAGAAATCAGGCCTTCAGTGTGTGTAAAACCTTAGCCTATGAGCAACTGTTAGCAAAACAAGTTTTCCCTAGCATTATGTATCCAGCCTAGTTAACACATAACACATAAACAAAACTTAAAAGTCAACAAAAATTGCTACAGCAGATATTTCAGAAGGAAAAAAGATTTTTAAAAGAAAACTGCTTCTTCCATAGTTTCTGAATGGAACAAAAACAAAAAGCATGCAGTATTTTACAGTTTATTTCCAAATAAAACTAATTTCAATATTGTGAATTCAAATACTTGCCACAGTAATATCGCACAGTAATATCTCACTGTAATATTTCACAGGGACCAAGGGAGCAAATCTGGTTGAGCTTTCTGTATAGGAGGGATGGTATAATCTCTCAGCCATATGCTGAATGTCAATCACAGCAACACTAGCTATAATAAGTGAATGTGACCTAAAGTACACAGAAGAGAGCGGATAAGATTTTACTCCACGCTGATGGATGGGAATTGACAGGTGACCAAATGGGCTACGTGCACTCAGGGCTATGACGTATATCCGTTTTGAAATATCGTGTTTGTGTATCTTCTGTAGCATTATTTACGTTGGTCAGAACAGCAACATCTAACATTATAGTGTGGGCTAACATTAGATTGGGTGTTGGTTTCTATTATTAAGCACTGTATTTTCTTACCTTCACGGTTGTGTATGTATGACAAAGTATACAGACTGAAGCCTTAGTCCAGCTTATTAAAATGAGATTTGCAAGTGTTCATACAAATCGTAGGCATTCATTTTCAGGAGCTTCTGCCGACGTCGGGTGTAAAAATTAAGCCATTGCTATTATAGCCGGAAGTAGAGGAGCCATCGTGTTATAATACTGAAGTGTTTGTGAAAGTAGCCCATTCAGGAGAATATGGGGGAAGAAAAAATAAGTGGGTGTATCCTACTAGCAACTAGCAACAAAATAAAAAGCCTAATAAGCAAAATATTATTTGAAAGAACTGAAATATGAACAAAAATAAATCACGTTTCTTTGTCTTTATTTTCTTCCAAACTGTGTGTAAACTTTTGGACTCAACTGTTAGTTTTGAAGTCAAACAGCATTTGATAGCAATACAAAACTGTGTTCAAAAATATTCTTTATCTTTATCTAGATCTTCCTGTGTGTGGGAGAAGGCTGCACTGCAAATAAAGTAAACTCTCTCCACGTTTATCACATACTCCTGGCTTTCCTCACAGGCTTTCTGTTTGCCACACATCTGCCTGAGAGGCTGGCACCTGGACGTTTCGACCTAGTAGGTAAGGTGTGATTCGTCACTCCCAGCCGTTGCTCTGTGTGTTTGCACAACAGTTCAGCCATGTATGGCCATGTTGTTGACTACAAAATAGTGTGCACTCAAAATATGGACTGGCATGAAGTGATGAGTTAGTGTGTCATAGGAAATCTTAAATTAATGTTATGCTACAGTGTTTAAAAAATGTCCCTACCAAATAATATAACACACATGTAAGATTAGGTTTCACAAACGTTCCTTCATTATCACAAGTGCCATACATTTCTGAATGTTAATATATTAATAGCAAAAAGAAATCAAAACGTTTGCCTTTCCTTTTCTGAATGTGATGTAAGTATGTAAGTAAGGTCTAAAACATGATGGAGCCTGCTGTTATAGGATATTAATCAGTGACTGGATGAAGCTCTATCTCTAGAGTCTTATCAGTTACACCAATGTATACCAATATCATGGATTATACACAATCAGTTTGTCAAGCATCCACCATCTTTCTGACATTTCTGCCATATGTCATACATTGCCTTCTTCAAATCATGCCTAGATAAAGTGAGATTCAGGTTACTTCCTTGGGTAATTTCACAGGTACAAGGAAATTATGTTTTCACCTTTTTACCCATACATGTCCACATCATGGCTTCTGAATGTGTCATGTGCTACCATTCCAACTTACAGATAATGTTATTGACCACTTTTCAGCAGACTGACCACTTTGTCCATAAAATATAAAAAATTATTTTTTACACATTCATCACATACAGTGTGCTACAACAATCACAGAGCTGCCAACATTTATGGTTTATCTGTAGTGTTTACTAATTTTTTACCCCTCGCTACAGTGCCAAATGTGAATAAAATTAAAAAGCCAATTCACTAAGTGGTAACACATGCGTGTTGTGAAAGACGCACATTTATTTATGTAAGTGAACATGAATGAGTGAACCTCATCCTTGTGAGTCAATAGAAAACAAGGTGGTGGATCTGCCTCTTTGTTTGGTTAAAAAATGGAAGAGCTGCATATTATTAAGTAGCAGTCATACCAGACTTTAGCCTCACAAATCCTTTCTTAACAGAAAAAGCTTTCATCCACCAACATACAGTACATTAGGCTATGTTAGGAGAGGCATAACGTCAGTGTGCATTGTGTTTACAGCTGTCTTCTTTGCTACACCTTTTGCAAAGCACAAGCAAAGGAATAGACATGGCTCTTTTCTTGCAATGACCTTAACTTTGTATTAATGCCTTTTAAAAGGTGACTAGTTTAAATATATTTTCAGTTTCAGCTCATTAGGTACAAATGAACCCAACAAACCATTTCATATGACTGGCAAGTTGCATTGCCTCATTACACAAGATGTATTAGTGGTCATACTTCTAGAAAAGCTGTACATACATTATACAACTATAGCCTTGCTATGCGTCAACATCGTCATGAGTCATTCACAGTATTAACTATGCATTCCCATTGTCCCCTACAGGCCATAGCCACCAGCTGTTCCATGTGTGTGGGATTATTGCCACACACTTCCAAATGCAGGCCATAGAGATGGACATGACTTTGAGACGGCCGTGGCTGCATGATCACGCTTCTGCCATTACCTTCAGAGGGACTCTGGGAGTCACCATGCTGTCCATGGTCATTAGCCTGGGCATCATCTGCCTCTTCAGTTATCCTCTCTTTCAAAGCCCTGTTTGGGGAAAAGCAACCAGAGAAGGGTCTGGTGCAGCAAAGAAGAACTGAGGGCACTAACTAGAGCTTTCTGAATTCTCACTGGAAGTTTGGACCTGAACTAATGGAGAATTACAGCAAGAAGAATGTTTTGGCTTAATGCATAAGAAAATGCACAAGAGGTTTGAGTCGTTTCTGAAAAGTGAAGGAATAATCTTGCATTTCTCAAACTAATCTTAATTTACTGTGCAAGCTTGAGCAAGAATGTGGATGTTTTTCTAGTCTGAGAAAAGAATGGAAAACCTAATTACTCTCAACTTACTTATAACGTAACTCTAGACCAGTGGTCACCAACCCTCTTCCTTGAGATCTACCTTCCTGCAGGTTTCATTTCCAACCAAAATCTAACACAGCTGTTTTAATTTATCAAGAACTTCTTATTAGCAATGACCAGATGGTCAAGTGGGCACGATTTTGGTTGAAGCTCAAGTCTTCAGGAAGGCATATCTCCAGGAACAAGGTTGGTGACCACTGGTCTAGAGCCAGATGTTGAGTCAATGTTTATAATAAAAGCCATATTTTGTAGACTGCTTTCATGAATTCAACAAATTCATGTATAACTCAGCCTTTAAATATAGGACTCCTTTTTTTAGAATGTGTATAGCTATGTTGTAGTTGTGAACATGGACAAAACCTTTGGGAAATGCTTAACTACAGGGAAGACTTGTTACTATATTCATCCGAAGAGCTTTACTGTGAGGGTGTAACAGGTGTTGTTTTTAAATTTACATTTGCATTACACAGACCCAAATTTACAACTGCTTTTAGACTTTCATTATAAGTGAGTTGTTAATATTATTATTATTATTATTATTATTATTATTATTATTATTATTGTTATCTGCAATACAGGTAAGTGTGTCCGAGATCTTGTGTTGTGGAATTGCACATAGACTACACTTACAACATTGGAGTATTCCTTTAATCAGGTAGTATTACTGTAGTAATAGATTACTAGAGTAATTTATTACTAGAGTAATAAATTACTCTAGTAATTTATTAGAATTATACAAAGCATAAATGTGTGTGTGGGTGTGTGTGTGTGAGCCTCACACAGGTATATGATTGTATGATGCTACTGATCATCTCAGGCCTTGGTGCCTCACACACTATTTATGAGATGCACATAGAATTCATGAAGTATAAGCAATCTCAGGAGGTATGAATGAGTGAGGTTTGTGTGTATGCATATGTGGGCAAATATGTGAGCGTTTGTTTTCCAGTTTTTGAGTGTTCATCAGTGTTGGGGAAGCTTCTTTGAAATTGTAGCTTTTCAAGCTACAGGCTACTCATAGTTTGAAGTAGTTAAGCTACAGTAGTCAAGCTACCCTTTAAAAAAAGTAGTTAGCTACACTACAAGTTACTAAGAAAAAGTAGCTAATTACATTGAAGCTACTTAAATGGGCAACATTTTGTTTGTATGTCAGTATGTCATGATTGTGAATCAACTGATGAATTGATTCGCAATGTATAATTTTGCATAAAGAAATTAAACACAATTTAAAGATAATTCAGAACAATTATGAATTTATAGAGTCTTGTTTTATTTATAGACCATCCAAAGATGCACTTAATACTCAAACTGTATATTATTCATATTAATTATACCACTACTATTTATTATTATAATAACAATAATAATATTACAAGTAATACACAAAAAGTAATACTTTTATTTTTTTTTTTGCTGATGATTTTTTGTGTGATCAAAAATATTGAAACACGCGACTAAAATGTGTTTATCGTTGCCCGGCTTTACCCTGTTAGACTGATTACTTAAACAATTAATAGCTCTGACTGTTTACTCTTGGTGTGAGCCCTGGCTGTCACCTGTGAAGTCTGCATTTGATGTTAAAAAGGATAAACCAACATGAAGAGCAGAGAGCTGTCTATGGGAGAAAAGCAAGCCATTTTGAAGCTGAGAAAAGAAGGAAAATCAATCCGAGCCACTGCACAAATATTAAGCATAACTAATGCAGTAGAACAATTTGGAATGTCCTGAAAAAGAAAAGAAAAAACACTGATGTACCAATAGCCAGACAGTGAACAGGTTGGTCAATGAAAATAAGGCAGCTGATGACTGAAACATTGTGAGAGCTGTGAAGAAAACCCCCCAAAACAGCAGTCAGTGACCTCTACAACAATCTCCACAGGGCAGGTGTGAAGGTATCACAATTCACCGTCCAAAGACTTCGAGAGCAGAGATATTGAGACCATACCACAAGACGCAAACCACTCAGCAGCAGCAGTAAGAATAAGAAAGCCAGATTGGAAATCGCAAAAAAATACAGAGCTGAAACACAAAAGTTCTGGAACCAAGATTAACCTCTACCATAGTGATGAAAAGGTGAAAGTGTGGAGAAAGAAAGGATTTGCTCATGATTCAAAATATATGAGCTCATTAGTCAAGCATGGTGGAAGTCTTGTCATGGCTTGGGCTTGCATGGCTGCTTCTGGAACAGTCTCACTAATCTTTATTGCTGTAACTCATGATGGTAGCAGCAAAATATATTCAAAAGTATACAGAAACATTGTCTGCCAATTTACAGAGAAATGCATCCAAATTAATTAGGAGGAACTTTATCATGCAGCAAGACAATGACCCAAAACATAACAAAGGACTTCATCAATGGGGAAAAGTGGAAGGATATAGACTGGCCTAGTCATTCAATTGATCTGAGCATGCATTTCACTCCCTAAAGATTAAATTAATAATTTTATATTCCAGTAAAGTCTGAAAGTTCTCAAATGCTGGCAACAGCTCCATCAAGGAGATGGAGAAAGAATGAATAAAGCAGGGGATAAAGGTGACCCCTGTTTTGTTCCTTGAGAAATGGAGTGATTGAAAATTTGAAACAAGATACTGCCATTCCCATAGAAACTGTGAGCATGTTGCATCATGCACGCACACACACTCCATGATTCTATACTTATTAAATATTACATGCCTAATTTTACATTTAACCCTGGGCTAATTTGGCCCTTTTCACCTTCCACATAGGACAAACAAATGATCAAAACTCCAAAAACCTTCACCAAATTGTTTAGCTAATGACATGGTTTGCTTCAGGAGATGCACATGGTCATTTTGGTGCTTCACATGTGCAATCTAACCTGTTATTTTCCAGTTTATGACCCTGTAAATATGCTGAGTGTAAAATGGATTAGAAAAAAATTAGGGGCATGATAAAGTTAAACAAAATATTCACCAAGTCACTTAGCTAATTATATAGTTCAGGTCAAGGGTGGATGGTTGATCAATTTGATGCCAAAATTATCTTTTTTTTTTTTTTTTATATATATAAAAGAGTTTAAATGACACAAGAGCAGTGAATGAGACAGTGCAAAGTCTCTATTAAACAGCCAGCATGAGAAAATGACCAGGAAGTGTAGCTTAGCTAATGACATGGTTCAGTTCAGGAGATTCACACGATCGTTCTGTTGCCAAAAATGTTTCAATTAGCGAGAATTGTTTGATTTTTGAGTATGTAGACTGTAATGAACTTTGAGAAAAAAAATTAAACCTAACTGCTTTGTGCTTTCTACTGTACTGAAAGGGCTTCTTACTTTCTCTAATAGCAAACAAACACCCATAACTTGGGAAAAAAGACATTTTGTATCGATTAGATATTTAGACGTCACCCACTTTAGCTGTTTCCCATTTAAATTAATGGGGGGGGATGAAGAATGGACAGAAAGAGAAGGGTGAGTGCAGTTTTGTCTGTAATTTTGCATGATGGGTCATGGTATCCCCATGTTTGACTATGTGAAGTTTGGTGGTTGTTGCTTGAGAACTGAATGAATTAGAGAAAAATCCTATTCAAGTGAATGGGGGGAAAAGTGATGAAAAAATGAGTGTAACAGGAGAACGGGTGAATTCTTTCAAAATCTGAATACAAGTACACTTCGTGGGATCAGACCGGACATGTTAGAGTTGGTTTGGTGTTGAGTTGGTTGCCTTATTACACGGTTGCCTTATTACATGGAATCCTGACATCATAGAACCTATGACTGCGGTTCATTCCGGAACTTCACCATTTCCAAGAGAGTGTAAGTATTCTAATCAACCAGAAAGCAGCAATACAAGAGACAAGTCTTTTCATTTATTTATCTATAACTTTGTGTAATTAACTTCTGGTCTAATGGCTTTGAGGTGTACTATATCATCTAGGGGCTTCAGGATGACAGTTTCTATAAATATTTCTAAATATTCACACATTTACACAGATAGTTCCGTGTTGTTTTTGTCTTCTTGACATTAGCTATTGTCATTTAAAAATCATATACTGATAAACTTGGATATAGTAACAAAAATCAGCAAATAAATAGACAGACAGACACGTAGACAGACTTTACTGATCCTATGAGAGAAAATGTTGCCCATCATTTGAAGCAGTATATGTATATATATGATATGTAGTGAAAAGCTAGAAATGATGTGGATGACAGTACAGTGATAATATAGTGCTATAATGTTCATAGTTTTAGCTAATGTTCTTAGTTTCAGTGTTTGTTTTAGTTTACTGTAACTGTGCTTAGTTCTTCTGTTTCTCTCCTCTCATCCTGCAGAAATGTTTCGCCGCAGTCTCAGACTGATCTCGAATGGGTATTATCGTCCCAATCGACAAACCTGCTTTGCAGAGCATCCCGTCAGGTGTGTGTGTGTGTGTGTGTGTGTGTATGTACAGTATCTCACAAAAATGAGTACACCCCTCACATTTTTGTAAATATTTGATTATATCTTTTCATGTGACAACACT
>JANDJT010000164.1:6994890-7023716 GCA_024331685.1 Stegophilus panzeri
TAAGGTGTGTACATGTCTGTAATGCACCTCGATAATGCGACTAAAACAGGAATACTCCACATGTCTTAATTCGATTTGTGTTTACTTCGAGTAATCCTTTAGCAGGATTAAGTTCATCAATAATCGCTGTTTACATTTTAGTTCCTTAATCAGAGTCTCGTCTTAATCGGGTTAATATCTGATTATTGTTGTCCATGTAAATGTACTGACTGAGATCATATTTCATGTTTGATGTGAAAATGAGCTCTTGACCTGTATCTGTATGATTCTTGACCTGTTCCTGTATCTTTTCAAGCTTTTCGGTACTTGAAACTAATAACACTTGCTATTCAAAATGTTTCCACCATGTGATTTGACATGTGATTTGACCCTGAACAGATTCTAAAGAGCTGACTGAAATAGGAAAGACATATTAAGATGTCATACATTTAGTTAACTTAGATATACTACCAGTAAAGTAAATTACTGTTTGAATTGTTTAGAGAACAGGAACGAAATGCAGGAAGAGTGAAAGGGATCAATTTAAAAATGTAAAATGTATATTTGGAATTGATATATTTCTATAAAGCTGCTTTGTGACAATATCCATTTTTAAAAGCACTAAGCAAATGCAGTTGAACTGAATCTGAACTAGTGCTGGAGATGCTGTTTGTAAAAAAGCAGCCAGTGACACGTGTTCGTGTTATTGTGAGAATCAACATGGCATATAAACTTGAGATAAGTATTGTCTCGGATTAAGGTGCGCTCTCCTCTGATCTACTCTGTGAACCCAAATGTGACGTATTGAGATTACAACAAACTGTCAGACAGAGGCACTGAACTTTTTAATGCTCCTCACATGAGCCAATTTCATGCAAGAAAAAAACTACTTAAAATCAAGGTTAGTATCATACATAGCATCATATACAGAAGAATACAGGCCGCTGGAGACCCCCCCCCAGTTTTTATACAGCACTGCTGAGAATCCATAAGGAAACACGCACAGTGTGCTTTTTGTGTAAAATTGTCCGAGAAGCATTTATGTCTGTTATTAGGTCAGGATTAGGTTAGATTAACTCTGAATATGACCCTAAAATAGTGTAACCTTTCCACTGCGTAGCTCGTAAGTGTATTTCATTCTAAATTAGCACTCTTTTGATTAATCACTCAGCCTGTTCATTTTCCCTTTCCGTCTTTCAGTACGAGCACAGGTGCTGCAACCCGAACCCTGTTAACCAATCGCCTGTGAAGTAGTCGCCATGCCAGGGACGGTGAGAACGACACACCTGCTAATGCCCTCTGAGTGTCGACGAACGGCCATCCGCTGGTCGCGCTGTTATGCGAGCTGGCAGCGGAATGACCTCTCTTCCAGGAAGCATTAACCAAAGACAGTTCATGTGTCCTGGCTAAAACTTCACACACCACACTGAGCTTTTCCAATAAGCACTGAGGGCAGCTTGATCTCTACACTATAAGTCACAAGCACACGCACACTACCAGAGCACGGCTGAAGGAAATAGGATCACTCTGTCTCTGTGCTTAGGCCTTACGCAGTTAACATTTCAGATATAATTAAAATGGTGATGGGGGGAAATGTCATATCGAGCATGTGACGAGGCTAGAATAATATAGAATGTAAGATATTGTATTCATATGTAAATGAATATGGACTGATGAGCAGTCATGTCCTTGTAGGTCTGCGCAAGTATTACAGAGATTATCCTGTAATGTGTGTGTGTGTGTGTGTGTTTCCTTATGGATTCTCAGCAGTGCTGTATAAAAACTGGGGGGTCTCCAGCGGTCTGTATTCTTCTGTCCCTCACAGCTTAGAGGGATAATTAAGATCTCCGTGTAAGTGACAGCATGAACAGCCCCCCCTCTCTCTCTCTCACACACACACACACACACACACACACTGCCTCACTCCTCACGCTCAGCTGCTTCCTGTCTTCCTAGCTGTCAGTGAGTGAGTGTGTGTGTGTGTGTGTGTGTGTGTGTGTGTGTGTGTGTCAGGGCACAGAAGAGGAATGGCTGACAGAGGTGTATATATAGCACACAGACGCACTAAAGTGATAGATGTCACCTTTGTGGTGTAGCCCAGCAGGCATTTCTGCAAGTCTAGTGCACAATAACAAGCTGCAAAGACACAGAGAGAGAGAGAGAGAGAGAGAGAGAGAGAGAGAGAGAGAGAAAGAAAATAGTACACACTCCATAGTCCCCTTGCTGTCTAATTACAACAAATCCAGCACTTTGGGGCAAGACTCTGACTGATGGCTGCTGTCAGCACACAAGCACAGCACATTGTTTCATTCCCCGTCACAAATGGTGTCCTAAGCCCTAAAGTCTTCCGCCAGATCCACCCTTTGGCAACGTCACTGAGGTACAAACCTACAATGCACAAGTCAAGTCCGATCCACAAGGTGTGAGGGTGTAAAAAGGAAGTATTTTTGACAGTTATTAACATTTTCCAGTGGCCTGTCTTTCAAAAGATTGACAACCACCCTGCCTTTACTCATGCAACTGCCTGATCAGTAGAAGTTTGCTGTTTTCCATTCAGAGTCATTCTGTCTGTTCACCAAAACAGAGCTTGCAAAGGATCAGTTTGCTAATCCGGTATTCATCCTGACAAGACTGAAAATAAAATCGTCAAAGGGTACACTGGGTGCATACGCATTAAATTTTTTTAACTACAAAATGAGAAGGGGGGGGGCATTAAAGGTGTATATGTCTATGTCCAAGGGCATGAAAACAAATGTGTCTGACATAACACAATCCTTAATGTCCTATCTTTCTGCAACATGGGAAACATTATCCCATAAACACATTTGTGTGTGTACTGTGTGTGTATGAGCTCACTGTGCAGTCTGTTCCTTTACAATATGACAGGATACATTATCCCATAAACACATTAGAGTGTGTGCGTGTGTGTGTGTGTGTGTGTGTCTCATATGACTGCTGTGAGAGTAAAGTGCAGTGCTGCACTATGTAGAGTGATGAAGCTGCTGAAATAAAAGTCTGTCAGAATGAATGTGTTGACATTGCTTTAATTCATCGGAACACTCAAGCCTACTCCACAGCTCCTCCTCGCTGGTCTCGTCACAATCTGTCCCGGACCAGTGGTGGATCCGGTGTCAACCCTGATAAGTGGTCTCGAAATACACCCAGGCCAGATGGGGGGAGGAGACGAGGTGGGGTTTAAGCTCTGACACATTTAAACGTGTCAAAACAGCCTGACATTCCCACAGTTCCAATTCTTCTTCCCACATCCCTAATACAGACATAGAAGCTCGCTTTTAATGTGGCACTTAAGCGCAGTAGTTATTTACTGACCCACCAAAAGCTATTAGCCTTGCTAAAACCCCAACCCCACTAGGTTTAAGGAGGAATAAAAATAGATCCCCCACCCACCCAGATAAGGTGGAGATGCGTAGATTATCAGATGCTAAACATGTCTGGTAGTTAAAAAGAGATTCCTAATGTGTCAGCAAGCATGTGTGTGTGTGTGTGTGTGTGTGTGTGTGTGTGAGACAGAGAGAGAGAGCGAGCATGTGTGCATGGGACGGAACAGCACGTACCTGGACGACAGCAAGACAGAGAATCTGCTCTCCATGTTTCCTTCAGCAGCAGCCAGAATCCTGTCCTGCCAGAGATCTGAGACAAGTAGAAGACAGAACAGACAAGATGAGGGAAAAGGAGAGAATGTTCCATGAAAAAAAAAATTCTTACCATTTAATGTGTTAACAGAATATTGAACTGGGGAGCATAGGACCCTGGGAACATAGGAATGACCCAATTACATTACCAGGCCTTTGTTCTTAGCTTGTTTTCAGTCTTCACTAGCCTTTGGTATTAACTAGCTTTTAGTTGTAGCTAACCTTTGGTCTTAGATAGCCTTTATCTTACCCCTATTCTTAGCTAGCCACCCTTCTTAGCTAGCCTTTGGTTTTAGCTAGCCTTTAGTCTTAGCCAGGCTTTTGTCCTAGCTAGTACAGAATATATTGATAAAGTGTAATCAATATGTGTAACTAACATTTGGATATGTTAATAAAGTATAATCAATATGTGTAACAAGCACTTAGAATCAATACTTAGAAGCATAATCTAAAAGCATAATCTAATAGTCAATATGAGTTAACAAGCATAATCTGTATGTATAATCAATATTTAGAAGCATAATCTAAAACCACAGAAGAAAAAAACCTGGGCCTTATAAAACCTTTCTAAAAGACAATTAACTACGCATGTGCCACAAATGTAAGATATCAAATAGACATGAATAATTTATTGTGGCGAAGAAGATTGGTAGTTTTTTTTACTTTGTTTGGAGGGATTTTTCCACACACTTGCCTTTATTTTTAGCTAGCCTTTTATCTTTGCTAGCCTTTAGTCTTAGCTAGTGTTTACTCTTAGCTAGCATTTGGGCTTAGCTAGCCCTTAGTCTTAGCTAGCGTTTACTCTTAGCTAGCCTTTGGGCTTAGCTAGCCTTTAGTCTTAGCTAGTGTTTACTCTTAGCTAGCCTTTGGGCTTAGCTAGCCTTTAGTCTTAGCTAGAGTTTACGCTTAGCTAGCCTTTGGGCTTAGCTAGTGTGTGTATGTAGATCTCTAGAAAAAAAATGTTTCCCTTTCAGAAAAGATTTTAAATTGTGCCCTTTATGAAAGCTAGAACACTTGAGGATTTTTTCCTTAGTGTACATACAGATTTTTTTCTATTTATTGCATAAAATACAAAGGACAAAGTATTCCAAATTTTAAATACTGCTCATCACTCTATTTATCTTTAATTGTATATAGTATGTGATGAGAAAAAGAGAAGGAGAAAGAGCAGAGCAAGGCGTGCTGTTAGAGAAGTGAAAGGTGATAACCGGTCATACTGAGAGTGATGAGTGCTTCTCTCTCTGATCAAAATTTCACCACCTCCATTTCGTCACGCCCACCAACAGAGAAATCCCACCATTCTTAAATACCTGCTCACACCATCTACAGTGCCATGTGGGGTTACAGGAATAGCATCAGCACACGCACTCTCTCTCTCGCTCTCAAAAGATGAGTATAGTTTACTAAAGTAAACTCGCTCATCTCTCATTCGTACTAAAAGACTAATTGTGAAGAGCTGCTGATGTGGCATGTGAAAGCCTGGCTCCTCTGAACATTATCTCTGCCGTGAGGGACCCAAAAATGGCTGCTCAGCAGGTTTCCATCAGGTCCTGTAGACTCCATTAATAAGCCCTCATTACTTTGCAGCTCATACAGACGCAGTGTAACATTGCTCTGTCTGGGAGGCAGACACTCGAGGAGGTAAGCGACATGAATTAATGGCCAGTTGATTATAAGCCCTTTATAAACACACTATCCAATATCACTTCACTGTCATCACAGAATGTAAACCAACACACACACACACACACACACACACACACACACACACACACACACAGTAGCATGCTGGGTAAAAGCCAGACCTTGCTCATCATCCCAGAAATCTGCTTAGGTCGTGCTGAACGAAAGATATCTGGCACACACACACACACACACACAAACACACATACGCATACACATACACAGGGGTCATGTTTGTCCGGGGTGTGAAAATAAGATCCCCTGCTTCAGTGAATACTTCTTAGCAGTAGCGCGGTTTAAGGCCTTTCAGCAATGCCTGGCTCTTCTCCCTCTAAAGCCTCTCATTAGCAACAAGGGACCTACTATTTGCAGCCCGGTTTAACGGCAACTACATTTACACTTAAACATCTGCCACCGGGCCAAATCAGAGCCGGGTTCTCTCTGAGGGCCTCTTTATTTGCTGTTCATGTTTAAAAAGTCATAACCTGTCCAAAAAGGTATGTAAAACTCAGATCAGAGGTGCAGAGGGGCAGATTAGAGGGGCAAAAAGAGGCCAATTTGCTTCCTTGGATAGCCTTAGGATTGCAATTGCTACAAACAGCTTTACGCTCAAGTCTCCATCATTGAACAGCTGATAACTTTAAAAAAATAGACTCCAAGTTAAAACTATAATGAATTCAGAAATGACTCTGATGCTCATATTCATACTGTAAGTTGCTCATAAGCTCATAAGTTCCTGGTTACACAATTGCACTTTTTGACTATATAGTATATAATTATAGATTGTATATATACATAGTATAATTATAGTATATAATTATAGATTGTATATATACACAGTGTAATTATAGTATATAATTATAGATTGACAATCGCTGTTGTCAGTCTGTTGTCACCCAGATGAAGGTGGGTTTCCTTTTGAGTCTGGTTCCTCTCAAGGCTTCTTCCTCATGTCATCTCAGGGAGTGTTTCCTTGGCACCGTCACCTCTGGCTTGCTCATTAAGTATAAATTTATAAATATGTTTATATCCAGAATTGATATATTTCTGTAAAGCTGCTTTGTGACAGTGTCCATTGTTAAAAGCGCTAAACAAATAAATTTGAATTCAATTTGTATATACACTGACTTTAATAGGAACACATTTACCCGCATAACTGGTAAATAGTCTGTACTTATATAGCGCCTTTTTTAAGCGCTTTACACTGTTTCGCATTCATCCATTCACTCACAGGAGCAACTTGGGGTTCAGCGTTTCACCCAAGGACACTTCGGCATGTGGAGGAGCCGGAAATCAAACTGCCAAGGCTGCAATTAGTGAACAACCAGCTCTACTACCTGAGCCACAGCCACCCCATTCTTACAAGTCATGCAATTATTCAATCAGCCAGTCATGTCGTAGCAGCACAATGCATAAAATGATGTCGCTTCAGTTAATGCTGAAATCCAACATCAGAATTGCGAAAAATGTATTCTCACTGACTTTGACCATGGCGTAGTTGTTAGTACCAGTCTGATATTATTTCAGAAGCTCCTAGGATTTTCATGCACAACATTCTCCAGAGTTTACACAGAATGTTGTCGGGGAAAAAACATCCAGCGAGCAGTGTTTCTGTGGGTGGAACAGTCTTGTTAATGAGCAGAGAGGAGAGGAGAATAAGGACAATGGCCAAACTGGTTCAAGCTGACAGGAAGCCTACAGTAACTCCAATAACCACTCTTTACACCTGTACTGAACAGAAAAGCATCTCAAAACATGCAACATGCTGCATAATGATGCATATGGGCTACAACAGCAGAAGACCACATGAGGTTCCACTCCTATCAGCCAACAACAATAATCTGAGGCTACAGTGGAGGACAGGTTCACTCAAACTGGACAGTTGATGATTCAAAAAAGACCAATCAGTGTTTTTTTTCCAATCTTTAACTGTCCAGTTTCAGTGAACCAGTGCCCACTGTAGGCTCAGACAACAGTGATAATGTATGGGAGGGATTAAAATTAAGATCTATCAATAGCCTGACAATGAGATTATTAGGGTACATTATATTTCATCGATGGTATAATAAGATTGATATGGGACAAACTAATACCCACAAAGGCTGATAAACAGCTTGATGCAGTTTCTCCTACAAATAGCAAAGATGGTAAAAAGAAACGTTCTAACCCTATTGGGTGAAAATATCCAGCCAAATCGTGATCAAATCTAGGGGTGGGTGTCACACTGTGACATTTGTTAACAGCAAATAATCGGATGTAGATGCTAAAAATAAACCCTAATATTAATGTCTTTTTATCTTTTATCTTTGTGTGTGTGTGTTTTTTTATTTTTTTATTTTTTGAAGTCACTGGGTTCTGGACTTACAGGAAATGACAGATGGTGAATGCGCCTGAAATCTCCCATCACAACCTCTGAATGTGTTTTCAATAGTTCACTTTTAGCTACCTAGTCTTTTCTACATAGTCAACAGACCAGGAAACAACTCAAACACATCAGCCACATGATTACAGATAGAGATTATTAAAATAATAAAAACAACTCTAGCCATTTTCTTTAGCATTCCATGGTATGACTGTTGTTGTGATTACAGCTCCAAGGGCGTTACCATGTTTCGATCTTATTACTTTTAATTCACCTATTCCCCTGCACTGTATGTATTATAAACATTCATTTCTGCTTAATTACTATTAATAGTTAAATTCCAATATTAACACACAATAATGAAGTGTAAAATTAAGCTTAGCTTACACCTATATTTATGATTGTAGTCATGGATACATAGTATACAGAGCACTGATTTAGGGCTGTAATTACATTTGGGCTGTAATTACACTGATCTGATCAACAGATGTTGGTGTCACGATATAAAAAATAAAAAATAAAAAATAAAAAACAGGCAGTCAGTCCATTTTATTCTGTTTTAAAGCTCTCATAACAAACACAGAATGGAAAGAAACTTGGCATTAAGCTCATAAAAAATAAAAATTAAAAAAAAAACCTTCACAATTTGCATTCAGAAAGCTCATGTGTATGGGTGTAGAACATCATCTAAAAGAAAGACTCCCAATCTGGCAGTTGTTTTCAATACTCCAGCTCTGGCCAAGGCCTGGTGTGTTTGTGTGAGAGAGTGGCCCTAAGCTGTTTTTGGCTTCGGGATGAGACTTCCAATTTGGGATGGTGTGTTCCAGAGCTTTTGTTTGGAAGCCAAAACTTGCTTTCTTGGCACAGGACTAAAAAAGGAGACCGCAGACATACACAAATACACACTCATACACAATTTGAAGCGAGTACCCATGCCATAGCTAGTAATTGTCAGTTCAGAGCACTTGCTTTGGGAAGCAATCAGGCTGGCAGCTCTTGTCAGATCCGTGGCTTTGACTGGCCATTTGTTCTGACTGTCACCTGCTAAAGGAGGAGAGGAGAGCTGAGAGACAGGATCTGATGAAGGGACATCTTTGTAAACGCCAGGTCAAGTCAAGTCACCTTTTTTTATATAGCACTTTGAAAAGACAACGATTGTCACCCAAAATGCTGTATAATATTTCAACTAAACCCAAATAGAAATGGAATAAAATATGAATAAGATGAAATAAAAGAATAAAACAAAAAGATAAATAAAAACTTTAAAAGACAAAACCATTGATAAAAAAAACTGTCTTTAAAGGTTTTTAGCAAAATAGAAGTCTTAAAGGACCATGCAGAGAGAAACAGATAATTTCTTCTCAAAAATAGAAATATGTCAAAATAACATATCAAAATATGTAGTGTTGTAGCCTCACAGTTCCATGGTCTACGGTTCACATGTCCGTCTCTGCGTTGGTTTCGTCCTCGTTTCATCCCACCTTCTATAAACACACCAGTAGGTGGACCGGCTACACTAAATTGCCACTAGATGTGAATGAATGAGTGAATGAGTGTGTGTGAGGAGCTCTGAGATACTGTAGACTCCCATCTCATACAGCACACCCTCACACCCAAGAATTCCTGGGATCCACCTCAACTGTGACCAGGATAAAGCAGTTATTGAAGATGAATGAATGAATGAATGAAAATACAAGCATTGATCCATCAAGTTCAAATTTCTTCAAACCCTTTAAAATTGAGTTCATGATTAAATCTGTATAAACACATCCAATAGCCAGGAAGAAAGTCTCAACCTATCGCATGTCCCCTGTCCTACCACGTAAGCCCATACTTCCCCTCGTGTTCTCTGGCAGCCGAGTGCTCAATCATGATTAAATCAGCCATCGTCTCACCGAGTTTGCAATCATTTGTCCTTAATGAATTCCAGTCGCTCATTGCTCTGCTCAGCTCCCTCTCTCTCTCCCTCCCTCTGTGATGGTCTCTCTCTTTCACTCCATCTCTCTCTGGCTCTCTCTCTGGCACTGGAGGGATAATGAGAAATGAGTGAAGGAGGGGGGTGTGGATGAAGGAGTGAAAGTATGCAGTCTCAGGCTTCAATTTTCCACAAGAAGCAGATGACAGAGAGAGACAGAGAGTGATCATGCACAACAGAGATGTTTTTGCCAGAAAAGGAGGTATGAATTAGTAGCCTATTATTTGTCTAGATGTGTCCCAAATAGAGGTGGACAACATGGCAAAAATATATCATATAATGCATGATCATTTCTATGAGATGATATGTATTATGATAGTATACTGTAGGTTTTGCTAATAAACTACCAAAACAGTAGTGCTGCATTCTAAAATTCTTTAAACTCTAAATGTAATGATACTTATATTTAACGTCTACAAAAAAATGAATTATTTACCACTGAAAAGAAAAATTATTTTTAAAATTGCAGCATATAATCTGCTTCCAATCTGAGTTCTGCAATCATTATAAAATTACTGACGTGATAATCTCAGAAAAAGTGCATCGTGCATAGTGTTATTATTCAACAAATAATAATATCTAGATGTTCATATAGTGGAACTTTCTGGAGGGAGACATTCATGGAGGAAGTATCCACTGTCCGTTGTCAGAGTATTCTGAACAGAGAACTTTGTGCTCTGTGGATTCTCAGTAACGTGGCAAACTGTGGGGTTTTTTCCATATTAACTTGAAGAGAGAGAAAATGAGAGGTTGGCAAGGGCTTATAAGTGATAACAGGAACTGACTTGTCTCTTGGACATTTCTCCAACATTAAATGCTTGAAGTGTTGTTTGTTAACGATCGCTGGAAAATTGATGTGGTATAAGAGAAGTAAAGCATTCTGGGATATGCTGTTACAGGAAAATAACTCTTCTTCACATTGGGCAGCATCACACCACTCAATCATACACTATCTTGCCAAAAGAATGTGGACACTTGACAAGCACACCCATATGTGGTTCTTCCCCAAATTGGTGCCATAAAGCTGGAAGCACACGAATGTCTCTGTATGCTTTAGCATTACAATTTCCCTTCACTGGAAATAAGGGGTTCAAACCTATTCTAGCATCACGTTGCCCATGTGCACAAACCAAGCTCCATTAAGACATGGTTTACCAAGGGTGAAGTGGAAAATCTTGTGTAACGCACAGAGCCCTGACCTCAAATCCACTGAACACCTTAGGGATGAACTGAAATGCAGACTGTATGCAAGGCCTCCTCACCCCAACATCAGCACCTGACCTCACAGCTCTTGTGGCTGAACGGGCAAATCCCCACAGCTACGCTCCAAAATCTAGTAAAAAGCTTTCCCAGAAGAGTGGAGATTATAATAACAGCAAAGGGGGAATAAATCTGTCCATGGGGTGTCCAAAAAGCACATATGGGTCAGGTGAGAACAAACGTTTATATACTACTCTATATTATTTTCTCATACCAGCACACACTGTCATGTTTTAGTGCTTATGTATCATATTGCCAATTCGATTTAGCTTTAAAGTGGACGAAATAAATCTTCGCTGAAAATAATACAATCTTATTACACTTTACAGCGATTTGGCAATTCCATTACTCCGTCATTACTTTGACGCAGGCGTCTGTTGAGCGTGCGCATTAATTAAATCACACTAAATCTGTTCAGTATTTGCACTCACAAATCACTTCTTAATGTGCATCTATCTCCATTTGGTAAAATAAATTCCACTTTGTAAAATAAATTGCCAATCAATGAAGAGGATACGCTGCCAGACGTTACAATCAATATATGCATGGATTTTAATCACTTTTCACAACTGATGACAGTAATGATAACACTGGATTTGAGCATTTTATTACCTTGGTCATATTCTGGAGCTCATTTAAACAGCCTATTAATTGATCCCAAGATCCATATTCAGTAGGTTAACTGCTATTATGTCCTTATTTAGGAAAAAGCACATTTGAAAAGGGGTTAACGTTGGTGAAACGTGGCTGGATGTTTAATGAACTGTAATAAAAACACACATAGAGCAAGGGAATCACACACTAGAGATCTGAGACACCTGGGTGTGAGACTAAGAGCACTTAGGCTGCTTGATCACATCAGTCTGGAGAAGGGAAGTCCTGAATATGAGTACATTTGAGGTAAAAAGGAGATTTCCTTTCTGCTAGGAAATAAGCTCGGACTATGTTCTTAGTTGCATGAAGCACGCAGCTGGTAATTACTGTTTAATGCAAACTGCTCAAATATTTTCATGCAAATTAAATTACTACATCAACCATTTCGATTATCAGTCCAATTCATGTCCTACAACTATAGAAGCACTTTGCTTGCACAGATAATGAAGGATTTTTGTCTGAAATGTCTTGTTTCTCTTCAATTTGTACTGTGTGTATATATGTGTGTAGTGTATATACAGACAGTATACACACACCCACATAGTTACTGATGTCATTCTGTTAGGTGGCTGCTTGAATCCTTCACCTTGACACTAACATTACAAACACACACATTCTCACAGAGAGAGAGAGAGAGAGAGAGAGAGAGAGAGAGAGAGAGAGAGAGAGAGAGAGAGAGAGAGAGGGGGGCAGGCTTGGGGCAGTCTGCATCACCGGGGAGGCAGGAAAAGCACATTACTTGACATTTACTGCAACATCGAGTTGAATTATGTTGCACCTTCTCTTGTGACCTTCTCTTTCTATTTTTCTCTTTACCCATTTTAGCATCACACACATGGCATCCATGTCATCCCTTTCTGACACATACACAAACACACAAACATACACAAGTGAGCATATGCATACACCCACACTGCCAGTTTGTGTAACGTGTATGTGTTGGGGCATATGTGGGCGTATTTCTCTAATGGCTAGACATTTTATAAGAAATGCTTTGTGAAAAGGACAGAGAGAATGACATCAAAGGGGTGAGAGGGAGCGACAAAGAAAGTGTTGATTGCACTGCTGTGTTAACCGCCCACACAGGCTGCTTTCTCTCTTACACACACTTTGAAAAGGAAGATGGGGCAGGCGGTGAGGAGGGGAGCAGGGGGACATTTGAACAATGTTAAGTAATAAAACATGAACAGATGGTTTGGGGTATGTTCTGATGACAGGTTAGGGCCATAAGACAAGAGGCGCCAGACATCTAAAACAGTTTAGAGTCATGCGCTTGCAGTGCACTGTGTTTATGTCACTAGGTGTGAGGACACAGATGTCCCTGGCTCCAATCCCCTGTGAAGTCTGGGCATTATCTGTCTTAGCTGTCTTTAAAGTATAAGTCAGAGAGTATCAGCTGTCCTACACCATTGAGCAACAAGAAATATGAATGAGTGCAAGAAGCTTCTGGGACAAAGCGCAAAAAAGGTCACAATCTAGTGATTACAAAATATGTCAACGTGTACAGATAGACTTTTGGAAATAAAGGAATGCCATAAAAGGCCGGAATGAATACAACTGAAGAATCCAGAGAGCGGACACTAATAAAAATGCTGCAGAACAAGGTTTCAACCAACTGACTGGCCTCGTTTTAGGAAGAATGTAGAGTTGGGGAAAGTGTAAAGTACTCAGGAGTGAGTGCTGCAAACACCAATAACATCGACATACATGGAGTATGTGGAGTATATACATGGAGATACATGCTCAAAAGTTTGTGGACACCTGACCATCACACCCGTACGTGCTTTTGGAACATCCCATTCCACATTTAGTCCCACTCTGCTGTTATAATAACCTCCAATCTTCTGAGAAGGCTTTCTACTAGACTTTGGAGCGTACCTGTGGGAATCTGTCCATTCAGGCACAAGACTTCACTCGAGTTCTTCCACTCCAGCCTTGGCAAACCATGTCTTCATGGAGCTCGCTTTGTGCACAGGGGCATTGTCATGCTGGATCAGGTTTGGGCTTCTTAGTTCCAGTGAAGGGAAATCTTAATGCTACAGCATACAAAGACATTCTACACAATCCTGTGCAACTCTGTGGCAAACGTTTAGGGAAGGCCTACATATGGGTATGATGGTCAGGTGTCCACAAACATTTGGCCATGTAGTGTATTTTCTTTTCATTACTAATACTACTACCACCACTAACCTAATACAGTTTATATTTTATATATATATATATATACACACGCACACACACGCACACACACACACGCGCACACACGCACACACACGCACACACACGCACACACACGCACACACACGCACACACACGCTCTAATAACAATAAGAGAGTCATTTGATTAACAGCAAGGAACAATAATACACCTCAGAAGTAAAATCCATGGCAAAGAACACATCTCGATATCTAGATGCATACACACACACACACACAGAGACACTGCAATGCTTAGAAAAGCTGAGGTGGTTCATGTGAAATAAATCTTGGCAATTTACTTAAAATTCAGCACTTCTATGACCTCCCAACTTTCAGGAATGGCCCAGAATAAAAGTTGACGAGTATCTGTTATATGGAGAGGAACAAGTGATGTTCATCAGGACTGGGATGCAGGTGGTAGCAGGTGGTCAGACATGAAGCGGAACCAAAAAAAGGCCATTTTCATTAACATAAGAGTGTATTGGACATGGCAGATTTGTCACTCAGAGCTACACAACGTACTTATCAGGTTCTTACATTCATCTATAGTAAATGCTTCAATGTCACTGTGGCTTAACTGACTAATTGTTTTGATAATGATAATGAGTCTTTATTGGTCACATATACATTACAGCATAGTGAAATTCTTTTCTTCGCATACCCCAGGATGCCAGGAAGCTGGGGTCAGAGCGCAGGGTCAGCCATGATACAGCGCCCCTGGAGCAGAGAGGGTTAAGGGCCTTGCTCAAGGGCCCAACAGTGGCAGCTTGGCAGTGCTGGGGCTTGAACCCCAGACCTTCTGATCAGTAACCCAGAGCCTTAACAGTCAAGCCACCACTGCCCCTTTTTGGGAAGTAGAGCCAACTAGCTTGTTCATTAGACAGTATCATGGACAGGTACAGACATAAGTAATAACTGCAGGAATGGCTGGGTTTGTCCAACTTTCTGAGAGACTGTGGCAGGAGTAGGATAAAAATAAAACACAATTCAGTGCACACCTCCAACAGAAAGTGTACAGGAAGCCAGTGAAGTGATATAAGGTGAGACATAACATGCACTTGCTTAATTTGATTGAAGAGTGTTGCATTCTGGATCATCTGCAGTGGTTTAATAGTGCAAGCAGGTCATCAAGAATTGCAGTAGCCGAGCCAAAAACAATCTATAAATAATGCATGAAGTGATATAAACTGATTCAGTGATGAGGCACTTTGGTCATTCTGGAGATCATTAAATGATCCAGCAGATTAGAAACACAAGAAATGCCTTCTCAAATCCATCTCTCTTCTTTGGAAAATCATCTTCAAGAACTATATACTTCATTCAGACATGATAGCTATGAAAGAGCAAGGAGATACGTTAATAAACTTAAAACAACATCATAAAAAAAACTACGTCGTTTAGTAATCATCTATGCTGTTAACTAACAGTGGATAAGAGAGGGGCTTGTTGATGCCTTACATTGACAGTAAGACAATCTAAAAGACAGACAGAAGAGGAGATGGAAAGCAGGAAGTATTGTGTACAATACAGGAAACACAATTCAAAGGTAGCAAATTAAACACTAAACCAGCAAATGAAAAGTAAGGCACCCGTGTCCCTGTAATTACATTCATAATCAGAAAAATAGCTTGAATTGCTCTGGGTGCATTCAGTAGTGTATTACACAGATAAATAGGGCAATTATACCAAGTCATTAAATTCATAGACAAACATTAGGAAACAGCATTTATGTACCAGGCGTCTGTGTCCAATTAAAACCGGCCGTCCATTTGCGGTGCTTGGCCAGTCATGCCAGCCGAACCAGCAAAACAAGCACATGTGCTCTTGCGCACCCCACACACACTTTATCACTGTAACTAAACAAGCGGTGCCACAGAGACCGAATAAACCGACCTGCAAAAACCTGCGCACGAGGTTCATCTCCAAATTCACTCTTACGTACAGCGTACTCAAATCAAAATGTCTACTTGATTAGTAATATGGTTTAGTAATATGTTTCTGTAAGGAGATGTTTATTTAACATTTTTGGAAGGAGTCTCCAGTGTCAGTGCTTTGTAACACCCAGATGTTTTCCAACACAGGAACATCCTCTGAATTGACACTTTTCTAGTTTCTTGGTAATGTGGCAAGTTGTCTAACTTCAAGAGAGTGAAAAAAAGAAAGGCGTCAGAGAGAATGACTGTTAGAATAACACTGCACATTAATTATAACTATAAAAGGATCAAAAGTATGAGGTTTCATTCTTTAGTAAATAAACTGCCAAACTGCTGTGGGATGACAGGAATAACACCTTCCAAACCGTGTTGTTATACGGAAATATTGCACACCAGTGGAGGTGTAATACGGCATGACGCAAAGTGTGAGCTGTTACTATAGAAACAATAACGTATTACAATGAACACGTTAATATAAACCTTTTGTTCATGTAACAACTGGAACTACTGTCTGAGCTGTGCTGTTATTTAAAAATAGCGCACACCTTCTGACCAATCAGATTCAAGAATTCAGCTGCGCTGTGGTATAAAAGAGGAAGAGGAATCAAACACTTCAAGGTGTGCTGTTGCGGAAAATAATCAGCTTCGGGATAACACCCTACTGATGATTATTTCTGTAAGAAATTCCAGTCATGTTTAATTCCTTACAGGTTCGTTAGCTCATTTTAACCACACTATTATGACTGTTAATTATGAGACAAGCCTTTCAATTAAAATTGTAAACGACTCCTCGCTTTCAAGAAAAATGAATTTTGGGATTGTTTTCACCAAGAAAGTATACACGCTGCCCTTAAACTTGGACAAAACAAGGGACCTTCTGAATGCGTGCACGATCTAGAAGAATGTTTACAAATGTGAAATTAATTTCACATTTGCTTAAAGATGAAATAAAACCTATAGCATGGTAAACCTGTAAACTGGCATGAACCAGTCCATACTCCTATTTCCCTTTTTTCCATGTGTCTCTCTTTTCCTCCTCTCTCCGTTCAATCTAACCCCGAGGGTCGCATTTTTATGGAGCTTGCTATAATGATGCTTAATATGTGGCTTTGTGGCTGCCGCCATCTCTCTATTTCTCTGATCCATTAGCCTTGGCTTTCAGGGCCCCTGCAGCTAAACCCATTTGCTCCTGTCTCTCCCCCGGTACCGTCATCAGAATCCATCCCTTCAGCCGACCACTAATGTTTTTAATTCAATTGCACCAATCCATATCATGGCCTTGTTCCTCTCTCTCTGCCTCTCCTGAGAGAGATGAAATAGAGAGAGAGAGAGAGAGAGAGAGAGAGAGAGAGAGAGAGAGAGAGAGAGAGAGTATAGCCCCCTCTGTCTGACCCCTACTGATCTTGGGGGGAAAATCTGTTAAGCCTTGATAAAAGTAGCCATGCTTTTTACTCTGCCAGCCAACACACACCGTAGACATACGCACACCCACACACTGCAAATCTGTGCAGCAGAAAAATGTCAAGACTGAGGAGGGGGGTGAACTGAGTTGTCACTTGGCGTGTTAGCTGTCGCTCTGTTCTCAGCCTGAGGGAAACTGCAGTGGCGGCTGTTTGTGCGTCTTTTTTTCCTTCTGTAATCCTCGTTGTTTTTTTTTTCTTGGATGGTTTGCTAGTACTGGATTTATGTGCATGTGTGTATGTGGGAGGGTGCGTTCAGACAAGAACCTCCCGACCATCTCATCTCATCACTCCCCTCCCTCACTGCCCCCCTCAGACACCCACCCCTCTGCTTCACTGTCTATCAGACTTGATCACTTGGGCAGTGTGTTTTTATGAATTAATAAAAGGCACTTTGGGGGCCCTGTAGGGAGCGTGGGGAGGGGAGGAACGAAGAGGGTGAGGGGGGCAGAAGGCAATCTCTGGCAGCTTAATGAGGACCATGGGGACAGTGCGCGCGCACACACACACACACACACACACACACACACACACACACACAGGTAGCACTCTACATCATTGTCACACGCATGCAGGGCTTGGCCACAGAGCACCAGATGACTATCATTACCCAGATAAATACATCTGCCCTCAGCAGTGGCCCCACTCACTACCTTACCCCTCCTCTGTCTATCCACGTTTGCTCCATCTCTATCTCCATCTCTCTCTGTTTCTCATGCCAAGGACAGGTCTGCCCATTGGGACAGGCTCATTGATTAAAATCTTGCTATGATGCTTGATTGAGGTTCTTTATGTCTCCCACTAGGAGCTTATTTCTGATGTTTCTGTCCACTGCTAAACATGATGCACGATGCAAAGCAACCTGCCAAAACAGTGTTCCATGGAGTACAACATCAATTCTAACTTATCTACATTTAAGCCTAATCGTGCCAGCAGTCATGTGACATTAGCATTACTGCTACAGCTGCTGTTAGCAGTGCCAGAGTCATAAACGTCCACGAAATAGCAACAGGACTACTGTCAGGGCAACATTACCATAAGAACTGCACAGAGCAGGGAAAAAAGCCATGAGATTTCATTTACCAAATTAGTTCTGAAACCATAATACATCTCCAGAGAGAGAGAGACAGACAGGAAAAGAGAGAAAGAACATGAGAATAGTAAATGGTGCCATTAGAACAGTAGGGGCTTTCTCTACACAGCCCATAATCGATGCCATGGCAACAGTCTCCTTAGAAACAGAGAAGTAGCCTGGCAGCATCAGGAGCCCCACTGAGGCTGAGGCCTGTTATAATGGATGAAAGAGGGGCAAAATGAAGGGCATCGTCAGCTGGCATGGCTCAACATGGCCAGCCTTGGGGCCAGAGTCCACATTAAACACTGACAGCACTCCACACTGAACACTGAAGTCAGCAGAGTTAAAGAGATTTCTGAATATAAATGCTTTCCTGGCAGTTCCAAGACACTTTGGCTCATTTGTGATTCTGTTTTACACTCATTTAACACTTCAGTTGGTCCTTCTTTACCAGCCAGGAATGATCATCCAGGCCTCATTCTCTTCTCACAGCTGCTTGTTTTACATATGCATATATGGCATATTTCACGCTTGACATGCTGTTAAAAGATTTAACCTCTTCCTTTCTTTCTACCCCGTTTAACTGTGAGATCTAAATGGAAAATGTAATAACAGAGTAATTTAATTTAATATAATTGAAACCTTTAAGGACAAAAAAAGAAGAGATAATAGATAATTAATAAAAACTGGGATAGGATAGGATAGGATAGGATAGGATAAGACAGAATGAGACAGGATAGGATAGGATAGGACAGGATGGGATAGGATAGGGCAGAATGAGACCGGATAGGGTAGGATAGGATAGGACAGGATGGGATAGGATAGGGCAGAATGAGACAGGATAGGGTAGGATAGGATAAGACAGAATGAGACAGAATGAGACAGAATAGAATGAGACAGGGTAGGATAGGACAGAATGAGACAGGATAGAACAGGATAGGACAGGATAGGGCAGAATGAGACAGGACAGGACAGGATAGGGCAGAATGAGACAGGACAGGATAGGATAGGACAGGATAGAATGAGATAGGATAGGATAAGAAAGAATGAGATAGGATAGGATCGAATAGAATAGGATAGGACAGGATGGGATAGGACAGAATGAGATGGGATAGGATATGATGAGATAGAATGAGATGGGATAGGATATGATGAGATAGAATGAGATGGGATAGAATAGGATAGGATAGGGTGAGACAGAATGAGATAGGATTGGATATGATGAGATAGAATGAGATAGGATAGGATATGATGAGATAGAATGAGATAGGATAGGATAGAATAGGACAGGGTGAGACAGAATGAGATAGGATTGGATAGAATAGGATAGGTTGAGACAGAATGAGATAAGATAAGCTAGGATAGGGGATTCAAGGGACGGGGCAAAATGTGACAGGACATGACAGAATAGGATAGGATGGAATGGGATGAGATGAGTCGAGACAGGAAGACATGTGTTAGGATAACATATGATGGAATGTGATGGGATAGGCCAAGATAGGATAGAATATGATAGGAGAGAAGCAAAAATGAGAGGAGAGATGAATTATCATAAGCTTGAAGCAGAACTCCGACTGTGTGGAGTGCTGACCTGCATGCCTGGGTAATAGGGGATGTGGGATTAAAATGTGATAGCATGGGCCTCAAGAGCCCCTCATGCTTATTCTAATGGAGGCCGTTGACTGACAGCAGCGCCACTTGACTGTTGCAACAGTCATTCAGTCATAATAAGACACTTAACATCAGACCCCGGGCACTCTGTCGCTCTCTTTTTTTCGCCACTCCACTTCTATATCTCTGTCATATGCTTTTTGGTTACCACTTCAAGCCTTTCTATTTCTCTCTCTCTCTCTATACTTCATACTTCATTTCTATCACCATATTTCAAATCTTCTCATCTTCTTCTCTCTCTCTTCACCCTACTCCACTCTAGCTTTCTCCTCTGCTCTCCATCTTCCTTCCCACTCTATTTATTCTCCACTTTGCCATTCTCTCTCTGAATAGATTTATCACACATTGCTTGGTGACAGCAGTAATACATGCAATGCCATCTGATCTTACTGGCTTCAGATAGGACACATTTCAAAAGCAAACTCTGGCTTTTCATATGAATACATCCTGCCATACATAGTATATTTGTTGTTGTCATATAAACAACCAATGGCATTCAAGTAAATATAGGGGCTGTCATTTACGGAAGAAGAATTTCAATACTAGCTGTCTGTGCTGTATCCTTTCTACAGAACATCTACACTGCAAGTGCACCAGCTCAGACCAGAAATAAATATATAAATAAATAAAGGAAGAAAATTTCCTGTCAGCATTCTTACCTCTTGCTTGCGCATACACACACTGACATCCAGACACGTACTTTTCTCATTAATTAGCACATCCTGCTGCTTTTGGCCACGGTAATTGTTTGTCAGCATGTCACTCACCCACTCCTCTGTGTAAACAGAGACGGGCGGGCACCGGTACACGGTCACATTGAATGATCCACACACGGCCCTTATGGCATTCCTATCCTAATTTGGTATGTTCCTTATTGCCAAGAGTGGAACTTGCAGTTCTCTGTACAAGGCTTGGGTCATGATGCTCCCAAGGGGGATAAAAACGGTGCAATTCTGCTGCAAGTATTATGTGATCAGCATACAAAGCAAAGTATTTTGATTATTTTTTTTTTTTATAGTATGCTAGGAATACTTATAGAAGAGAGAGTTACATTTTTGTACAAATTGGGCTTATTTATCTGCATTAAAGGCCTTTAGACAACAAAACAGAAGCTTGTTATTAGTTTGACAAATAGCGAAAACTGCATACTATTTAGTTTTTTTGCAGTAAAATAATTTTTCTGGCCAACAATCCAAACAACTTTGGAGCACAGTAAACAAATACAGGTTGGCATGCCTTACCATTCCAGGACACCCGGTTTGATCCTGAGCTCGGGTTACAGTTAAGAGTTTCGGATTGTCTCTCCGTGTCGGCGTGGGTTTCCTCCAGGTCTTCCCGGTTTCCTCCCACCTCCCAAAAGCATATGAGTGGACTACGTTAAATTGCATCTAGGTGCATATAATATACATGCACATGGTACTCTGCTATGAAGCGGCGTCCCATCTATGTTGTATTCCCACCTCGTGCCCAGTTTTTCCACGATAGACTCTGGTTCCATCATGACCCTGACCAGGATAAAGTGTTTACTGAAGATCAATGAATGAGTTAATTAAAAAAGTACAGTCAATTCCACTGGCTTATACAGCAGGCCATGAGAAAACATTTACAACCAAAAGACATTTTGGATCGCCAATTCCTTGCCAAGTCCTCTTTGTTACTTCTTCAGGTCTTTACACCTGCTATTATTCCGTACGTATATGATTTGAACTTTGATGAGTTTTTTTGTGATAATTGCGGCCAAAAAAAGTTGCGATGCAACTTGGATTTTTTTGGTGCTTTTTAGGTGGAAAACTACTAGAATTGGTGAAACCGCATTTGCACAAAATTGTTTTGCGCGGTCTTTCACAGTGATGTTTGTAGGTAAATGAAACCTTTTAGTAGGCTTAGTAAAAGCCTCGAAGAGGGCTTTTACTAAATGCGTGAAGTGATGAAATGACATCACATGACACGTCTTGGCCCAAAGCGAATATTGCAGATGGCTTGATTTTGCCATCGGTTCCCCAGCCCCTGTGATATTCCACGGTACCTCTCCGCTTGGCTGTTGAGTGATTTTCCAATCTCTGGTTAACTTCATGGTCAGTTCATTTGGGCGGCGAGTTACCTTCCGCTTCTCAGAAAAACTGCTAGGTTTCAGTGGCTCGCTGTGGTGGAAGAATATACAAACTCCGCAGAAGTATTAGTAATGCAGTAGCAGTAATGTTTACGCTCAGACTCAAATCACCCACCTCTGGCTTGCATATAGTGTCAACTCTAGGCTTTTTGGTTGGATGTGTTCTCATAATGGCATATAGCTATTTCACTCGGCCCTGATTTTGTGTGTGTACATGTGTGTTGTGTTCTTTGTGTCTGCTTTCTAATTGTAAAACAACCCTGAGTTCGTAGAAAGGCGCTATAAAAAATAAACAATAATGTGTGCAAATTTCCACAGAGTAGCATGTTTCTTTAGAATTTACATCCTTAATCTCTGCAGCTTTAGTGCAATAGCCTTAAGATCGAGCAGGATTGCATAACTGACATGGCCTGGCTCAGTGTTAACTTATTCATTTAATCCTCTGAAATAAGGCAGCTGGTAGAGACAGTGGGATGAGTATTGATTACACATCGATGCGTGTGCTGTTGTCAGCAGTGACGGCTTTCTGGAGCAAAGTGATTGTATTTCATGTGTATTCTAGATAGCAGCTATGATAAATTCTTCTTGGCCTCATCCTGGGGCTTTATCTGTCTCCTTCCTGCCCTCTGACTGATGTTCTCTATCAAGCCATTGTGCTTTATCCCTGCTCTAATCTTTCATCCTGCTCTCTCCCGCTTGATCCCTCACGCTCTAAGGCGGTTATGGTCAGGTCCATGATATCCATCCTCAGTGAAAGCTGTTCAATCAATGCTCTCTGTCTTTTCTCCCTCTGAGAAGAAACGTTCACACTGAGGGCTAATCATCTGCCTTGCCTGGTTCTGATGCTGGTCTAAGGGCCTAGTGGTAAACGAGGAAGGCTGATGGCTGCTGCGTCTGATTTAAGGCCCTCTGCGGAGGTGTCATCCAGAGCCACGGAGTAATTAGTGTTTCTGAAAGTCGAGCGGTTATTATAAAATCAATGCTTCGTCATTATGCCCCGATCCCCCTCTCCCCCTGCTACTGCAGCTATTGATCGGCCTGTGTGCTGACTGCGTATCGACCGGGCCGGTAATTTGCAGCAAAGTGTACATGATGCATGGATGGAGAGAGAATTTTGATAATGGCTTCATGCTATCAATACTAGGTTGGATATAAGGCTGCTGACTATGGGGTGGGCATTTTAAGAGTGAGTGTGTGTGTGTGTGTGTGTGTTGGTACGTGTGTGCATTGGTCAGGTGGGTTTAGAGGATGTCAGGAAAGAGAAAGCTTAAAGTGGAAGCCTTGTTTGACTCTGTACTATCAGCAAATAAGGCCCTAGAGTCTGCTAGTCAGGCGGGAAGTGAAGGCTTGAGAGGAGTCATGCTAAAGAGCTTTACTCTAAATCTCTAAGTGTCTCAGCTATCTTAATAAAGAGTGCTGCTTCATGTGGTTCAATAATCTTCCGTCAGCCTTTGCTTGTGAGGCATTAAAACACCAGGGAATAAAAGCAGCGAGCTAAAGCAAAGCAGAATCGCTGGTGAACTTTGCCTTACTGTGTGTCTGATTCAAATGTACTAATTTTATCATGGACTTCACTGAATAAGTCTCATGCACAAGCACACACACACACGGTAACTGCTATTATTCCCAGTGAAGCAATTAAAGTGCGTTTAGGCTCTGGCAAAAGTGTACGTGCACAGCAAGTGGCTACATTGTCCTCCGCTGAAGCATGGAAGGTTAAGTGTAGTCAGCGACGGTGCTACACCAAGAGAAGATAAGATACAAATACAACTCCTTCACTTTCAACTAGTACGAAGGGCAAATGCGAGTGACTGGGAAACCAAGACTATTTGTGTTTTAGTAAAGATTCGTTTTTAAAGTGACTAGAAATAATGTCGGATCATGAACTCCAACCACACAAAAGAAGCACATGTTAAGAAAACGACAGTAAGAAATAATAATGAAGGGTGCAACAGGAGAGTGAACAGCAAATATGTCACTGGTATTCATACATAAGCATTTCTTCATAGATTTTGAAAATAGTGTAACTAAACGGTTATAAAATTCACTGCTAATGCCAGTGAGCTAGCTAACAGGAATTATCTTGACAACATGTCTGGCACGATTTATGTCATATTAGCTAACCTGACAGGATTTTTTTTTTTTTTTTACAGGATTTTTATGCCACATTTAGAAACGTTCATAATATTCCCTGCTAAGACTAACCAACTAGCTACTATGAGCTAAACTGACAGGATTTCTTTAAAAGCACTTTAAGTCATAATCATAAATGCTAAACCCCTTCAAGTCTAGCCAACTAACTACCATGAGCTAACCTGATGCAATTTCTGACAGAATTATTAAGCCATATTCATGTATGTTTATAATATTCACTGCTAAAGATAACATACTAGCTAATATGATCTAACCCAACAACTTCTGAAAGAATGTTTAAGCCATATTCATAAATGTTCAGGATCTTAACTGGTAGCATTATGCCAACTAGCTAACATGAGCTAACCTGACTGGATTTCATACAGGATTTTGAAGCCATGTTTTGAAATCTTCACTGCCAATGCTATACCAACTATTTACCATGAGCTAATCTGCCAGGATTTCTTTCTGGCAGGATTTTAAGTCATATTTTAATAATAATAATAATAATAATAATAATAATAATAATAATAATAATTCATAAGCTTCACTGTTATGGCTAGTCAACAAGCTATCATGAGATAACCTGACAGGATTTCTTAAAACAAAGATCTTTAAGTCTTTTAAAAAATCACTGACCGCATCTTTAAGTTGTATTGTATTAACTTGAAAGTTTAAGGTTAGTATATTCTGATTCTGATTGTACCTCTGATTATTCTATTTACTGACTAAATATAGTCTTACTTCTTGAAACCTCCTTATATCAAATCTCATACTGGCCCATTTCCCCTCACACATAAACACACTGAGCCGAGCATTAGCATAATTGGAGTTTGTATACAGATGCTTAGTGCTTACATGATGGATCGCCTTCCCATAAAGTGCATGTTCCACACTGTGTGTTTCGTATCCTCTTAAGCACCCCCTACTGACATACACACAGACTCCCTGTCTCTTCTGAGAGGAAGTAAGCTGTATTTAGTTTAGACAATAACAATGTCAACATTCTCATTCTCATGCAGCATTTACAGGATGAATGTGTTTTGCATAAATTCAGTTATACCTCAAGCCATTAGCAAAGAAACAAACTTCTGTCATTCAATCGTGCTTTTGATACTACTCTGTAAATGAATACATAAGCGCAAGAAAATGACTGTTTATTCATGTGCTTTTGCAAAATAACAAAGTTGTTAATTAAAGGTATCGTCGAGTTGTTATAAGGTGCAGCTCTGGAGTCTAAACACAACCATCAAACATCATTAAAATAAGGAACGAAGTTCAGTGAAAGCCCCATCCTGAGATCAGAGTCCACGTCTGGTTTTTGTAGTAAATCTTTGGTCTAACTACACCCTGCATTTACCCCCTCCTGCGGTCTCCTCCTCCTCCACTGCTCTGGCCTGGCTGAGTCCTCATCTTAGCCCTGTTAATGACAGAGACCCCACTGGGCCTTTGTAGACCTGTCCCCGGGGGCGGTTCTAAACTCCCACCCTCCATCAGCCCTCCTACACGCTGCGCCCTGACGCTAAACAGCTATTCTGCACTCCACCGAGCCCCACACCGCCCCACTGTGCTCCATTCTTCCCAGCTTTTATCAGCTTGGCTAATGGCTGCCGGGCAGGGCTGCACAGCGACTCAGAAATGCTGTAGCTTTCTCTACAACTCTCGGCTCCTGGCAGCTCCCCTCCCATCATGTCGGAGGTGCTGCTGGGTAATGATGGAGAGAGGATTGGGGATGGGGGGTGGGGGAGCTTGGATGGAGTGAAGTGGGAGAGAGAGAATTAGAAAGAGAGAAATGAGCCAGGGAGGGAGGTAACACAGCGAGCAAGAGGAAAGACGAAAGCCAAGAGAGAGAGGTGTAGAAAGACACTGCAATCCAACAGCAGGCTGTGTAAACCCACATTAGTAATGTCAGTAGGGAACAAGCAGGCTTTTAATAACAAATGAGTCTGACCTCTGAACCTTAACCGCCTAACTGAAGTCTGATTAGCCAACCAGCAATCGCACTCTCTGATTGGTGCCTTCCCAAACCGCCGAGAGTGGAGTTCCGCTTTCCAGTCCACTCACATAAACCATCTCCCATCTTGGTTGTTAGTGCCAAGACCGCAGGTATTAATATTTAAACACAGGGAAATGTGGCCAGGACAATCAGCACCACCGCACACCATTTGCATATATGTGAGGTGTTGTTAGGACCCAAGCAGAGACACTCACACTCCTCTGCAACACTTGCTGCCATCAAGTGCAAATGAGTCAGCAATCACACCTGCCGCGTATTTGCATGGTTGTAGAAAAATGGCTGCAGATACGGAACCAGATAAGACGAGGCTGTGGACTCTTGGGGGAATTAACAAGGGAATCACTTGGAGGGAAAGTGTACTAAGCACATTCAGATTAGCCTGGAGTCCTAACGCAGGCATAATAAAGTGCCTAAAACAAGTTATGCAAAATCCTGTGCGGCAAAATAAACTAAAGCTATTTGCATGTGTCAAACCCGAAGACAAAATGTAAACATTTTGGAAAACGACTATTTACCATCTTGCGAAGAAGGAACGCTGCCGACTGCAGCTCGAGAATGAACGTGCTTAGCTGTTCAATAAGTAATTGTCTGGATCCAAAGGAGTGTTTTATGTGATGAAAAAGACACTTGAAAGATTAAAAGAATAAAGCGGTAAGATTATTCATTGGCTTTGATCATCCAGTCAGAGACATGCTATTTAACAAGATCAAGATGAGAATAATGAGTGCACACGTGCACGCACACACCCACACGCACCCACACACACACACGTCTGTATTACTATCCTTGTGAGGACCTTCAATTGACATACTTATTAATGCAGCTAATTAATCCTATGCCTACATCTAAATACTAAGCTCTTTAGTTTTTTTAATAAAAGCCAAAGTTTTTGTTTAAAAAATCCAAAAAAAAAAAAAAAGAAAGAGTTCTCCTCATGGGGACCAACCAAATATTCAACCAAATATTTAAATATTGAGAGGCTATTTGATCCCCATCAAGATAGAAAAACATTCCCACACCTAAACACACATAATAAAGACAAAGCTGTAAACAATCACATACAAAGATCAAATCTAATTATAATTCTGTAAATGTCATAAAAACATTATTTTCTTATTCTGTTTTATGATATACAAAACCATAGACATGTATGTATATGTATATGCATAAAAAGAATCAACATCCATCCAGACCCTTAGGAACACAAGGTTGGTAAAACATCCACAGAGGCTATACGTTAGTCATTCCCTTTTAAAAAGGCAATATGGCAAAACAGATTAGGCTCAGAAGCACTCGGCTGGAATGTAAGACCAGAGATCAAACACACGAGCCCGTGTCTACACATCTCTTTACTAGAGCTGCTCTTCCCCTGCTGCATTTTAAACTGCTAAGGGTCTAGCTAATATCAACTGTGTAGAATGATGGATTGAAGATATAAAAATGATTTTAGAATGACAAACTGGGAACGCTGCCAGTCAGTCTGATACGACGTTAAAACGATGGGGTTGCTTGTAAGCTTTCATCTCATCTTGACATTTATATAGAGCTTTAAAGGGGTAAGTAACACAGGCAATGTCCTTGGGCGGCAAATTGCCACGGGCGACAACGGCGCATTATTTTCTGTGTAGGTGCTTCTGAAAAATGTACGGTGTGTCTGTGTTTATGCCGTCTAGCCCTATTAAGCATTGCTGCTTACAGGTTGGCACCTGATGTCTTACCTTGGAAAACCCGGCCTCTATTCCCTGATAGTGCACAATCTGAGACAAAACAAACGCAAAGAAAAATAAAATGTTAACGTTAATTTAATTTTTCTAGTGATTTAATCCCAATGATGTGTTTAATGCACATCTATATAGAAGGTACTTATCCAGCAATCTATGCGGTGTATGACCCAAAGCAAAATCTTAATAAGTAAAATAAAATGCATAACAATAATAAGCAGTTTGTACAGGATTTTGTGTGGGTTTTTTGTGATTGTTGTGCGTTTTTTTTTTTTTTTTTTTTGCTCAAAACTACTAGAATTGCCAAAACTGCATTTGCACGAAATTGTCTTTTGGAGTGATGTTTGTTGGTAAAGGAGACCTTTTAGTTGTACTCATGTTCATCACACATGAATAGAAGAGTGCTTTGGCTGAATGCGCGTTGTGGTGATGTCACATGACGCGTCTTGGACAAAATCTGTGGAAAATCTGCGGTACTGTTGAAAAATTACAAGCTCCTCCGAATATAGTTGAGTTCGCTTGATTTTGCGTTCATTTCTGCGATCGCAAAATCCTGAAGCGACTGAATAAGGGAGAAAATGTTTACATTATACAGTGCTGTGAAAAAGTATTTGCTCCCATCCTGATTTCTTCTGTTTTTGTGTACATCTCATACTAAAATGTTTCAGAAATCAAAACAAAATCTAAGATTAAACAAAGGCAATCTGAGTAAACACTAAATACAGTTTTTAAATGATAATGTTATTTATTGAAACAAAAAAGTTATCCAATATCAACTAGGCCTGTGTGAAAATGTATTTGCCCCTGTAGTTACTAATTCCCCAAATCTATGCATTCATAATGGAGTTCAGCTGGACTAGACACAGACCTGATTACTGCAAACCCTGTTCAATCAAATCTACACTTAAATAGAACTTTTTCAACAGCATGAAGTTGGTTA
>JANDJT010000164.1:7049514-7061206 GCA_024331685.1 Stegophilus panzeri
GGGCATAGACTAAAAATGGCAGTACGACATGCATTACATTCTTCCTCCTCAGTCACGACCCCCGTGGTCTGTGTTCTCACTCTTAGGAAATCATTTTCCAGAACTGTTACTCTGTTGCTCAGTGTAGATTGACACAAATGCAGTTTTGGGAAAGATTTGAACTGATTTACACAATAGCATTAGATTCGTTGGGGATGTGGCATATCTCTAAACACACCTGATAGTAATTTAGAAAACTAGCTACAGTGGTGCTTAAAAGTTTATGAACCCTTTAGAATTTTCTATACATCTTTTCCAGCAAGATGAGAGTCAACAACTCTTTTTCTGAGGTCCTCAGAAATCTCCTTGGTTCGTGCCATGATACACTCCCACAAGCATGTTGTGAAGATCGATATATCCCTGTTCTTTAAATAAAACGCACACCTGATTGTCATCCAATTGATTGAAAACACCAGACTCTAATTTCACTTAATAAATAAAATACTCATCCGAGAGGTTCACATACTTTTGCCACTCTCAGCTATGTAATATTGGATCATTCAAGTATAATATTTTTGTCTCATTTAGGACTTGTGTGAAAATCTGATGTTGTTTTAGGTCATATTTATGCAGAAATGTAGAAAATTTCAAAACTTTCAAGCACCGCTGTAAATGGTGAAGGGTGAAGGTTTTAGTGTACAGTAAGATGCACAGTCACAAACACACTACAATCCATGTTCGTCACTAACAAGATGCTACTGTAGAGTAAGAGCTGCCCTTGGGGGTGGGATATATACATTCTAGAGAGCATTTAATTGGATGCACAAGATTGCCACAGTCATCAGTCATCAAATAAATGTAATAGTTATCTCGAAAGTGGCAAATTTTTTAATGAAAATATCTCCAATATTATTATTTTTTTAAAGTACACTATCGTTCTGGCGTCCATAACACAAAGAGACAAGCACACAAAAACAAAAAAAAAACAAAAAAAACAACCAAACATCTCAAAAAACAAATTTGATTTTAGGGGCACTTGAGTTGCAATTTCCTGTCTAAAATGTAGCTACATTATAGCTATCCTTCATATAGAGAAATATAGATAACCAACAGAAAAGTGTTCAGCCTATTGACAGGAGATTTGAATATGGACGAGGTTACAGCCATCTATAACCGGAAATTGAAGAGAGCTAAACTGGCCATACTTTCTGGGTGGGAGGGATGGTGTTGCTCTCTCCACTGTCAATCAGAGCGAGTTTGTGAGCTCATGTATGAGGAAGAGGAGTTAGCACCATCCTCATTTCTGTTCAGCTGCCCTAAAATACATACAAGTAGACTGACTCTTCAGGGTTACGAAATCTAGACAGCAGAAAATACACAAAATGATGCATTATCAGTGGTATAATATCACTTGATGACCACATTTCCAAACGTTTCTTCTTCAAAGTGTTTTTCACAGACTGGAAAACATCCAACTTTCCCTAGAAAGTCAGAGAACACGTGTAATGAATATTACACTGTAATAATCATTAATGGCCCAAGTTAGCATAATCCTTACCAACAGAGGTAGCCTTGCTAAGGTGTTTCTTGAGAAAGAGGTGTCATACCTTAAAGAAGGAAGGACAGAGTTTCAAAAGCAAATAAACACAATTACTAGCTATTAACAGAGCAAGTCAAAGGGGTGTTGATTGGCTGCTGGAAGAGATTACTAATCCCTCCACCCACAGACACAAAGCCTCGTCATTACCACAGACAGGGGGAGAGGTGTGAGACGTTTATACGGCACATAACACCACGACCATACACTCACATGCAAAACACTATTCACCCTCTTGAAGATATTAACACAAGACAAATCCTAATCTGCAAATCATTTCAAACTGAAACAGTCCAAATCTAAATCAAATCCAGGCCTTTAATCACAGGCCAACAATCTCTCCATCAGACACACACTCATCCTCTCTACACACCAGCAATGAGAGCATTACACTGATGGAAGAAGACAGACGATATGCCCAGTGAATGTGGGCCAATTGAGTTTGAGAGCTGTGCCAGCGCCTGAGGGGTGCCACACAGCGTACTCAGCCCTTCTGCCAACCCAGAGTGGGCACACACACCAGTCCTGGCACACCACGCACAGGCTACAAAGCTTTATCAGTTCAGGCCCATTACCTTTAGGGATTTTCCATTCTCTCTTTTGCTCGCACTCTAACACACACAGACACAGAGTAGTCCCTGATTTGTAATTGCTTGCCATTTCTCATTGAGTGTAACACTAAGGGACTTGCAGTCCTGTGGGTGTATCTTCTTTAGAATCAGCGGTGTTTGCCTGACACACACACACACACACACACACACACACGTTTTATACTTGTGAGGACATTCTACTGACCTAATTATTACTGCAAAAAAATCTAACGCTATTCTTAACCTCAGTAAGCAAAAGGAACGCTTTTGGCTGTTGTTTTTTGTTAAAGAAAGCTACACTTTTTGTTTATAAAAAAGTTTTCCAATTGGGACCAGCTAAATGTACACACAGGGTCAAGACCGTCAGATATCCTAACAGATCAGTTCAAATCCTGATGATGCCAGAGACATCTGTGGACATAAGCCAAGGGAGCAAAACTGGCCGTGTCCTCTGGATGGGAGGAACTGCAGATTCTCTCTCCCCTGTCAATCACACCGACATTAACCAATCGCGTGCATCTGTGAGCTCTTATAGGTGAAAAGGGCAGATAGCACTTTCCTCAGAGCGTTCTGCTGCCCTGTGACTCACCATGAGCAGCAGTTCAAAAAGATGAGGTTGGCTGGGTTCACGTGTCTTGGAGAAAGCAAGTTAGTCTTCATCTTGTCAGCCTGTTGGTTGTTGTCGTATGATAGATAGGGAAGAGCTGGCTGGTGGGTGGGGAAAAAAACAAACAAAACAAAACAAAACAAAACAAAACAAAAAACAAAACAAAAAAAAAAATCAGTAAGATATTCCTATCCACGTGGGGACGTGGACACACGCAGTCCATCCAATAGAACACTTACCTTTATAGTAATAAATATGTATGTATATAATCATCCAGCAGTGCCTCAGGGCTCGATGCTAGGACCAAGAACATTTAACATCAGCAGGACAAGAAACACACTGGTGACCTCATTATCATTGTTTCAGCTCTTTTTAAAAATTATTAGTCGATGATTTCCTCATGCGTGCCACATTACCCAAGAAGCAGTGTATCACAGGGGATCATTACTCTCATCATAAATGCTTAGAATTACAAATACAGTACCTCGCTAAAATTGAATATAATAGGTATTACTCAAGTTTAAATAAAATAAAAGTTGTCGTTCTTGGAAGTGTAGTGTACTGTTGTGTAGTGTTCTTGGAAGTGCAGGGTTTTATGATTTGTTTGTTTTGTTGGATTTCAAGGAAACAGTGTGGGGATATCAGGTTCCAGTCACTTGATGGCATAAGTGTAACAGCTGTCCATATGCTAGAAAAATAGACAGAATGGAGAATAAACAATTCCATGTTTATTTTTCTGGAGCCTCCACCATCTACAGCTTTCCTCTCTCAAGTGACTGAAAAGGAAGAACAGCTCACCAGTTATTCATCTTTTGGTGCTCAGCAACCATGTGGAAACAACTCCATGCCATGCACTTGCTAGTTCAACATCTGTGTGTTGAAACATGTCTGTATTAATTGGAGTTATGAAATTACTGAAGTTTGGGAGAAAGACCACATAGTTTACTATACATTCAGCTTTACTCAAGTGACTGTAGCTTTTATCCAAAGCAACTTATAATTAAGACACGATACAGCTGAGTAGTTGAGGGGTTAGGGATCATGCTCAGGAACCAACACTGGCAGTTTAAGTTCTTAACCCTTTAGCCACCACTACTCACATACATTCCCGTCTTTCATCTTTTCCACTAGGGACAGTTTCTACACTGAACTGTTGGTCCCAGTATTTGGGAATCTCCATGTAGAGAAAAGTACCCTCAATTCTGGGTACTCAACACTCTGGTAACCAATATGACATTCCTTTATCTCTTTCTTTCTCTATCTGTATCTACTGTTCCACTCTCCTGCTTTGGAACAAAAGTATAGAAGAAACATGGTGAAAGAGCATTTATCCTAGTGGGACTGCAGATAAACCACTCTATCTCTCCTTTTTTTCTCTTTGCTCCACCCCCCCTCAAATCTCCTTTCTATTCAACAGTAAAGGCTTTGTGTGTGTCTATATAGAGCAGACAGGAGAGCTATAACTGAGAAATCATGAGGTGTGTGTGTGTGTGTGTGTGTGTGTGAGAGAGAGAGTGAGTGAGTGAGAGAGATGTATAGCAGACATGTACATCAAAACTGGGATCCTGTAGGAACCAACAAAAAAGTAGCAGGAGAGAGTTTTTACTCTCAAGCAGGTGGGAGTGGGATGGTCAGATATTATGTAAAAAAGGCCAAATTTTTTTAACCCGAGTGTGTACAAAGCGCTTGTGTTGCGCAGCATATTTAGTACATTCAGTCACTGTCATTCAAATGACCAATTTGTTTATATTCTGAGAAATATCACTAAATAAATCATCCAAAAAATTATGCAGACAGGAGCAAACAATGGGGAGAAGGAGGGATTGGTGCGAATTCGCTCAGGAATGGGATTCAAGATCAATCCCGTACACACCTCTAATCTCTAATGTATAGCTATCTCTGTTTGTGGACTGAAGCATGTCCTGGCATGCTGCCATTTACTAACATGTACACATATGACTGTGTGAACCCTAAAAAAATCCTTTCCTTTTGTTTTTAATTATCAGCATTTTTTAAAATCATTAGTTAATGTTATATGTGTCATTTGTGTATTTGCAAGTCCTGGTACTTTTATTAACGCATAATGGTCTGCAGAGGAGATTATGCATCTCATGAGGAATAATGTTATATACACACTACATGAGAATTTAAATCTGAGCTAGTGTGAATGTGCACTAGGGTTAATAAAGTGTGTTGTAAGAGGAACATTGGTTGTATGTGTTTGTTACTAAATGGACTGCTCTAGTTGCTGCTTTTGTAAAGCTGTATGTGAACGCAAGGTGCAGTAGTTCAATAAAGTAAGAAGTAAAATTTAAAATCTTCAACCATCCATTCTGTCTTCATTCACCAGAGAACAGAATGAAAAAGTGCATGAAAAACAGTGAGTAGACTTCTGTACGAGTGTCAGCACGAGCTCAGACAGTGGAACATACACATCTCAATATAAAATTGGAAGAAATAAGAAGTCAAAATTCACCAAAACCTTTGAAATAAAGGAGGGGGGAAAAAAAGATCACGAGTCATCCACTCAGCAGTACAACACATTTGTGGTTGTGCATTCCTGCCCTTAATGACTGTCCTCTGAGTCAGTTTCTGTACGGAAATATTGTAAGCAACCTCAGTAGACATTTCCTTTTATTCAGCTGGCATTTGCTTTTATTCGAAGTGAATCCAAGCAAAGCATTGAGCATTTCACCCTCCTGTTTTATTGGAATTGCCACTACCTCAGTGCTTGGGCCCCTAGTGACCCCAATACTCCATGTTGAAAAACTATAGACAATAATTTCAAAGTTAAACTGTTTATTTAGCCCTCCCTTAAATCTTAATTCAAATGATGATTTAAAATCTGTAAATGACCATAAAAACATTATCACATCAAACAATTAAGAGCATTGGAACTCGTATTGACTTGCAAATTGTGTCACTGCCTGCACAAGCTAATAATTAATGGGACAGTTTGCCTATCGGGTCATGTGACCTTTCAAGAAGTTCTCTTATTCCAGCAGCTTCAATAAAATGTCTGCTCAGAGCAGAAATTCTAGTCTCTATGGCTGTGTCAGGAACGGGACAAAAATACAGAGGAGTCAGAACAGTCACAGCCAAACCGTCAGGACAAGAAGGCATGTCTACTTACCTGTCACTTCTTTGAAAGAGTGTTTTGGGGATGTGGCTTGGATAGAGCCAATCGTGAGGCTGCGTACCACCTCTGAGAGAACAGCCAATCTGAGTAGATGTGGGGAAAACATCAGAAGCTGCCTATCTGCATTTCTTTCAAATGCTGTTGTAGCTTAATTCAGGGAAAAGCAAATTCCAGTCTTTAAAATGCAAATAAGAGAAAATATTGATTGATGCTGGCTAGCTAAAATGTAACTTAATATGTGTCTGTGCTGGAACTCACTAGTTAACTGCAGTAACCAGATAACTAACTAGATTCAGTGTTAGAATTCATTATATCAATAAAAAATGAACATGCTCAATTCCAAGATGAATGGCAGTTATACAATAACATGAGTGAAATAATGTATCCTATTGGTTTCAAAAATAGTTTTGAATGAATAGAAACCTCTCCTGTTTCCATTTTTTGCATATGCTAGTGGACACACCCAGGCATTGGTACATATTTGAATGTTTCAGCAGAAGAGTCTTCTTTTTCCAGAGTCAGAGACATTAAACAAATGAGTTCATAGAGTACACAAAGTACACAAAGTTCCTCACCTTACATGACTTCTTTTCTCATTTTCTGTACTGCACTCCACTCCACCCATGGGGCAGTATTCGCAGAATGTGCATTTTCAAAATGCAGACAAAAGAAGAAAAAAAATGCATGATGTCATCAAGTTACTGTCAATATGGTGACCTACAAATTTCCACCCAAAAGCTAACCCTCCGTCACACAACAGCTACCAACCAAGGAGGATGAAGGCTAGAACCTGCTTCCTCTGAAGCCAGCCACCACTGCTGCTCATGCTTTCTCAGAGCACAGCTGAAAATATGAGGGACGCTAAGCACCCAAATGCAAATATGCCCACAACTGGCTAGCATCACTTTGGTGGACAGGGGAGAGAGTGTCTTCTCTAGAGTTTACTCAGAATAGTGCAATAAAAAATTTTTTAAAAAGCATGTAGTGAGCCGCAGTGCGTCAGACGGAAATGTCTTGTTGATGAGAGAGGTCAACGAGAAATGGCCAGGCTGCTTCGAGCTGACAGAAAGGCCAGAGTAACTCAGATAACCACTCTGTACAATTGTAGTGAGCAGAAAAGCATTTTAGAAGGCACAACATGTCAAACCTTGAGGTGGATGGGATACAGCAGCAGAATCGGGTTCCACTTCTGTCAGCCAAGAACAGAAATATGAGGCTGCAGTGGGCACAGGCTCACCAAAACTGGACAGCTGAAGACTGGAAAAATGTAGCCTGGTCTGACGAATCCCGATTTCTGCTGAGGAACACACATGGTAAGGTCAGAATTTGGCACCAACAGCATGAATAAATGGACCCAACCTGCTGTGTGTCAACAGTCCAGGCTGGTGGAGGTGGTGTAATGGTGTGGGGAATGTTTTTTTGGCACACATTGGGCCATTTAATACGAATCATTGCTTAAATGCCACAGCCTATTTGAGTATTGTTGCTGACCATGTGCATCCCTTTATGGCCACAATTTACCCATTTTCTAATGGCTACTTCTAGCATGATAATGCACCATGTCACAAAGCAAAAGTTGTCTCAAACTGGTCTCACGAACATGATAATGAGAATAATGGGCTTCGTTGGCTTTCCCAGTGACCGGATCTGAATCCAGTAGAACACCTTTGGGATGTGGTAGAACGGTAGCGTGATGCAATCACGTCAACATGGAGCAGAATCTCAAAGGAATATTTCCAAAATCTTGTGGAACCCATGCCATGAACCTTTGAGGCTGTTTTGAGAGCAAAGGAAGGCCCTACAATGTATTAGTATAGTGCTCCTAATAAATTATTCGCTGAGTGTATCTTTACTTCACTTTTCATTCACCCACATCCCAGGTCTCAGGAGATATCGGCGCGCCTTTCTGACATTGACTCTGGACTGAGACCCTTTATCTGATACTGACTTTTGACCAAATAAATGATCTACCTTATACTGAAATTTTCGATTACCAATGGCAATCTTGGAATCCATCATGGCAAACAAAGATAAGAGTCTTGGAGTTTGGTTCACCTTCTCCAAATCAGACCACATCGACCACTAGATCCTGAAGATTTCATCTTCATAACTTGTCCTGACTACCGGTCAGATTCTTATACAAGCCCTTGTTATTGCCTAACTTGACAACTATAACTTCCTACTTGCTGGTCTCCCATCTTCTGCTACACCTTCTGTACAGCACATCAGAATTACTGCTGAACGTCCAGTTCCTCTTCTCCTGAAGTTCTCTCATGTGACTCCCCTGATGATTCCTTTTGCTTCCTGTTACAGCATGGATCAAATCCAAAGCTCTTGCCCGTGCATTCCTATTTCCTAGGAATTTTAGGTCCTTCGCTAACATTTAAGCACATTCGTAATGCAGGATCTTGCTGCTTCCATGTCCAGTCTCCTGAGTGGTTGAGTGAGCTTTTCCTTACATTCCAAAGAGACCTTGTTCTGATTCCTTCTACAAAAGTTTTGTAGAACAATTTATTGTTAGGATATACTTTGTTCTTTTCTCTGTATTTCATTTTGTACTGATTGTCTTTGTATTATTTTTGAACGTAATTGCATTGATTTTCTTCATTTTGGTTTTTCTAAATTCCATTGCATTTATTGTTGCTCTTTCAGCTGTTTGCACATTTTGCAAATGGCTCTGGATAAAGGCGTCATTGGAAATGTGGAAATGTTAATTAAGCTGAGGCATTTGTGCAGACTCTCACAATCTAATAATGTGTGTCAGATCAACCAAGACTGTCAAGACCGCCACAAACTTTTAGTCTAACAAAAACTGCTTTTTATCCTTTGTGGGAGAAGGACTTTATTTGAGAGGGAATTTATTAATGTAGTGTATGTCAATAAGTAAGCGTGGCCAGACAAGGAAACCTCAACCTTACAGATTTCCATGTTTTCATCATTAAACCAAGGTAAGATACCAATTTGATTAATGTTAGAAGCGGCCTAATATTAATTTTAATTCAGAAACTTGTTAGGTAAGAGATGGAGACATAGCAATGTATTAAGTGACTATCCAGCATGCGGAAAAACGTTTTATCCTGGTCTGGGTTGCAGAGGATCTGGAGCTTATCCTGGGAACACTGGGCACGAGACAGGAATACACCCTGGCTGGGATGCCAGTCCATCCTAGTACACCAGGCACACAACTGCACATCTGGGGGAAATTTAGCATAGCCAATCCACTTACATGTTTTGAAACCGGAGAACCTGGAGGAAACCCATGAGGAGAACATGTACTGTCTTTTATTTCAATTTTGGTATTTTCAGTTGCAATATTTTATAGTTTGTTTAGTTTGAATGCATGTTTATGTTATGTAGTTTCTTCTCTCCGATAAATTTGTGTAAGATTATTTATCGCACTTATGCATAAAGAATAATTAACTGTGTGCTCATGTGACCTTAATCTCAACTGAATTACACAGCAGAAAACAATATATTGTGATGTATGACTATTATGATATGAATGGTGTTTGACAAAGTTTGACAGAGGCAATAATAGATGGAGCCTTAATCATGAGCATAAGAAGGGGGTCACAGCTGACGACAAACCCCCATCTCTCTCACACACACACACCATCTGCTGCCATGTACAAAACTGGGCCCAGGGCAGGAGCCATTTACAACAGCGTGAAAGCATTGTGCTTTGTTTACCATCTCACTGTGTGTGTATGTGTGTGTGTGTATGTAAGCGAGAGAGAGAGAGATCCTCAAGGTCCTGTCAGCAACAAAACACAGACACTGAGCACTAAAATTGAGAGAGAGAGAGAGAGAGAGAGAGAGAGCGCATGTTGTCTATCAAGACACTGATGCTGTCAAGAAGAGTGCACCAGAAGGAGTCCCATCTGCTCTCCCTCTCTCTGCTATCATTACTCTCATCACTCTAATTATCCTCATTACTGCAATTTATCTAGTCCTCACGCCATCAAGGTTCACACAGCACCGAACAAAGAACAGGCAACGCATCTTAAAAGAATTCACATAAGAGAAATTGAGCTCACCTCTGAGACTAAATCAGAACACCATCCTATCCTACCTCATCATTCAGAATACCGTCAACACAGGTGCATGTTATTTGTATTCTTTCAACTAGATGATGCAGGTTAACACAATTCACATCTTTATGACTCGCAGTAACACTCCACTACTGCCGAAACCACCAGGAAGTCATTAGCGGTAAGGACTCATTGCAGCACCGCCTGCGTTGATTGAGGAGGTAAGAGAGAACTTCATAATCATGTTAAATTAGAGGTCCTTTAGATTCAATCTCACCCCTTACCAATCTCTTAATTACTTATTTGTCCCAATTATTTGCTTTACTGAACCCATTACGACCCCCTTTCACCTCCGAATTAGCTGGTGGCGGCTGCAATTATGCCAGTGTGAAGCCCTCTTCATCAGACTGACGCCTGAGAGCTGTCTGGGGAAATCCGGGCTCCTCGTGTCCCGGTGTCGAATATTAGCACCAAGAGCCATGTGCACTAGAGCAAGCGAAACGTTGCATATCATTAACGCATTTAGTAAGCCGAATAGTGATTGAATGCTGATGTGTTCAATCGGCAGGCAAATCCTGGCGTGATGGAAGGGTGATACAATTTAGTAAGTCAGGTTTTATGAACACTGAGTATGGATGGACATTTCAGGCAAAATTACTAGAGATGCTACAAGACCATTTTTTGTTTTATTTTCCAATACAGAAACCCAGGGGCGTAGCCCTCATTTCAGATTGGGGGGTGTAGCCATCAGTTCAGACGTGGGGGGTGGGGGGTAGACAGAATGTCAAGTGTATTCCTCTTTTCTGACCTTTGTCTGATTGATGGATTTTCTCTCTTCTTGCTCTTAAATGTCTTAATATGCAATTTATGATTCTGTACTTGAAGGTTATATTGTATATTGCACTGTATTATTTAAATATTGTACATTGTGTTTAGTGTACATTGTATTGCATATACATAGTACATAGTATATAATATATATTTGTATATTCACACACTACTTTATTCTATTCTATTCTATTCAACAGTCCACAGTTCAGAAAAGAAATGTCACTCAAACCACTGCTCCAAAGAGACTGTAATTAAACTAAACTAACAAACATGTCACTGTAAGGAAACCTTTTATCAGTACAATTACATGTATATCAACAGTAAAAGAAACCATTAAGTAACACGCAATGCTGCCTGATCCAGACACATGTACTCCATGCCCCAAGTCAACATTAACAATTCACCATCTTATTTTAATGTGAAGGACTCATAACACATCTGTAGTAAAAAATAAAAGACGTTACAAAAGAGTTAAGAGGACTGCTGGTAGGCTAATATTACCATCAAATCTGGCTAATTATTCATCAATGGAAATAGGCAGCGTTTAAAAAGAAACATGTAGCATATTATTCATCATTGTGCAACACGAATACCACATGCCCAAAAAACTTACACTGCTCGATTTAGTAAAAATTTATGGATTTTTGCTGCTTTGAGCTCATCGCGACCTCTGAGTGCTAACCCTAACCCCTAACCCTGTGTGAGCATGGGTGTGACGTGAGTGACCAATTGTCATGGCAACGTCACGTCATGTAAAGACTTATAGACACGTACATGTATAGAAATCAAAGATACACAAATTAGCCATGGGCAGTGAAAAACTAAGGGGGACAAATGTACATTTTATTAAAGGGGCGGGGGACAAATGTACGTTTTATTAAAGGGGCGGGGGACAAATGTACGTTTTATTAAAGGGGC
>JANDJT010000164.1:7061231-7077645 GCA_024331685.1 Stegophilus panzeri
GGGGCGGGGGACAAATGTACGTTTTATTAAAGGGGCGGGGGACAAATGTACGTTTTATTAAAGGTGCAGGGGACAAATTTACGTTTTATTAAAGGGGAGGGGGACACCCCTGCAGAAACCTTCGGAATCAGCAGATAGATACATATCCATTTTATTTTAAAATTCAAAAAGATCAATCCATCCATCTTCCATACAGCTTACCCTACACAGGGTTGCGGGGGACTCACTGTAAAAGTCCTCACTGTGAAATGTGAATGGGGGGGGAAAAAGATCTAATTTAACTAGCAAAACATATGCTGGACACACATTACTGCAGAAACCACAGCTGCTCTAATAACCACATCTTTCTCATGTAGACTGCTTGGTTATAACAACAAAACTACATTTTATTGTGTGCAGGTGATGATGATGTCAGAGGATGACACGTGTGCACATGCCTTTAAGGCGGTTTCATTATGCAAACACACACACACACACACACACACACACACACACACACACACACACACACAGACACCCCTACACACACACCTTCTCAAGATAGTACGTCATGGTCTGTTTGATCTCCTAGCACTAAAGTGTCGTTCCATATGTGATATAACTGCATATGTAATGTAATTTATGTGCAAATAAAATATTTTCTCTGCCCTCGAGACATCAGCAGAATGTTATTTTTTATACATCACACAGGATTTGACACCTCAAATGTTTAATATGTAAATATTGGTAGAACCACAGTATTCAAGATCCTCTAGGCTGCATAACCTCCTTCATTTCCATCCTTCCTCCCTCCATCTTTCTTTTTATAGCTCTTGCATGTGCATCATGATGTTCACAGAAGCTAAAACTTTGAACTGTCCATTCACACGCAGGATTCCTAAGCAACCTCGTCTCTCGGCGCACGAGTAGAAAGAGAGAGGGACAAGAGGCACCCGTTTCATCCCTCTTGCTAAGCCGACGCTAATTTGGGGCCTGAGTGGAGAGGGCACTTGTGTCCAGGCTTGATGAAAGCTCTTTTAGTGAAAGGAAAAAAAAAAAAGAAAGAAAAAAAAAAAAAAAAACGCTGGATTTTTATCAAAATGCTGCCTGCTCTCACAAGTGAGGCTCGTCTGTATACATGTGTGTGTGTGTGTGTGTGTGTGTGTGTGTGTGTTCGTCCACTCAGCACCAAAGCCCTTTAATCTCCACCTTCTAGCACTCTTTTGTTAAGAGTGGAACTAGAGGAAAAGGCCCAGTCATTGCACGCTGTCTGAAAACGCTACTTCAGAGAGTGAAAGGAATGAGAGTGAAATGATAGAAGGAGGGAGAGAGGGACAGAATGGGTGAGAGAGATTGAGTAGAGGAGGAGAAATGAAGGTACATCAACATGAGAATGACTAAGATTTAATGAGAGAGAGAGAGAGAGAGAGAGAGAGAGAGAGAGAGAGAGATGGGGAGAAGAGGAGAAATGACACTACTTCAACAGAAGAATGAGTACAGTGAGAAAGAAACAGACAGACGGATAGATTGATGGATAATTTTTTTTAAAAACCCTACATATTTAATTCATTTAATTAGTTAACAAAAGAAAAGATCAGGGGGGAGAAAAAAAAAATCATACAAAAGACTCTTCTTTGGGTCCTCACCCCACTGAATCCAAATAAAGAGTTTCGAATGTAACACATACTTAATCAACTTGTTCGAACGATGAACTTTTACAGCAAAACTATATACGAGTAACAATGACCCACAAAGAAATATAAACAGAAACATATAAGCAGAGAAAAATGACAAACTTATAAACGATTATTAAATTACATTGATAAAGTTTAACTTTTTGTTGTTGTTTTTCAACATCTCAACAACTATTTGTTACTTGCATCCTTATTAAGATGACTACTTACATTAACTGTAGTTTTGCGGTATGAATGATAAATGATCAACAAAAGAAAAAAAGAATGATTAATGAGTCTCATATTTGTACCAGAGCACGCACTGCACTCTTGGTAAACAACTCTTATTTACTTGCATTGCTAAAATTTCAGCCTTTAAATAATGCAAGCTAGCAGAACAAAGAAACGTCTTCAGCTTCCACTTGGTGTTAAGACTGCTATTGTGTTAAATTAGAAGTCTAAATGATAGCAGCAAGTTCTCAATGTTTGTGGACAGCTGGAACCATATTAGCTCTTTTCCTTTTTAACCTTTAAAACTTTTAGGGTGCGTTGCACCAATAAGGATTAAATTAAGCACAGTTTAGAGATAATCTAGGATTTGTTAATCTGGGCTTTATTTTAAATCGAGTTGTGTCGTACCATTTTTATGATTTTAAACACAGATTAAAATCAGGGATTAGAATTCTAACCTGCGATTAAAACCTCCATTTACGATTCATTTCCTCCATCATGATGAAGTCGTCATCGACAGCATTGCGGCAGTGCATGTGGAGTCCGTAAACGTGGAAATATATGAATTCTCCAGTGTAACTAAACAGCAACAAATGTAAGGGATCGTGAACTTCAAATTTTGGATTAAAAAATAAATAAATAAAAAAATTTCAACTTCAAGTTATTAACCGCTCGTTCGCATAACCGATACAGGGTGAGGAAAAAATTGAAAAACTAAAATAAAAAAAAATAAAATATCTGAGTTTAAAGTGATGGAGTATTATTAAGATTATAGTTAATCCAGGATTAACGTGATTGTTTAAATGTAAGCCTGCTTATCTTTAAACAAGGTTTGAAGTTTGGTGCAACAGAATTATTAGATAAACCTTGGTTTAATCTAGATTTAAGCTTAATCCTTATTGGTGCAACCCACCCTTAAACTTTACAGTTAACATCTAGTCAGTTTTTTTTTTTTTGTTTTTTTTTAAACTACCTTTTGGTATCAATCATGAAACACATTTGCATGTATATGCAGCGCTGATTTGCATAGGGAGATCAGTATTAGCTTAAATATACTTTTAAATATAGATATTTTACTGTTAGATGCACTTGCAGATTTGAAGCACTGGATTGTACAGTTTGAACTTGAACTATTAGATTCTGAAACCATTAGTTTCTGCTTCATCTTCCTCAAAAACTACGTAGTTTACCGAAACCTCGAAACGTTTCCTTTGAGCCGACACATGTACCCGTCAGTTTGATGAACTTTACATTACATTTTGTTGCCAATAATTAAGATTTATTTGAACATTTCCAAATGAATGTAATTAACAAATTTGTAGAATTTCTCAAATATTTTCTGCAGTGCTGATCGCTAATCTCCAATCTGGAGAATGAAAGTGTACGTGTGGAAAGTGAGTCGGTCTCAGTACCAGAATTGAGAAAAAGAGCTTGTGGGATTTGTGGGTATCTGTATGTGACAGAATTCACAGATTCAGATTCACGCTCTTAGAATGAAATGAAAATGAAAGTCTGTTTCAAGGGTCAGTCACGTCACCGGTGCAACAAAACCACAACCAGAAGATACCATGAGACTAATAGGGGGAAGTGGTCTAATCTAAAGTCAAATCTATGATTACTCACACAGGTAAGACTGGTCATGATTATAATTTAAATGACATTTAAATTAGTTGTTGGTAATCGTGAATTCAGATTTAAGAATAAAAGGTTTTAGGTTTGGATTTAGGCTTTCAGGCTTTTTCGAGGAGTCCTTCTATTAGGATCTTTTAGACACTTGTACAGTGTGCACTCAAGAATGATGTGCAGTGCTTCAGGGTTAGAGAACTGCACATCTATAAATGAAAGGTCAGGTTTATTGAGGCCGTATTAGAAGTCCATTGGCCTTGCGGTGAACTCTGTGGAGTTTTTCTATTGGTCTCAAGCACACTTATTTCTCTGCACATACTGAGAGAGAAGCAGAAAGTGTCCTACTGAAAGTGCATTAGCTCTCAGCAGGTCTATTCTTTATGAGAGAGACAGAGAGAGAGAGACAGAGAGAGAGAGAGAGAGAGAGTCAGCAATGCAGGCACCCCAGCCTGAGTGCAAATGAGTTCAAGGACTACCTGTGACTTACTGAAGTAGAGATGAGATGGAGGGAAGGAAGAGACACAGAGGGAGACTTGTAAAGAAGTGAGAAAGCTAGGGAAAGGAAAATAGCAGGGTGAAGGGATGCAGAGACAAATAGAAAGAAAGCAGATGGATAAACAGTGTGATGCAAAAGAGCATTAGGCCCATGAGCTGATAGTGTGAGATGACACTACAACACACACATATTAAACACGCGCGCGCGCGCGCACGCACGCACGCACACACACACACACACACACACACACACACACACACACACACACACACACACACAAATGGCCACCGCTGCAAGCAAGAAAATTGCTACCTCTCGACTACATGTTGCCAATGCAAGCCCCAACCATACAATGACAAACTCGCACTCACTGACACTAGGTCCAGGCCCAAGATATAAAACAGTTAGTGTGCATTCTGTTGCAAAATGCTGAGAAAGTCAGTATAGATCCCTAGCCACAGACTCCAGCTCCATCATCAAATGCTCCCAAGCCAACTGTTAGATATATGACAAATTCAGCTAGACACAGATGAACCCCTTTACTGGCTCTCAGTCGACGCATTTTCAAATGTGGTTCTTTTTAGCGGAGCTGAACGAACCCCAGGGAAAAGACACACTAGCATATGACTGGCCTCGTGGCCTACTGTATCCCACTGTTCCTACCTCGTAGGCTGATTCTGCCTGTGCTACACAGAATTCAGTAATAAAAGCACAGAGTTCTAATCAGGGCCTCTGAAAGGCCAGTGAGACCCTCATTTCCACTGCTGCTCTTGCCAGTGTTGCGACAACCTGGGAACCCCTTTCTGAAGCAGACGTGTTGCCTCAGCTGAACTGGAATTATCTGTGCTTGTGAGTTTGGCCCCAGAGGCATTCCAAAGCCAACTGTGACATAATCAGTCCAGCAGGTTCCAGGTCTGCCCCAGGGTCTCCACCCAGGTAAACATGCCTGCTACAGTTCTCCCGCAAAAGTAGTAGCTCTACCCTGAAGCTCAGGGGATTGCCAAGCTCCTCATCCCATCATGGAGAGCAAGTCAAGCCATCCTGCAGCCCAGACCTATCTATTGCCATCCACAGATTTGAGCTCCTCCCAATCCACCTGTGAGATATAATCGTCAGCTGGTCTTGGGTCTGCCCCAGAGTCCCTGTTCAGTGACCTGATATAGCTCTAGCAGCAGTTGACCAGGAGCTCCTTGTAAGGTGCCTGAACCACCTCTGGTGGTTACTCTACCAGTGCCACTACTCCTAGGCTCTCTCAAATTGTTCAGTGTATCACCCTAACGGGCAGGGTCCAGAAATCCTTTGGAGGAACCTAATTTTCACTGCTTGTACTTTTAACCTTGTTCATTCATTCATTCATTCATTTTCCTGGTAAGTTTGTGGTGACAGCAAGTCAAAATGTTCAGCCTAGAATTCTTTATCCTCAGCCAGAGATTCCAGGTCCTCCTGGGTAATCCCTGGGCCTTCCCGATCCAACTTTCAGATACAATCTCTCCAGCAAGTCCTGGGTCTGCTTTGGGGTCTCTGTCCAGTGAGATGCTCAAGTCGAACGTGAATAGGGGCTCCTTGTAAGGTGCACAAACCACCCAAACTGGCTCCTCTTGACTCAGTGCTCCTCACCTTGACACAAAGAGTAAGTCCAGCTATCAGGCAGAGAAACCTCATTTCCGCTGCCTGTAATGAAATGGCAACTTTAATCTTTCAATCACTAACACACACGTGTCCTGGGCAATGTGTCTGTGAGCTTCTGCCAGGAGGAAGAAGTCAGGACAACGTTCGAGTCAGATAGTTCAGTGGTTATAGCACAGAGCTGAGCCAGCAGAATCTCTCTTACACACACACACACACACACACACACACACACACACACACACACACACACATCTCAACTTCCCATATCTGTCTTTTAACAGCCATGTTGGAATATACACTTGTGACCTCAGTGAATTTCATGTATCTGTCTTTCTGTCTCTCTCGAACTGCAGTTGTCACTTCAAACTTTGTCACTTTGGGGTAAAGATGAGACACAAAGCTGCTCGATCATTTCCTAACTCAAGATAAATGAGCTACACACAAGGATATCTACTGATCAAAAGATTGAATCTTCAACATCATACAGATCATTCCAAATCTGAATATGAATAATGAATAAGGCCACTTACGTACATTTGTGTGGTGACCTAGAAAAACCCTAAAATCTTGTCTCGACCAGTTTTTCTGCCAATAATATATACGTTTACATCGCCACTTTTAGAAATCAAAAATAACTGACCAAAATAATGTAATAATTTTACATTAATTATATTCTAATATTATACAAAATTAATATTATAAGTATATTGTAATACAGAGAAGAGCACTTATAAACTCTGTACAGACAGTGGCAGACAAAGTTTTATTTAAATGACCTAATAAAAAGACATTTAGGGCTGCAACTAATTATTATTTTGACAATCGATTAATCTGTCCATTATTTCTTCGATTAATCGATTAGTTGGATTAAAGGGCCAGTTTTTATTTTCTGCATTTTTTCGGAAAAACACATTCTGCCCGATGTTGTCCTTCAAACATTGTGCAAATTGAAGGTTATGAAAACGGTATTAAATGTATAGATGTGGGCCATGCTATACATTGTGTGAAGGATTTTTTTAAAAATATTAACATTATATTTTGAAAACAAAAAGGGTTATCCCATAAAAAAAAAAAAAACCTGATAGTCCACAAGCTTTAAAGCAGAATTTAAATCACTATATTGAAAATGCTTAAAAAAAATATAAAATAAAAAATTTAAAAAAGGAAAAAAAAAGAAACACAAACTAAGTGTTAACTGGTAAGAGGTTGAACGTTCTGCAGTAACACACATTCACTCATCTGAACACAGTAACATAAAGAATACTTTATTCTGTAAATGTATGACATCAAACATATTTGATCAAAATGAATATTTTTGTCAGAGTTATTGCGCTTCCTTTCTATTGTTCGCTGTTTGATTGACTCACATGCGTGGACTCGTGCTCATTCAGTGAATTTAATGGAGACTCTCTCGCTGTCAGGATGAGGCTTTATGTAAAATGGAAATACTGGCGTGAATTTCTAACATTTACAGATAAGGATATAAATGTAAAAATGTCATTTCTGTGCTGAAGAAAACATGTCTGGAACACATTAAACAGCACACACGTCTGTCGTAGCATCTGACTCGACGAGCCACGTTAATACACTTACGAGTTAGTTTGAAGCGCTTAATATAAAACATTCTCATATTTTGGACGAACTGGGTCGTGCACTTTTCCCGCAGAAGTTAACTCTGTGACCTCCGATGTTTTATTCATAGAAATGCGTTTTTCACCATCGTGAAGTGATGTCAGTGACTGGGGGGGGTTATCCATAGTGACATCACAGACCCGACTAATCCATAATTCGTTGTCGATTATTTTAATTATCAATTATTATCGATTAGTTGTTGCAGCCCTAAATAAATGAATAACAATTAACTTAGCCAATTGAACATAATTGACTGAATTAATCATAGATTATCATGATGTTGAACAAATGCATGAACAAAGTTCAGTCAAATGAAGAGATGACCATGAGGCTTGTGTTTAAATGCCAAGAGTGACTTTTACCTCAGATGATGAGACAGAGCCTGATTTGGATTACGTTGATCAACAAAGCAAGAACTCGTTGCCCATCGTAAACCAGATTTTCTTAGGATTTTTAGTTCTGGTTGAGACATATGCAAAAGAGAGACATATTTCAGTTCAGGAAAGTCTGCAGATTTCATACATATGTATAGTAGAAAATGTCAAAATTTGACCATGTGAAGGGTTTTCTCAAGCTGCCACGCATATGCAAACCTGTGGCTATAATTACATGCCATTATAAACCCATTCAAGTGCACAGAATTTAAACTCTAAAGGGATTACTTTGTGAATTACAAAAACGTTCACGTGATTTGTTTACCTCATGACAATGCCTCCCATCTACATACCTGGACATAACACCCTGCCTCTCAGGATCTATGGTGCAGTGTTACCAGATTAGCAACAGTGCTGCTAGATCTGGTGACTTTTTCAACCTCTTTAATGACTAGAGAGTTTTTTTTTTTCAGTGCTGTTCCTGTAACGTTCTGGGAACTTTAAAAATACAACATTCTCTCATGGTTATATGACAACTCACAAAGAACGCTCACCAAAGGCTGCTTTTAGGCACTATATTACGTAACTACAAACTAACATTCAGAAAACATTCCTGTAACTTTATCTTACAAGACGTTTGCAAAGTTCGCCAAAGGTTTTAGGCTTGTAGGTTTGCGTTTTTTGTATACAAAGTTGTAATGTATAAAAGATGGATTCTCAGAAACCAAAAATCATACGTTCCCAGAATGTTTGCATTTAGCTCAGTGCACAAACACATCTGTGTTCTTGCTTCCATGTTTACATCCAAGCTGCAAATTTAAATTATGAGAAAAATTGGAATATCGCATAAAACATTTGCGAATAAAGCACCGTTTCCATCCCGTGTGTTCAAGAGAACAAAATCGTCACTTCTGGGAAAACTGGAGCGAAGTATCAATACAAATTGAAGCTGGTGCAACTGGAGAAGCCGCTGTGGCTGTTTTTTTCAATATAATAAATGACTTGCGCTTCAGAGGTCGCAGATGAAACGCTATCACACACCTCATGTTATCTTGCGATCGGAGGCGGGTGCCTGATGTTTGGGAATGGAATCGTGTGAGACAGTTCTGGGAGGTAATCATTTCGATGACAGATTTACAGAATGACAAAAACAACATTTGAGAATATGTGCACCGAGACTGGTCCGCTGGTTAGTCCAGTTATGCCGACTCATCGCCCCAGTTTCGACAGAAAAACAGATAGCCAATTATCCAAATCACATGATTTGTTGAGACATGACTTTTTTGATGCGCATCAAGGAATTTATTTGGTAAATGTGTTGCCATAGTAGTTTACGTGCATGTTTTCTTATTGAATAAAAAAATTATCCATTTCGATTGAACGCATGCGTTTTTTATGTGCATTTTGTAAATGTTATTCGCATCTGGTGCTTCCAACCAGCATTTATCCCAAAAGTCTCATAAAAATACATGGATGGAAACACAGCTAGTGTCTGCAAGAGCTCATCAGATATCTAAAAATACTTGCAAAGTTCCTTCTAGCAAGCTGGAGAAAGGCTTCAAACTGTATGCTTTGTCATGCATATACAAGTATGAAGGTTAGAAACTAGTTATATACATAACTCCTATAAATAGCTTATATAAACATAGGAATAATAGTGAAAACTGAAGGAAAAGTTGTCGTCTCATTGTACTGATGAATGTAAGCAACGCTGTCGGAAACACGCGAGCTGCACTAGTTCAAAACAGAAATTCATCATAGCACTGAACGGAAGTAGCCGTTTTCCAATGAGAAGAGCAACGCTGGCGTCACTCTGTTCAACAAATCACAACGTCGAAGAGAAATCCATACAGCACTGACACGCCGATGCACAGGAAGACAGCGAGTTTTAAATAAACTATAAACTTCTTGTCGAGATGCACCGATACTAAATTTCTCAGCCGATACCGATAACCGATTATTCACAATGATATCGGCCGATAACCGATAGTTCTGCCTTTTATGCCTTCTTATAAATTAATCATTTATTTAAAAGAATTCAGAAGGAAATGCAAATAAAAACTTTATTCTCTCCATTTCACCAAGTTGTTTCCCAGTAACTGGTCTCATAAACAGAAAACACATTACTCTAACATTAACACATGAACTAAAGTCTGGAGATTAAAGTAAGATTTCTTAACTTATTGACTATTATTAATTCATATTAACATTGACTGAATTATAAAAAAAAAAATAAAATAAAAAAACTCCTGTTAGGCTTCACACTCACCACAAACAAAAGCATTTCTACACTTCATCATTGAACATCAGACTGCTAATATATAATATAAACTTATATATATATATATATTAACATTAACTGCATATGAAATACACTACTCTAGAAATATATTTTTCTGTGCAATATATACTACTTTTTTGTCAACTCCGTCAACTTCATTTAAATCTTTTAACGGTGTACTGGCCCTTTAATTCAGCACGAGTAGCGCGAGGGGGGTTATTATAGTCGACGCTGAAACTTCCGCTTCACTGATCCTCACTTCCGGTGTAAACTGCAGTTTTGTCGTCATTCCACACAAGATACATCATGTTTACACACAGCACGAATTCGATGTGTTTTCCCACCCTCTTTTGATTGACAGGGTGTAATCGGCCCTGATCATCTGATGTTTTTAAACTAAAACTAACCGATAGCGAAAAAATAGCCTTCATACATCGGTACATCTCTAATTTCTTGTTTATACACCAACTTTTATTGTTGTGTTGACGGTATTGTTATTGTTGGAATTGTTGATGTTGCTGTTATTAAAAAAAAAACAACTTAATTAATAAATAAATAAATAAATAAATAAATAAATAAATAAACTTCTAATTCGTGGCAACCATATTTTACTTAAAAGCCTAATTCCATATGTTATCCCGTTAAGCTTATTTGCTAACCAGTTTAGCAGCACTTCCGGTCTCATTCAACTGGACATGTGCCAAAATTTGCTATAAACACCCTGCATTACTGTACTGATCTGCCACTTAACCCTAACCAAAACAAGTTATAAAATATTTTATCTTTCCGGGAACATGTCGCTAATTCGGCTAATTTCATCTCCATTCTCAGTCAACACGTTTCTCCAGCTTGGGGGGAAAAAACACAGCTCGCATTAATATAATTACTTGTTGTGGTTCTTTTTCTTTTGTCATCTGTCCAGTTTTCCTGCAGCAGCATGTCGTGTTCTTTCTTTCACCACTGTGTCTTTTGCAAGTTACCGTTTAACACTAATTAAGCCATGTGCAGTAAAGGAGGGGGCGTGTCTATAGCGTGTTAAGGGGCGTGGCTTAAACATACGCAAGGTATCCTTGCTGTTTTTTCCCCTTCCCCCTATTCTTACACACTTAGTTTGATCACATTGTTTCAGTTGTTTCATGTTCCACAGATATTTTCATATTTTATTAGCGAGACAAAACAACTAACCATGCACTGTTTAATGTCACCAGTCAAATCTGTTATCAGTTACATTTAACATCCATGTAACAACTTTTGTCATTACAGCTATAAACACTTGCCTCTCACCAGCCTCTCTTTATTTTCCTACTTGTAGTTCCATCCATCCATCAATTTTCTGTACTGCTTATCCTTACTGGGTCACGGGGAACCTGAGGCCTATCCCAGGAGGCATGGGGCACAAGGCGGGGGACATCCTGGATAGGGTACCGATCCATTGCAAAGCACAATCACACACACATTCATGCACCCATTCATACACTACGACACTTTGGACATGCCAATCAGCCTACCATGCATGTCTTTCGACTGGGGGAAGAAAGCAGAGGACCTGGAGGAAACCCCTGCAGCACTTGTTACATGACTGATAAAGCACTAAGCCTTCTGTCCTGAAGACTGTCTCATGTCAGAAAATGTAAAGTTTCAGTTTTGAAAGCACCGACACTGGAGACTCCATCCATAAATATCGAATAAGCATCTCCTCACAAAAAGTGTCACCATAACAACCACTACACATTTTTATTTGTTAAATAGCATGTTTGCTAATAACAACGAGTCTAGTATTAGGCTTAGATTATGTGTTGCATCTGCCATACAAATCCCTATGAATTACCTGTTGCTATAGAAACAAACACATATCACAACAAGCATATTATTAAAAACTTGTTAAATCAATCAACACCTTCTGCCCAATCAGAATCAAGAATTCAGTGGTATAAATGGGAATAAGGAAAATGTTATATTCTGTACATAATAATGGTTAAATAATCCTATACACACTGCAAAAAAAAAAAAATCAATCAGTTAACATCATGTAAATGTAACAAAGAGTAAAGATTTATAAGAAGAAAACAAGTGTTTGTTTTTTTCCTCTTTATTGTCTTTGTTTACTGTTAGTTCATGCAGTAAAGTGAAATATAATTGACTAGGGTCTTTAACGTTTTTCACCAGTTGGGTCTAAATAGGGGGCGGTCAAAGAATTAAAACTCCTGTACTGGGAAACAAAAATGAATGAAATGGTTTAAAGAAAGAAATCAAACAAAAATGATAATGTGGCTAATGAGAAGTAACAACTCGCAGCTTTCCAGCATAACACACTCACTGTTCGGTAGAAAATTAGGCTTTGCCCGTTTTATTTACCGATGCAACCCATTTAACTGCTCAAATCATTTATTTTCCACATGATTTATCTTTACAGTGCTTATTTTCAACTACAAGTCTGATTAGACTCCAATCTCCTCATTTCAGTTGCTCAGGCAGTTTAAACCATCTAACAGTTATTTGGTTAATGAGATTAGATTTTGTGTCCTCAAAACCCCTACAGCAAATAAACAGTTCTGTAATAAAATTGAAAGATTAAAATGTTCCTGTTATGACATTCTGGTACATTCATTCATTCAATTTTAATGCACGCAGAAGAAAAATAAGAGCTTAATAGTTATTAAAAAATAAAAAATAAAAAGAATCTGTAAGTTATTCATCCACCAAATGTTGTTCATAACGAGCGCGGAGTTGATTTTTATTTTTAAAAGTTTATTGAATTGTTAACAGTGTTGACACAGATTGCTACACAGTTTGGTGTGAAGTAAGGAGCACTGCGCAAAAAAGCAACAAAAAACAAACAAAAAAAACCAAACAAACAAACAAAAAAAGACAAGAGGACTTGGACCCAACGCTGCTTCTATACAGTAGTGCAAATACACAGCAATCTGAATGGCTTGGATCACATTTCAAAAAGTTCCTCTCTCGCTTAAAACACACTCCCACACAAAGCAGCATGCTTCAGCCCATCATCACGGTCAAGAACAGGTTGTGAAAACACTCGTGATCCTGCGCTCTTCACACAGGAACCCGCTCGATCAGAGAGCAGCCACAGTGTTTCTGCATCGTGTGTAAAATAAAATAAATGAGCCAATTTTCAACTGTTTGTGTAAGTGAGTGACCGTAACAGCAAAGCACACATCCCTCAAACGGAATGACCGTCCCCCAGCCCCACCCACCCGTTTCCAATGAGACATCAAATGAGGCCAAAGGAACAGACAATCAGTACAGTTAGTTAACTGTCCAAGTTTAATATTGGTTTTAATTTACAAACATCTCCCCATGTTCCTTTGGGTGCTCTCCAGGACTTGGCAGAATCTAACACTATTTGGCATTGTCCGTGAAACTACCAACCGCAACGTCCAAAATGCATCATCCACCGCCGCTGCAGCATATCTTTAATGTCCAAACCAGCCAAGCTTTTAAAAAGGTCCTTGCTGTTCAACACCATGTCCACCCTGAAGTGGGCCGTTAATTGGCAACCCAGAGAGTCTGCTTACAAAAATTTAAACAAAAAGACAAATCCACCTTTTTAAAAAAAAAAAAAAAAAAAAAAAAAAAAAAAAAAGTAGGTCCTAATCTACTTGATCAAGCATCGAGGACATGAGGACAAAGAAAACCCATCACAAGTATACCAGGACAAGGAAATATATATATGTACATATAATCATAGATATTTATAAAATGTTTTTATTACTCCATATATACACTTTTCACAAGTCGTCCAGGGAGAGGGAGGCTAAAAATGAAGCACTGCTTCATGTTGCATCACAGATCAGCTGCTTTTCGTTAAAACAAAGCAGAAAATAAAAAGGACTAATGACTGAAGGAATAGGCACACGCACCCGGAGAATCTCGTGACCAGACCGAATGGAAAACGCAAGACAATATGTACTACTTTAGTGCCGTCCGTGAGCAGTCCTCAGATTTGTTGAGCGGTCTCTCCAAAAAGGTAGCAGACGAGTCCAGTATCACAAAAAAAAAAAATAAAAGGATAAAAAAAAAAATAAAAAAAAAAAAACCACCATCACATTAATTAATTAATTCCCAGTTGAAATATAACCCCAGCATGGTTTCGTATCTTGGAGGTCTTTGGAGGAAGGGTAAGGGATCACTCAGGTTCCACTGTTAACGAGCCCGAAAAAAGCTCTGGTCACGGGTCCTTGGATTTAGTGGATCGCTCCTAAATCTAGTAAATGACTTCATACACTGTGGCCTTCTTGTCACCAGATCCTGTCACGATGTATTTATCATCAGCAGAGATGTCACAGCTGAGGACAGATGAGGACTCCTTAGACTGTTAAAAGAAACAGAAATAAAATTTTTAAAAAATGTTAGAAAAATCAAATCATGATCAACTAATCAGCCCACGCTGCTTTCGCCAGATTTTATTTCAGGGCAAGCAAGGAATGAATCACATCAGGGCATGCTGTTTTAGGAAAATGATCCACGACTGGTTGTCGTGATTGATTATTTTCCAATATCACCATGTCCCGACGTGTTTTATTCCTCTCACACTACAGCAATTCGCCAACAATTACAATTTCTATTCATTAAAGATCATCATGTACTTTTTTATCCATTTATAGTTGCATTTAATGTTGTTTAACATCTGCACAACCAGTTAGTCCCCATTACCATTTATATCATAACATCATGAAAGTCTCTTTTTCCTGTTTGAAGTTAGTAAGACAGCCCGTGTCTGAAAACTTTATTTAAAATAAATAAAAATGAATAAAAAAAATAAATAAATAAAAGTTACTGCTTTACCTCTAGCTGTTATAAAGTGCGTGACACTGGAGACACTACACACGTTTTGAATCTGTATGCAACCATACGCTATACAAGTCTTTGTGAATTCACTGTTACTATAGAAACAATAGCGTATTAACGAGAGCATTAATATAAACCTGCTGTTTGTTGGCAAGACCGTCATGGCTGTTGTTAAGCGACAAGTTCTGCCCAATGAAGTTTGAGAATTCAACAGCGCTGTGGTATAAATAACAACAACAACGCTATAAACAACAAGAACGAATCTCTTTTGTTTCTCAAATATAGAAGCTTCTGTTCTTGTCCTTACTGAAAACTGAATGGTGTTTCAAATGTGTCAAACTCTCACAATGGTTCTTCAACCTCCCGCTTCTCGCATCATCACCACCCCCACCTACACTCTTCCCAGTCAGAGAGTTAAAAGCTTTGAAATTACCATCCCAGCCTGCACGGCTTCTGCTAAAGAACACATCAATCTCGGTCCCGTCGGGGCCCACACTGCGATGCGAATGAGAACGAGTCGGTTATTGAGTCACGTACCTGGAAAATGCTCGCACCGTACGGCGTCCTCCAGGCATTCAGCAGATTGTCCTTCCCTGTGCTCACAAACCATTTACCTTTAGAGCGGAAACATCAAGAGTTAGTGCGGGGAGGGGGGCGAAAAAAAAGAAAAAAGCCAAACGCATACACTCTTGCTGCACTGAAAGGAAACACTCAGACGGCCAAGGACAGAAGCAAGGTGATTGAGGCATTTCCATTCAAAGCACCAGCTTCTGTTTTGTGTGGGAATAGCCTAGCAGAGCAGCTTCGTGCATGAAAAAAAAGGCAATCAACACAAAACCAAAAAAAGCTGCGAAAGGGTACAATCAGATGCCTTACCGCAGTAGGCGAACTTGAGGGAGAGCACGCAGCTCTCATGCAGGTGTAGCTGATATTTGTCTGGTTTGGTGTGGTGGAGAACCTCCACGTTGCTGCTCTCCATCCCTACAGCCAACCACTCACCAGTCGGACAGTAGCCCAGAGAGAAGATCTGTGAACGAAATGGCACAAGTGGTTTTTCCTCACACACGCCACAGCCTGGACGGCAGGGCATGCGATCACTCTCAGGGTACACTTTTCTGGCCACAAGCTTCAGAATCATCTTGAACTGAATGCAGTGACTAAATGAGAATCTTTTTTGAGATCAGAAATGTCCATCAAATTACTACTTAATGAAAGAATGCTCTCTAGATTCAATGGCTCTCTAGTGCATGCTAAAGGTCTGGTTTTGCAAGTTACATTTTGTAGAAACTACAGAGCATGGTTTGCACCCAATAGCCATGATAATCAAAGAACTGACTTTTTTCTGTCATGTCATGGTTACACGTGGAACTAGGTGTTTGTGCGTCTTACCTGTGAGGTGAAGTCGTGCTGCTGGAGCTGTCGCCCCTCTCTCAGGTCCCAGGAGCGGACGGTGTTGTCCAGGCCACCAGTCCACAGCTTGGTGCCATCGTGAGAGATATCTATACAGCTCGCGCCATCTGTGTGACCCTGGAACTGCCTGCAGAACCAACAGCAAAACAAAGTTATTTCTCACTTGCACATGTACATCCATCACCAGTACTCTGTTTACAAAACACACACACACACACACACACACACACACACACACACACACACACACACACACACACACACACACACACAC
>JANDJT010000164.1:7077692-7092692 GCA_024331685.1 Stegophilus panzeri
CAATTCACAAAAACACACACACACACACACACACACACACACACACACACACACACACACACTACTGTACTCACCTGACAAGGGTCTGGTTGTGTAGGTCCCACACGGCGATATTTCCGTCGCTGCAGCAGGAGAAGCAGACCTTGGCGTCAGGGCTGATGGCCAGAGCGTAGCAGGCCGGGGCTGATGAGGTCAGTTCAGCCTTGATGCGCGGTGTCTGAGAGGCCAAGTCCCAAATGGTCAGAGTGCTGGCCTCGCCACCCACGATCAGTGTGCGGCCGTCTGGGAGCAGCTTACACGAACGAATGTAATTATCTCTGTTCTAAAGACAGCGCGAGAGTGAGAGAGAGAGAGAGAGAGAGAGAGAGAACAATGCAAGTCAAAAAGTGCCAGTTTATAAAGGAGCAATTGTTCGAGCACTCTGAGGAAATTTTTTTCTTGAATATTCCGAGAACACCATGTAATCTAATGTAATTTTCTCCGCCCAGTCTTTTGTAACGCGTCTCGTTCACAACTCCCTGTAATAATCGCCGCTTTGGAGGACGCGAAAACAAAATGCCATGGTTTCGAGCGAGCAAGCAGCCTTTCTTTCCCCAGCCTTTCCGTTTCAGTGTGATGATTATGAAGGTTATTGGAGAAGGAGAAAAGGCTGATAAGAGCTTGCAGCTGAGTGCATGCAAATGGGGGGCGGCTGAGGGCGGGTTCGGTATCTTTTAAAAAGGTTTCTAGTTGGCATTTCAGAGAGGATGCAGCACATTTTCAGATTAACAACAGAAGCCTGGATCACTCGCAGGGCCAGATCGATAACCGGGAGCTTTCAGACAAATTAAATCACTTTATGATAGCCACTGAACAGCTCATCACATCCACGCTGTCCTTTCATTTCTCCCCCACACCCCCACCCTGTTCTCTCTGCTGTGGAGAAACACTTTTACATGCCAGAAAACTTGATCCGCTGAAAAATAAGTCAATTAAATTCATGAGCCATATTGCAATTTTCATTTTAGGGAAGATTTTCCCCAGGATCAATTTTACAACATTTAACAGTTAAAAGATTAGTTTATGTACGCATATAAAACTTATAAAGTTATAAAACTTTAGCTGTCGATAAAGCGGTTTGTTCCTACATTAAAGTCTCAGCAAAGAGTATAAACTATTGAAAAAATGCTTAGGATCCCAAACCTGAGGGTTACAATAAACACCCAGCAACGTTGTTGATGATTATGATGATGAATAAAGAATTGATTTAAAAAAAAAAAAAATAAAAAAAAAAAAAGCAGATGATTAATAATTTTTTATAAAAACCAAATAAAATCTGCTAATCAGCCCAATTCTGGCTAATATTCTCCTGGGCTTGTTTGTTTGACAGTCCCCTGTTTAAAACTCCCAGCCTGCTATGCCAATAAACACCATGGCACAGATGAAAAGTACTGGGATTGTTCAGCCCTACAGGTACAAACCAATGGTTAGGGTTTACAAATGAGGAATTATAAAAGCGTTACAGTTGACAATGCTAGCTAGGCCAGCTTTCACCCACAGATTTGCATAATTTTGATCAAATCTATGTAGGTGGGACAAGCAACATCAGCCTTTTAACTAGTGTGTAGCCTTGTGACTAATGCCAAATACATGATTCCTATACTTTACATCATCATCATCTCATGTAGCGACATGTAGCTTAACCCAAAGCCCCGAGTCTTTACCAGGCAGTCCAGTTGGGACACGGGGCTCTTGCTGCCAGGCTGGCTGATGTCCCAGATCTTGACACATCCCTTGCCACCCGTGTAAACGTGGCGTGTGGGGTTGCTAATGGTGACGGCACAGACCACCTCGCCATGGCTCAGTGTGTTAATCTGGCGTGCGTGGCGTGGGATGCCTGGGCCGATCAGCGCATCTGGAGGAAAAGGGACGGGCTGCATCTGACCATCTGCACTGACGTGGAATGAGTACGCTCTGTTTGGAACAGAAAAACCAAGTCAGATGAAAGGAAATAACACGATCAGGAAAGTCTGCGTTCAATCTTACAGGAATAGTTTAATAAATAAAATAAAATGAAAAAACAAAACCAGCATTCTTTTCCTGTGTAACCCCAAATGTAGTAACCAAGTGTCCAATACTTGCTTCTTTAATTTTGCTCTGCAGCTGTGAGGCTGATGTAGCTAACAAATTAAGTTGTATGGTTTAAGACAGAATGTCTGATAGTAATCTATAAGAATAAGCACTATAGTGTTTAATGCAGGCAGCCATCTTTTATATTGAGGTGGGTTTTGTTTTTTTTTTTTAAAAAAAACAAATTTTACTATTATTCTGCACTACATAAAGTGGTCACGTTTATACTAGTGATGCTTTACACACCACTAGGCACCACCTCTGAACATTTCAAGGTGAACTGCAGAGGTTGTGCTAGACGTTGTGCTAATTTAGCAATCTGCAAACACCTATTTACAGATAGAGCAACAAAACATCAACAGACTAGGCACTCACGGTTTTCCTCCAGAGATCGACGACAGGCTGGCTGGGAGACCTGGAGCCCGCATATGAGGATGTGGATCAAATCCAGGCTGTGAAAACAAAAAACATGCGCACAACTGAATTCCACAGCACAACATACCACAGCTTGTATCTCCACTCTAACCCTCTTTCTCTTCACTACAGAAAGGCTTGTGAAAACATGCAGCCACCATGTCTCTGCTTTAAGCCGGTCACACCCAGTTCAAAAGATCAAGTCGAGCAGCACACATGCAAAAGGTGATATTTAAAGGAAGATTAGGTGACCGGGAAACACAGGGGGTGAGGGGAGGGAAGAGGAGAAGGGTCGCACCATGGGCGGCCGGCCGTAAGCTGCCGCCGTGGCCGCTGCGCTCATCTGAGGGGAGATGAGGCCGTAGACACCTGTACTGGAGAGAGAGCCGTTCATCTCTGGGTGATGACCCATCATTGCAAATGGAGCAGCGTAGGACAGAGGAGTCCGCAGTGCAGGACCTGCACACACATTTTAATACCGTCATTTGATTTGCCAGAGTATAATAAGGCAAATTTGCATAACAAAGTTTTAGTGAATAGAGTGCATAGAGCAGCACACCACAGGCACTGTATTGGCAATGTGTGTGTGTGTGTGTGTGTGTGTGACTCCCCATCTATCCATATATGCATATATCAATACCTATAAAAGACATATAGATAAATATAGATTTTCTTACCCAAGACTTCCATGCCAAGAGGTTTGGGCCCTGGGATGGGCCTGAGTCCTGGGGTACTGCTGGTTCCTGGGGTGGGTGCGTCGTTGCGTGGGGTGGGAGTGTTGGACTTCAGGCCTGGCGTCGAAGATTTATCATTCTAAACAAACCAGGAACCGAGAATTACAAAGCAGCCAAGCTTAAAAACCGCAAAAGCACAAATCCAGAGACGATCAGAGAGCTCTCTCTTGCTAATCCAATCAAATCCTGACAGCTTATTTTAATCTGGATTAAATCGAAGCTCCTGCACCATCCAAACAGGAAGAGAAGGAGGAAAAGCTGCTTTATCTTTGCACTCTGTTTTAATCTCTTTTTCTCCACTGGTTTATAGGCAGAGAAACAGGGAGACTTATCTCCATGATGTCACTGCAATAACAGATAGGTAGAGGAGGGTGGGGCGGGGGGGAAATCAATGCTCAGATCTTACATGAGGGTGATCCTTGGCTTTGGAAGATGGCGTGCTCCCAGATGAAGCCACAGAGGCTGGACTGTTTGGGGCATCTTTCTTCAGCACGCGGGCCTTGTCCAGGCCGTTCTCTGGTGGAGAGTGAGAGGGGCTGCCCCTCGGAGTGGGTGGGTCCTGCAGAGAGAAAGAACAAATTCAGTGCTTAACAATTTAAAATTTGGATATTTCAAGAAAGAAAACTCAGCAGCTTTTATTAGATCAGTGCAAGTAATTTACATAAGCTACCTCATTGGACACATCAACCACCAGGTCATCGCTTTTGTCACCATCACTGTCCTATTGCAGAAAACACAGGTTTTTGGGGTTTTTTCCCCAACAAAGAATGAATATAGGAAGTATACAAGCAAGCAAAAACAAATATTTGATTAAAAGGTATAGTGAATAGGGATGGGCGATACAGACTTAAAACTGTATTGCGATATTTCATGGTATTTTTCTTTCGCAGTAAAGATATAAATGATTATGTGTAAATAGTAACATTCAACACTATCTATCCATCTCTTTGGCCACAAGTCACATCAGCGTACAGCGGTTGGTGTTTTTGCTTGACGTGGTGGAACAAACACTTTGACACTTTACAAACCGCAGACGTTTGATTCACATCTGATCTGTATCCGAGCCACTCCCATATTACGGAGGAAGCTCCTATTTTGGGGATTAATTCTTCTTCCTCGTCTAGGGTTGGAACTCCGCCTTCCGCCATGCTTGTTATCGCTCTACGTGCGAGATGCCCACGTTGTGGCGCTTAAACACGTCATCGACTATATCGTCAATATATCGTCACGGGATGACAAGTTCTGATCGGCAGTACCGGTATATCATGGAATGTAAGATATGGCACAGCCCTAATAGTGAGGGGTTTAGGTGGAAGTCCTAAAAGCTGGATGCTGGGTGGTCCACATCCTCTTTTTTGGGGTTTTTGTTTTAGAACCTGAGGAACCACAAAGACCAAAAGGGGGGGCGGATTTGAAAGTCTTGTCAGTGTGCACACTTACATATCTTAAGGTGTCCTTCTCCTCCATTTTGCGTTTCTTTGAATCCAAGCTGTAGTCAGATGAGGCTCTGTGTTTCTCGCTGGCCCGCAGGCTGTCCGACGGCGACACCGAGTTATTCTGCAGGGACAAGGGCACAGAAATTGGTCAAAATGTTTGGTAGTAACATGATAATTACTTACATAAGCATGCAATTACAGTAATCACAGTGTAGTTTCCTTTATTGGTCAAAAGAAGCTACACTTTTTTGGTTTGAAAAAACATGTACTAAAACTGGGCAACATGGAGATATGATAATATTGTGATATTCATTATTTTCTTATAACAGCACATTTTAGTCCTTTTATTGCACAGAATTTTGACAACTATTGCCACTTTTAATTTATTAAGGAACAAGTCTTTTTTTTTTTTTTTTTAAACCATTTAGATAGTTACTGCTGTTGCATATAAAGCGACCAACTGAATTAGAGCTTGAACTACTGTCAGAGCTGCGGTTATAGAAAATTAATCAACACATTCTGACCAATGAGATTCGAAAGTGCTACGGTATAAAATCTATTCTTGCACCATGTTTCATTATGATATTTTTGCCATATTGCCCACCCTTATGGTGCATAAATTATATAGTTACAACATTTAATGACAATGCAATACTAAGCAATGCAGTACTAATAATAAAAATAAGCAACACCATGTCCATCGGAGGCTGTAGAACATCCGATAAAGACCTCATATAGAACCTCTACGTAGCAGCACAAACCTGGATGGATGGACAGAGCTCTAAATAACCATAACACCAGTATCAGAGGCAACGTACAGCCACTGGGACGCGTGTGTGGGTAAGTCCAGCCCATGCTGAAAGTAAACACTGCTGGAGCAGAGGGTTGAGCTCCATGCTGTGTTACATCAGCGCTGGACTGGCAGCTGGAGAGACGCTCAGGGGCGTCCAGACTCACTGAAGCAAAGCAGGCAGGACAGCTGAACAAACTTGGGGCTGAAGACAGGAGTGGGTCGAGGGGCACTACGCTTCAAATGCTCTGCGCCAACCCTACAGGCACGCAGCCTCGCCCAGTCACAACACGCCAAGTGTACAGCAGAGCAGGAGGGAAGTGATCCTGACAGCACGGATACGGCGGCATGATGGGAGGAATAGATGGAGGGAAGGGAGGAAGGGAGGAGGGGCAACAGAGCGAAACGTAAACAAGCTGACCAGAATCAACAGCCTCCCTCCCTGAGAGTTAACCAGCCAGAGGACAGCTTGTTTTCCTCTCCTCCTGTGTCCCCAAGCCAAACACAAGCCAACAGTTAACCTCTCTACATTTAGCAGGGCTGAACAGACACACAGCAGGAGAGCAAGTGAGTGAGTGAGTGAGAGTGTGTGTGTTCATCCTTCCCAGGCTGCTTGGCCTTCTGCCAAGACCACTCACTCGCTTTATTGCTCTTGGTGGGTTTCCACCACAGAAAAAAAAAAAAAAAAAAAAAAAGAAAGGAAAGGAGGGAGGAAGACAAAGTGGGTGTACAGGGAGGAGGAAACTGAATGAGGTACTTAGAGACTGTCTGTCTGTCTGTGTGTGTGTGTGTGTGTGTGTGTGTGTGTGTGTGTGTGTTCGAGAGTCTGTGTGCAAGAGAGAGAGAGAGACACGGCACAACAGAAAGGCTTAGTAAAGAATCAAAACTATAAGATGGGTGGGAAGAGAAAAGAAGTGGGGGGGGGAAGAAAAAAAAAAAAACACCCCACACAAGCAAAAGAGAACTGGCAGCCATATTGGCTGGGCACCGAGTGCCACTGGCTGTGGGCATGCCTGAGCAGGATGGCATCCTCCCCAAACCAGAGCGAGGCGCTGCCAGGGCACACAAGCCAAGCCCAGGCTCTCACTAGGCCCTATTCATCCAGAAAGGGTGAGTGACTGAGTGAGAGAGAGAAAATGAGAGAGAGAGATGAAACAGAGGATGTGGTCAGGCTATGGGAAGTGTCCTCCAGACAGAAAGAATTCTCTTCCAGTCTGGAGATGAAACAAAGAGATGCCAGGCGATGGTGCCAGGCGAATCCTGTAGCGCGGGCAGCCATGCTGCACCGCACCTCAATGTAGCCTTTGTCAGTGCAAGCCTACACTCCTTGTCTCAATCTCATCTTAATCCAAAAATAATAAATAAATCTAGACAGCAGTGACAACATGACACGACAGAGAGGAGTGAGTGTGTGTACGTGTGTGTACGTGTGTGTGTGTGTGGTGCCCCACAGCAGGTTTAATTGGCTGCCCTTTTAAGGCCGGCTTAACATCACTCAATAAGCGAAGCTCGGACGGCCTATCAGATGACCCGTGACAACAGGAAGGCCAGGCAGGCGCGGAGTGGAATGGCCACCGTGGCGCTAAGCGCTAATCAGCAACAGGCTCTGATTTCTGCAGACATGACTGCACCCATTCAAGCTGCTTGCCAATTACACACACAGACCATCGCTCATAGCCAGCTTACTGGACAAAGAGAATACAAGTGGGCATTTGATACAGAACAGAACGGAGGGATCAGACAATAAAGAGAAAGATGAAGCTGCCTCAGGGGCTGCAAACCTTCCCCGTTTGATGACACAGAAAATAAATGAAGCCTGAATGAAAGCAGGAACATCCTGAGAGTCGAGAGACACCGAGGCAGAGACAAACTATAACAAGGGAGGGGAGTGCAGAGGACAAATCCTTTAAGACACAGAGTCAAAGTCTTTTTTAATTGTGATGAAATTATAGAGCTGTTAATCCCTGGCCTGTGCCGTCGCTCATTTTTCACCTGGATTAAAGGCGGCGCAGGATTAAACCTCGACTCCATTTCCTTTTCATTACTTTATTTAAAAGGGCTTAGCGCGCGGTAATGCGGCTCGGCTCTCTAATGCCACGCAAAGAGCCGCCATCAGCAAACAGCGCGGCTCAGAGTCAATGTCAAGCTGACGCCCTCGTCACACTCACCGTGCTCGACTCCCGGTCTGCAACCGCACCAACGGAGGAAGAGGAGGAGGAACATCAGGAGAAAAGAGAGGATGCAATTGCAGGAGGTAAAAAGAAGACACAAAAAAAAAAAAAAAAAAAAAAAAAAAAAAAAGGTCAGTACAGGTTCAACCTTTATATGATTTCTTCTTTTAATCTTCAATAACCTATGCACGTATGCGTACCTCTGTGCTCCAGATCGTGATGATTCTTCTCGTCTTTGACCGGTAAGTGCGCCTGATTTCCCAGAGCTCCGAGTGTGAGCAGGCCAGATCCAGAGCCTGTGACTGGGGGAAGGCCAGGGGGCTGCAGGCCTGAGGGGTGAGGGGGCAGCTGAACGGGAGGACCATGTGCCGCATGAGAGAGGTGCTGAGCCTGGAGCTGCTGCTGCTGCGGGAAAAACACACACACACACACACACACACACACACACACACACACAGAGAGAAAAGTCCAAGTGGGTTGCTGGGAAAAAGGTACAGAGACACTAAATGCTACAGGAGGAAGCACACATGTACATGTACATGTACATGTACGTACACACACACACACACACACACACGTATTAGTCTTTAGATCAAACCTCCTTTTCCACTGACAAGGTACAGCTTCAGGGAACCAGAGAACTTTTTAAAAAGAACTAGCTGAACAATTTTGCAATCAGAATATGGGAATTCAACATCTAGAACTTCAACAAGCTTTGACTCCTACACATAGGATGCTTGTCACGTTTCCATTATTCCTTTTAGTTAGAATTAACCTTAGCGCTGATTTACGCTTGTAACGTAAATCAATAATCGATAAAAATCCCCTGCACTGTTCATGTCTTTTTCATATGGCGGTGAAAATAATAACTCCTTGGTCATAGTAACAAAAGAACACTATCCCCAAGCCCCTAACTCAGTTCTGAGTTAGAGTTTAAGCACCTTGTCAGTGGAAAATGGATTCGCAGGTACATGTCCAGAAGCGCTGTATTCCAGCATACACTGTTAGCAATACATCAGCTGGATGGTCGATAAAGTATGTTAAAGGTGTAAATCATGTCAATCCAGCAAAAAATAAATAAATAAACAAAACGCAGCAATAAATAAATAAATAAATAAAGCGTGATTTATACAATCATATCTGAGCACTGATTGAGAAACGTGAAAAAACACCCCCACATAAAGTCTGTAACTCATCCCAGAAACAACTCAAACCCATAATTATTTGATGAATTGAATCAGGTGTGCTAGAACAAGAAAATCAAACTGTGCTGGATACCAGGTGCAAATGGTGGTGGTGGTGGGGGGTGAAGAAAGAGGTCTAAACTCCTCGCCACGCCTATTTAACAACGGGTAATTAGCTGCTACATTGTGTTCTTGTTAATTCAGTCATCAATAATGTGGCCGGAACGAAATAGTCCCTGTTTACGAGTGAGAAGGAGAGAGGTAATGATGGGGAGAGAAAAAGAAGGGAGAAGACAAAGAGAAAGTGTGCGTGTGAGAGAGAGAGAGCGCGAGAGAAAAGGACAACTATTGTGCAGTGGGAGTTGTTAATGAGTTCTGCACTATAAGAATCATAAAACTGCCTCATTACAGATGCATCACCTCCCTCTGGAGAGACACATAGCAAAATAAAGAAATAATCATCAAACAATGCGGTGTAACAGTATTAAGGCTAATAAAGATCACACACACACACACACACACACACACACACACACAGCGCAGTGGGAAGAACACAAGACATTTCAGTCATTACATGAACGTCAGTTGTGAGTTAAGCTACTACTTCCTCAAACTCATACCACACACACACACACACACACACACACACACACACACTTCATAAAAACACACAAAGCAACTGTTAGAGCAGCATCTCAAATGGATCAAGCCTCCTGCAGTACATGCACACACTCATCTGCACAAAGCGCTCTTAAACACTGACCATCAGAGCGGGATAGACGGCATGGGCCTGCTGCTGTGGAAGATGAAGACGAAAAGACACTCAGACATTCAGCTACACACTCGTTACCCGTACATTATACATTATCATACATTTCTGGATGCAGCACGATTCTGTCGTGATGCACGAAACATTGAGACACATTACTGGGATTTTATGTTACACACATTTTTCCTTGTAAAAAGGTCAAATTTTCTGATCAAAACAGTCATAAACAACATACAGCACTGACAAAAAGGCCTAGTGTTAAACCCAGCATTATTCTTTAAATAAAAGAAATTAAATCAATAAACTTACACTTTCCTTTATATATGCTAGACTTTTTTTTTTTTTTTTTTTAAATGAGCTGCATCAAGATGCATAAACAATGATTTTTTAAATTTTTTTTTTTTAGCTTTATAATCTCGTAACTGAAACAAAACCAAACTGAATCATGAGGTATCTAGGAGATTCACACCATTAAATAACCTCAAGATTCGCTTCTATTTTGATTCAGTGCCAAGTTTTAATCGATTCTTTTTTTGCACCTTGATGCATCCCTTTAGCCTACGTGAGGATCTCTGGCTTCTAAACTTGATCATTTTGTCAGTCAGGAAAACACTGTGTCAGCAGAGTCATTGCTCTGTGTCAGGTGGAGAAGGGGAAGAAAGGAAAAAAATTAAAAATTAAAAATAATAAATAATAATAATAATAATAATAATAATAATAATAATAATAATAATTTTTTTTAATAAAAAAAAATAAATAAAATAAAAAAGTATGCATAAGCCAGGGTCCAATGTGATTGACATTAAACTGTAATTTCCCCATTGTTACCGAAATGTAGTGTACAATAAACATATTACACATTATTATCCATCTATCATAAACTTACATGAGTTTGTGGCATCATAACAGAGGGACCTTACATACTACTGCATGTTAAGTGTACAGTAGCTAAATATATTTACTTTTTACCCCAGTGACACACCTTACCCTGAGATAACGCTTCCCACCTTATTGCCCATCGTATGTAAAACAAAGGGCTGTGTTATCAGAGAGTCAAATCAGCTTGTAGGCTTCTATGGAAATCTGAATTTGAAACCCAAATGTGAAGCAACAGCATGCAAAGAGAGAGTGCGGGGTTCCTCTTTACAACAAAGACCACGGCAATAACACAACCTGGGCCGATATACATACAGGGGACGTGCTGGATGATAAGTGTAAAGAAGATACCATTTACATTGGCTATAATAAGATAACCACTGTGGCATGAATTTGGCTGTTCAAACAGGTGTGTGTGTGTGTGTGTGTGTGTGTGTGTGTGAGTGAGAGAGAGAGAGAGAGAGAGAGAGAGAATGGGTGAACACCCATGTGTAAATAAGTCTGCAGTGTTTAACAATGTTAATGATATGGTCACTGCATTTTAAAAAAAAAAAAAAAAAAAAAAAAACACCCACAAAGACAGCCATGAATAGAGAAGCATCTGAGAAAGCCAACAGTACTTTGAGATTTAGGGTGCAAATACAATGAGATCAGACCAATTACCTACAACAGTGCTTCTCAAAGTGAAGCAGAGCCTGGGGTCTCAGATTATTATTATTATTAAACTTTATTACAGTGCTGAACAAGCCATGATTAATAAAGTTATTCTATTACGTTCTTATAATAAATCAGCCTGGTTAATGAGTCACTTGGATGAAATGGGTTTAATCCAAACTTCAATCATTCATGGTGCTCGATAAATAATGTCAATTTGCACATAATGTGTTTGTCTTTGGAAACAAAAAGCTCTATAGCAGCAATAAACAGCCGAAATACTACTGTACACATTTAACACTGAAGAGTTATGAATAGCATTATATTCAGAGCAGAATCATGAACAAAATATAATGAATATAAAATATATGAATATAACACACACACACACACACACCTCTGACTCCTCCCTTCATGTTTAAGCCAAAGAAGTCCAAAGCTGATAGAATTTGTAGGGGAAAATGACATTTCTGACATTTTCACCCCTTAAATGGGGAAATCTATTAAAATAAGTGCTTGGGTACTATTTGGATATTGAAAGTTGCTAAGCAGATAGACAGCTTTCTGTTAGATCTCCGACGCAGTGCGAGCGAAACCTTCTGGAATAATTGCAGAAAACAAACTGAACGCACATTTCCTCTCTTTCATTCCTTCACTGTATCTCTATGCCTGATGCCTCCTGCTTTCCTCTCCACTTCCCTTTCAATTTTTCGTTTCCATGCTTCTTTACACCTCCTCCCTCTCCCAGTCTCACTCTAACCTCAGAGAGAGAGTGTGTGTGTGTGTGTGTGTTCGTGCCAAATGCTGCTGGCTCCCGATTACCAGTGAATCTTTAATGACCCCATCACCCCTCCCTTTCCTCTCCCACTCACTGCCAGGGCACAGATTGATCTTTTGCCATCTCTTTATCCAACAAATAAAAGCTTGTTTTTCCAACCGGTGTGTGTGCGCACACTAGCGAGTGTGTGTGTGTGTGTGTGTACCGTGTTTCTGCCTGACTGCCTCCCCCTATTTTTCAGCCATCAGAATAACAAGGAGACACTGAGGACAAGTGTGTGTGAGCAGTTGCATTAAACTGCTCTCTCACACACACACACACACACACACACACACACACACACAGAGAGAAATACCCCCGTACTACCCCCACCCCACCAAACCCCATTTCTCCAAGCTGCTCTGCTGAATGGCCGTCTGCTAAATGGCACGGTCCTCTGGACAGTTGCATTCAGCTGGACTGGAGGAAGCAATTACCTTGAAAATGGGGGTCAGAGTCTTGGCTCATTTGCTTTAATTGAATTCCGATATCTGGCTCGAGCTGGCCCAAGGCCTGAATCAGAGAGGGGCCTCGTGGGCCGCCTTAACCCCAAGTGGACTAATCACAGGGAGATCAGTCACTCTAACCTCCCACTATTCCCTCACTACTCACCACCATCATCTCAACCCTAAAATAGACTGAAGCTCGAACAAATGAAAGCCGCACATGGCGGCCTGTAATTGTAAAGGTCAATGAATTGGAGGAGCCGGCGTTGTTTTTGCATCCGTCACCCTTAGCCTTTCAATCATCTCATTATGTCACAAAGGAACGTGGGGTGGTGTTTATACTACCCCTAAAAACTTCTTCCAGGTTTTTTTTAAAAGAATAGCAAACAATTTTTTCGTTTAGCCAAAATGTAATCCATCAGCCAAGACATGGTCGATATCCAATGTCGGTTTCTATGAGGCTAACAAAGATAAAAGTAGTTTATCCGACAATACGACTTAAATGAAGTCTCTTCCATAAAATATTCACAATGAATACACGCCATCTCCCTTATTACTACTTCAAATGGCATTTTCAAAAAAAATTTATTTTCCACGTTTAAGCTCATTTAAGCGATGTCCAGATTTCTGAAATAACTCCACCTCCAACACTGGAGATATGAGGGATGTTAGCATGTAATGGATGCCCAAGTCACCCAAAAACATTTTGGTAACAGCAACAATCTTCTAATGGAGTAATGGAAGTCTAATGACTAATAAAAGTCCGACATTACCGGTTTAAACCAACACTCGGACACACCGTGTCTGGGCTGAACGACTACCTCTAGAGTGAGAGGAAAACTGTACACTATATTTGTGGCTGTTCCTTGAACTGTCTCAGCACGTTATATTATTAATGTTGATTTCATCAGAGACTTCAAGCCCGAGATCAATTCCTGCAAATTCAACTTCCTGTTAAACCCCGGTTATGTGTTCCATCTCTGTAAATACACAAGATCATCTGGAACACCTCCAACCATCCAGTTCCCAACCTGTTCCAAGCGCACACACACACACACACACACACACACACACACACACACACACACACCTCAAATACCGCAAAGTAAATTATAATCACATAACACATTCTGAGAAAAATGGTGATGGCACAAATTAATCATGGCTTCAACACATTACATCACATGTTACAAATAATAAAAACAATAATAAATTAAAATTTAAATAAAAATCAGACCACTAATGACCAGGGCAAATCTGCACAACACTGAAATCTACACGCTGACCATGACTGACTAAATACAGACCTTTACGATCATTTCAATTTATGAGATCAACCCAAATCAATCCTGCTGCGAGTTGTGTCGTTAACAAAACAGCCGGAGTAACTGACAATCAGATAACAATACAGTTTTATCTGACGCGAGATAAGTCGAGCTATAAAGGACACAGGATGCTCATTAAGCCTGTTAGGGCCTTGACGAAACGTTTTTCTCAGTTCAGTGCGAGGTCAGTGTAGAGCGTGCGGATTTACCCCAAGCCCTGGCCAAATGAAGGAGTAAGAGGGGTATACACACGGTGAGAGGCAGATTGGGAAGTCCACGTACCCCGATGATGGCATTCAGCTCGGTCATTGTCACTTGCTTAGCACGTTCAACAGCCTGCGCTACCTGCTGTTGGTGCTGCGGGAGAGGAAGGCAAAGACAGAAGAAAAAAAAATTTTTAAAAATGAATTAACATTTCGGCAAGGACGAGCTGAGCATTAGCATTTCTCCTCTACATCATACATAAAGAGGGATCTCGGGAATGGTTAAAGTCACCGTCAATTTAAATAAATAAATAAATGAATAAATAAATGAATGAATAAATAAATGAATGAATAAATAAATAAAGCGTTAATGGTCAAAACATGGAAAAAGAATCAGTTTAAGAAACAGCGAGAGTGAGCAAGAGTTATTACATCACAACTAAAAAATAAAAAAGCACCGATCAGCCTCAGCATTCAAATGGGTTTCATTATTTCACTGCTTTAGCAAGAAAAGACAAAACTCCTAAAGCAGTATTCTCTTTGTCAGATACTCTATAGACTCTTATATATGGCTGAATTTGTGAGTTTATTCAACACGTGGACATACCACATTAAGCCATTTATTGTTAAATATGGAGAAAAAAATAAATAAAACGATGGCCTACAATACAGGTTTAGAGTGACTAAGGATATATGACTACTACAGTTAAGGAAGTGAAGCATGTATTTACCTCTTGTGACAGAAAAGGCATGATTTGAGCAAGAATTGCATTGAGGCGCTTTGCAATCTCGGTCTGAAAGAAAAAAAGGAAAAAGAACATTACTAAAGAATTGATGAAACAGTTGTTAAAAGTCATACATCGCTGTTTTATCTCCTAAAAGACAAAACTGTGAACATCTCAGCGGACTGGCAAGAAGTTAAGCTCTGTTGCATCATCAGCCATAATAACAGTCTCCACTGCAAGATTACATCAACCCAGTCCAAAACATGCACCAGGGCTAATGTGCTTCTCCAAAAGGAGTCAAACGTGGCTGGCTGGGCCTCAAGCCCTTCTGCCCATCTGGCTGGAGG
>JANDJT010000164.1:7095192-7098051 GCA_024331685.1 Stegophilus panzeri
AACAGGGAGCCATTTGCTTGTTGCTACTGACGTTAGCCGAGTGGATGGAGACACTGATGAGGATTAAATATGGGCCACAACAACAAGGGACTGAAGCAACACCACTCAAATGAATCAGTGCACACACACACACACACACACACACACACACACACACACACACTAAAGGTTTTATTTAAAAAACCACCACACATTAACTAATTTTTAATAAGTATATTTAACACCTGTAAACAACTGTTATCTCGCTCTCACACACACACACGTATCTCTAATCCCCTCTGGCCCGAGGCAGAAAGACCGTATTGAGCAGTGATGATGTGTGTGAGTGGGGAGGAGATCACTGCTCTTCTTGAGCCATTGTTAATGTGCAGCAAATCCTAAGCTCTAACAGTTTATTGACGTCTGTATTTCCTTGAGCGCTCATCTCCTGGGAGCGAGGCCAAGGGTCACAACCCAACTGGCCCAACTCGGGCAGGCAGAGAAACCAGCCAGATGCTGCTGAAAACACACACACACACACACACACACACACACACACACACACACCTCAACAGCATTTAAAAAAGAAAAAAAAAACCCACTATATTAAAGCAGAAAGGCCAGACTCATTTGAAACTCATTACAATTTCAATCCACAGCAACACGCACAGTATACCGAACCCGGTTCCGGCTCATTAACATACCGAAGGAGAACGTCCGCGTATTAAAACACGTCGGCAAAATCGCCGATTCTTTCGACTCGCTCCATAAAACTGATTTAAAATGAACCTGTTAAGGACCTAAACACTTATTAAATAAGTATTAAAAATATTTTAGAGCTTGCACATATTAATGAGCACGTGCTACAAGAGCTGGTTTATACTTTATGTGTACAAACGTATGCATGTGCAGAAACTGTGGCAATGTCAGAGGTATTGTTTATACACGCGATTGTGTACCATTAGACAGCCAGTCAGAGATGAAACTTCCCAGTCGGCAGGTTTCCATGCCAACTAGTAAAACATTCATGCCAGCGAGGAACCTAGATTAAAAGTTACAGTACAGCGAAAATGTGTTCACCTTTTTAAAATGCATTACTCAGCTTGATTTTATATTTTTCTCAAATTACCCAGAACACACCTAAAAGTCAGCCATGCTCTCACCGAAATATAGAATTTGAAACTTACGCTCCTGAAACACAGCAAAAAAATTTTTTTTAATTCTAAATGGCTATGTTTACACGCACAATTTCCATTTAAGGTCTATATTCGGGTTGTAGTCATATTCCGCATACGATGTTTATATGCGTACAGGCATCGGAATATTCCTGTATACACGGCTGTTGTAAGTCTGCCAGAGTTGCTATTCCTAAATACATAGCCTACAGCTAAGCATCTGTTAGCACCCACAGTTCCTAGCGGACTGAGCATGCACATATATCTCTGTCCAGTGGGTTTTCTGAATACGGCATTTACATGCAACAAATTTCCGATTAAAACAGGCATATTCCAGGGGTGGGAATCCGAATAGTACAGTGGCCGAGAAGTACAAAACAAACACACATATGAAAACAAAAACTAGAAACACACAATGACAAATCCAAAAACACATTAACAAATCAGACAAAATGGAGAGGAAAAAAAAAAAAAAAAAAAAAAAAAAAAAAGTATAAAAAATAAAATAAACATTTAACAAATATACGACGTGTTCTCTGATCTGTCCCTTCTTGCAGCAGCCACATAACAACTGAACAACTGTCCTGGTCCACGCAGTTCTGCTCTCATAGCACTCCTTACGCCATTTAACAGGGAGTAATTTTTTTTCCTCTAAACAGACCTGCGTCCTTTAGGTGTGTTTTTAGAGCGTGCAAGCTAATCTTTATATCACGGTATGTTAACAGCATATCCGAAATCACTTCATATAAATGTCCTTCCTTAAAGTAGCCAACACACAAGAAACAAAAGATGCTTACTTCCTGTACATTTTGATTGACCGATGTTTCGTCCAATCAGTGGTAAGTAATCCATTCTCAAAATATACCTAATTTTCCATTTTGTCCGACTTGTTCGTGTGTTTTCGGATTTGTCGCTGTGTTTATAATTTGTTATTTTGTTTTCATGTTTGTGTTTCGTTTTTACACTTCTCAGCCACCGTAGAACAGTCTTAATCTGAATCGGGAAATCAGACTGCGGCGTTTACCTGACTCCACACTAATCAAAATATTACCATTGAATTGAATACTGAATAGTGAATACTGATGTGCATGTAAACGTAGTCGACGAGTTCCTAATTACTATATATATCTCATAGGGTATACACAACACCAAACAACAGTTTACCTGAGACTCAGCCACAGAGATAGAATGGATCCAATAAGCGCATAAAGGAAATTATTAATACAATTCGCCAGGCCATAGGGTTTAGAAAAAGTATGTTGCGACAAACTTAAAGTGGCTGGCCAAGATCCGAATAGTAGTACTGTAATTGTCACTGTGATTGCCTAAATATCTAACAGAGTTAAATACACCGCTGACAGAATGGTAATTATGTATTTATTTACACAAGGCCTAAAAGTTGGTCATTTAAGCCAAGATGAATCCTTAACAGCTGCAGTCACTGTGCAGAGAGAAACATCTTGCATTCTAAATATCCTCCAACATATTGCAGTTGTGCTTTAACACCAGTGGAGTACACTGTTGAAGCTCCACTAGTCTGAGAGTACATTTACACCACATCTCTGCACCACACCGTTTCCAAATCAGAACAGGAAATAAGTGCACTTTCAATTAGGTAATAAACAAAGCAAAAAAGCAAAAAAAAAAAAAAAAAAAAAAAAAAAAAAAAAAAAAAAAAAAAAAAAAAAAAAAAAAACAACGCCCC
>JANDJT010000164.1:7098620-7122539 GCA_024331685.1 Stegophilus panzeri
AAAAAAAAAAAAAAAAAAAAAAATAAAAAAAAAAAAAAAAAAAAAAAAAAAAAAAAAACACACCACACACTAGTTGTTGTGTTGTATTATGAAAAGGTTTGGCTGCTGTTAAATAGGCTGCTGAACTAGCTGTTAGCTAGCAAGGGCTAGCCATTTAATATGGAAGGAAAACAAAGGGGGACAGGCATATTCATAGATCCTGGCATTTTTAATAAGGGTAAAGGTCATTACCGAACACCATTTTAGCAGTTTCCTGAACATTAAAAACAAACAATGTCATTCTACACTGCTTTCCATGATTTAAATTACAAGTTAGGGGTATTTTAAGGATGGTTAGTGAGAACGAAAACAGACGAAGAGAGCGAGGAGGCTTTGTGGCAAGAAGCAGCAGGGTGCCACTATAACGAGGCAGCTCAATGAGGCACAATAATTAAAGTTTCTTACTGACACTCAGACCAATACAATCCTCCTTAATGATGCCCTGCTACTCGCTCGGCCATTTTACCTAGCCCGAGGCAATAACGAATAACCAGACCAGACTGAAAAGCCCATCCACATGCTCACAAATCAAACTTAACAGAACATACAGATCCAGTTTCTGCTTGAATTTTAGTTTCATGAACACACTAGAAGAGCAGCACAGCCACACCTCGTCCACACCTGTGCACATAACGTGTTGGTCTACTCGCTCTGGCTTTATTGATATAATGGGAGCTCGCAAACAGGACAGTCGATTAAGCTGTTTACTTTCAGCCCCCCCAACCCCACCCCGGCTTGGACAGAGGAGCTTAGCGTACCTGTTCGATGCCATCTACTACACACATGGCGTGACTGATGACTAGTCGTTGCTGTTCCAAACCTTTACCTGAGAAAATTAACCTTGTGCAGTCTTGGATTGATAAAATTGAGAGTGATAAAGCCCCGAACAACTGAGCCTCTACGCCTCATTACTCAGCAGCGCGGGTGAGAGAAAGAGAATCGCCCCATAGGATTTCCTCGTATATTTAATCCAGGTGAACTGTAATGCATATCCTGATATCCAACACTTAGGCACTCAGTCTGAATAATCCCTCTAGTTTACTCGAAACCGCAGTCTTCTTTCTGCAGCTCTTTCTCCTTTTCATGCCAGAACACAGATCCTTCACCATCACATAAAAGCATGTGCGACACACAATACGCCTCTCAGTGAGTCAGGCTAAATACAGTAGCCTGCGATACTTCATATATAAAGTGAGAGAGATGCACACGTTTTGATTCATTTCATTCAGTCTTTCTGGTCTGTGTTATTTTCTTCATCATAAAGCTGAAGAATAATCGCTGTTTTTCTCCCCCCATAGAGCATTTGGTGTGAATTAGGTGAGGCAGCAAACACAGACTAAATCATGGTACTGAAATATCATAATGGATTTCTGATGGATTACTTCAACATTTTAAATATTTTCTAAACAATGAGTACCATAGCATTCTTCAGATCACTCACTCAGTTAGCAGAATAACCTTTGTTACTTACTAACTCACAAAGTAAGCACCATATCTTTTCTTTTTTTCCCCCCCTTCAGGTCCCTGAATTAGCACCATAGCATTTTTCCTTTTACCTCAAGTTTCTCAATTAGCAGCAAAGCCTATTTACCTCAAGTCTCAGTTAGCATTATAGCTTTTTCTTTTTACCTCAAGTCTCTCAGATAAAAGAATGGTACTCTCAGCTTGCATAGTTAGCACCTCGGCCTTCACTAAATGTTAAACAATCCCAAAATCTGAATTAAAAAAAAATAATAATAATAGAAAACTGAAAATAGGGAAACAGATTTCATGGGAGCTTAGCTTCATAGTGTGCAAAACAGTAAAATAACTTGAGCGACTACACATTCGTTCGTGACCTGCTTCCTTTTTTTAAACACACACATGGCGCATTTTAAACGCTGTTGAAAAAATAAGTCACGCTTAACCCTAAGCCGTGGAAGTCTCTCCAAAGTAACTTCACTTTTATCACCCAACACGCCTTCTTACACAAAGTGTTTATCTATTACGGGTAATTCTTCACATGCGCCACATAATTAACCTACCTCCTAAACCTCAACTTCAGACAGCACACAAACACTGTGGCACTCAACTGCAGTTACACATCAAGAATTAATTATTTACGTTTTACATTTATTCATTTAGCAGACGCTTTTATCCAAAGCGACTTACAAATGAGAAATTATGCAATTATGTTTGATGAATGAAATTGAAAAAAAGACTGTGGTTGGGATGGGTCACATACCTGTTTGTGCATTTCAATGTTGAGTCCATAGGACATCTCATAATACTGTAAGAAAAGAAATGGATAAGATTAAGCAAACAAACACCTTATCTAAATCTAATAATTGAGACAGGAATGCAAAGAGGATTTGGAACATAAAAGACACAAATACTTTAACAATGCAGCATACAACACCCAAGGTTGTTGCTTTATTACACTTATGTATTGACAGCCTTAAGGAAGAGGGGGGGGGGTTGGGCAAAGAGTGCTTCCTTTTATTGCCAACAGATGATCACAACATGAGAGTTATTGCCCATTGTTTTCAAAACGATAATACAGGCTAGTGACAGTGACACTACGTGACAGTAAAATGGAAGCAGTACTTTCTTTTAAACAAAAGATATAATGCATTGCTAATACATCAGTCATCCACTACTAGTCAACCAGGAAGTAGAAAAATATGAAGAGACTCCAACTGCTAATTATTCACGAATGCAATCAAGAACATACTAAACGCTCCTGAACTTGTTTGCATTTCAAACTGTGTCATTTGTGTACCTTTAGTGTGTTTGCACTGAGGAACATCGTGACATGAAGTGCGCAATTAATTTGCAGATGATGCACCAAACCCAACAAAACCCCGGAGGTGTCGAATTTGAATATTAACTCCATTAATATCCTACAAATGTCAGGCACTACAGACATTTATAGTATAGTACACAATACAGTGCGTCGTTGCAAACACAGCCGCAGGTCAGAACACGCAGTACTGTTTACTGTTCGGATACAGACGCTCAGTTTTGCTATGAGTCAGAGTTCACACACAAACTAAGGGTTTCATCAAGGAGTCACACTTTGTCCACACCTCCTCTCAAGGTGACCGCACTGCAATCTGATCTTGCCCCACGTGAGCCTTTCAATCTCAAATGTTCTAAAGTGCAGCTACTATAACCAATCAGCGGGTGCTTTCCATCAGCCTGCTGCCATCTGAACCCGGATGAAATGTTCCGGAGGATTCAGAGATACACATCAGGTTAGATCTACCTCGTTCTATGCTTTTGAAACCATTTTTTTTTTTTTTTTTGCTTTGTTTTGCTCCCATCACATTTTCATTAACTCATTGGGTAGATGTTCTTAACCAAAGTGACACACAAATGAGGCCAGAACAGACTGATCGTTATTGGTTTTACTCAAGGACTAAAGAATTTGACCTTGTGACCATCAGGTTACTTACACACAACCTCTGAGCCACCACATGTAAAACGTATTAGTCATTAACTGTACGTGTGCTTTCTAAAAAGGAATGTAAAATGAACTGCATTTTAATTGTGATGTTTAATCGATATTTGCCGCCCTCTATTAATCACACGGTCGACCGCAACACTCTGAACTTTAGCTAAAGTTGGCTAATTAGTGTGTTTTTATTGACTTGCATCGCAAGCTCCCAATTCAAAACACTTTAACTGTATTTAGTTTCACACTCTGGTGAAAATTTCTGTATATATTAATCCTGAGTCTAAATGTGATTAAATTATCATTTAAAAAAAATAACCTAGTCTTACTTCGAAGGCTTTTCCCCCCCCCCACATTTGAAAGAACACAGGCTTATAATGTAAAGTGTTCAATAATAAAGTGCTCTTTTCTGTTCCTGAACACCTGGGATTAATAATGGTGCGTTCATAATTATTTTTTTTTAATTCATAATATTGTGACTTTATAATTATCATCATCACAGCAGCCCTATTCGGTGCCAAGCCTTTGAGAGATTGCGCTTGTATGCACTGCATGCTACATTAGTACGAGAGTGTATGCAACACCTGTCTAACATACACTTAGATCTGTTCAAAAACAAACTCAACACTCATTTACATCAACCTTACACTGATTCACTCTCACAGGCTTGTGACTAGCTCCCCCCTGACCCCCCCTCCCTCCAGTCGCACTTCTGTACAACAAAGATTATTATAGCCACTGACGTGTCGTAGAACACGCAACCCTCCGAGTTAGCAATATCTAATCTGTAGGAGAGAAAGATGACCATCACCCCCAACTGCTAACATCAGCTGATTCTCTGAACATCAGGAAAAAGCCCCCCCCTACAGTCTGCTTCGGCTTGTTTATCTAGCACTGCCCTTTATCACGTTCACCCTGCATTCCTACGAAAAATAATATTTAACAAAAGTACCGGTATGTCAAGTCAATCCCTGCGTGGCCAAATAAGATAAGAGAGGCTGGTTAACACTGTCCAATATAGTGCCTGCTCTTACATCACCGACTGCAGGAACTGCTTTTCCTCTCGCCGCTCCAGAGTTTCCAGAAACACGAGAACCCAAACAAGGGTGAACGGTGAGCCATTAATAAATCGATCTATCAGGATGAAACAGCACTACAGGGTGGGTTTGTGTTTGCTGGCACTCGATTGCATGTGTTAAGTGGAAAAATTAAAATTAAAATTAAATAAAGAAATGGTAATTGTCTGCCTGTTTAAAAATCCTTGCACTTTTTTAAAAATCCAAATCTCCAGCAGAAGCAGTCTCGAATAAAAGGTACATTTCGTCGTCGCTGGGGTGGTACCATCAAGTGTACGTTTTGTAACTTGTATACTCAGGAAAGCGGCTACAGTGTACCTTTAATGAGGTTTTACAGTCCAGTAATGTACCTTCAATTATTTTTCCCCCAAAAAAGTAAGATATTTATACTAAAAATACAAAAACGCATGTTTGATGGTACCGCCGTAAAAACAAGAAAGAGTACAGTTTGTTACATTCTTTTCCAAAAGCAGGTCTGTCCCTTTCTTAATATGGTTTTAAATACCGTTTGCACGTGTTAAACATTTGAGATGCCACCAGCATTTCACCTGATCCAGTCAAGCCACAAGTACACAACCTAACTTCTACTGTAAACGACTGGAAATGAAACTTTGCTAGACGACACACTGGTCTGTATGGCGCACCGTGTATGATGGGAAATTACAGACAGGCAGAAACAAACTCACAATCTGACCTGTTGTGTTTGCAATTCAGAAAAGGAAGAATTACATGAATTACATCCCATCCCAAACACTGACCCTATTACATTTTCACAATACACACACACCTCTAATCACAGCAATCACCCCAAACACGATCAGTCTGGTAAAAAGGGCTGGTAAAGCATGCATATCTGAAGTGTTGTGATGTTGTGGAGTACACGCTGATAAAAGAAGCACATCTGGCTCTCACCATGACATAGTGACGCTGCATCTCAGTCTTCTCGTTGGCCAGTTTGTCGTACTCCACCTTCAGGCTAAAGCAAAGTGGGAAAAAAAAAGAACAAGCACTTTGACACAGGAGACGTGTAGAGTGTAGCGTGCGTCTCTGATTATCGTTAACCCATACGCAGTGCATTTATTATCTCTATAAATATGCAACGATTTATGACGATCGGTGTTTACCTGTGATACTGGGCTTGCAGGAACTGAAACTCGTCTTTGATCCGGTCACACGATTCCGCCACCGTGAATTTGAACCCGGGTTGCCCAGGCTGATGAGGCGCCTGCGAATACCAAAGATCATTTTCGCTCACACAATCTGTCACAAAGTGAAGCGACACTTCCAGGCTGCACCATGCCACCATTACCAAAACAATCACACCAATCTTTGTTATTAGGCTCTTGTGCACTGGCTGCGTTTCAGACACACACACACACACAGAGTAATGTGACTCATGGAAATAACCGCCGCTGGTGTCAATAACACATTTCATGCTTCCTGATTCTCAGGGAAATTATATTTCATCTGCGGGCTGAGCCGTGGTCTGTCAGAGCCGCCCATGCGTTCCCTGGGAGCTCGGCCCGCTGGTCGTTTTCGTGCTGGCGGGAATAGCTGCCATCACTCAACAGCGTTCTCTGTCACACAGACGGGTCACTGCGTCTAAACAGCCTCGGAGAAAAACTGCAACCTGATTTCCCCCCCCCCCTCCCTCCCTCCCTCTCTCTCTCTCTCTCTCTCTCTCTTCCCCCCCTTCACACCCTCCCTCCTTCCCTGCCTGGTCTCTTGTCTCAGATCCTCACCAGCTCGTCACAGAGACACCGTAACCTCTCATTGTGTGATCCCAAACTGCACCAGGGTGCTAGAGTTGTTTTGTTTTCTTTCCTTTTTAGCACATAATCAGGCAATTGGGGTGCACTCGGGCGCAAACAAGAATTCCCCTTTTGTTTATTCTGGCTGTGAAGAACAGATATAAAGAGGCACTTTGTGCTCAAGGGAGCCATACACGACAAAGTGCACATCACTGAATGGTGGAAAAGGTGATCAGAAGGAAAAGAGGAGTCATTTTAGAGCCATTACTTACCGGATGCCGGCCCTGTGGATACATCTTGCGTGTATCCCTGTGGGATCTGGGGGGATATGGAGCCTTGGGCAGATCTGAGCAGGTGGACAAGATCCCCCACGGTACCAGAGGTGTCCTTCCACCCAGTCCTGCTCTCTGGTCGACTTGTAGATAACAGACAGTCAAAGAGAACAGAGAACACAGTGTTGGCCCGATTGCAGCAGTGTTAATGTATGGTTTAATTAGTCTGAACTGGTGAATGATAGGAAGGAAGCTCCGAGCTTCAGATCTCTAACAAGATCTCTTACGATCTCTTCTGCTGGGGGAATTGGTTTTTGTTTGTTTGTTTGTTTTTTGGTGTTGGGGGTTGGTTACTCGGTTTGTTTTCACTCTCACAACCTTCAGACAACGTAGCAACACATTACTGTTCATACTGCACCCCAATGTCACACGAATCAAATCACTGATTTACAAGCGATCTCTAATGAAAGCTGTTTATCTCCAGATGCAGGCTGTAAAACAGGAGCGATAATAAAAGGGGGAATGGAGTCTATAGGTGTAACGACGCTGGAACTGACAGCTCTGAACTCGCTACAAAGAAAAGAAAAAAAAGAAAGAAAGAAAACAGGAATCCTCCTATTATATCCGTTATACCTTTTGTCTCCAGTAAATCCAAGATCCCGGCAGTGAGGAACACGTCCACACCGTGCACACTCCGCGACCTGACTCGGTGTTAGAGGAAATGACTCTCTCTCTCTTTCTTTCTTTATCTCTCTCACTCTCTCAAGGCTGCAACGCCTTTCCCGACGCGCGCGCCGCTCCAACCGTCGAAGAAGGTTCGTTCAAACTGTCGAGTTTCTTCTCGCGCTCTGACAAACAACAAAAAATTTAATCCCGATCCCAACCGTCGCTCAAAAACAGCCGAAGTCCAAATCCGACATTCGGGTATATTTAAACAGGTTTTCGACGAAACAAATAGGAAAATAAAACAAAAAAAATAAAGTTCGTTCACACCGGAACGCGCCGCTGTGTCCTGCTCTATAGCTCTCGCCCCGGTTCCACTCCGCACCACTCTCCGTACCACACACACACAGACTGCCCACTGACACAACGATTCAACTGCCGCGAGAAAGACGCGCCACAGCCAATCAGATCTCAGCAAGGAGTTTATCTACAAGCACCAATCAGAGCGCGGAGTCCCCACGTGGGCCACGCCGCCGCCTTGTGCACTGATTGGACTGTAAACATCTGACCTCATGTTCGCCATCTTGGATCTAAACGTGCTTCTTCTTCTTTCTTTCTTTTTTCCCCCTTTTTTTTTTTTTTTTTTTTTTTTTTTTAATATTTCCTCCCCCTCCCCCCTGCTCTCCTTCAGACAAACAGCTTACATGAGATACGATTGTTCGAAATCTTAACCACAGAAGCTGAAATCTCGGAAATAACGTATATTGTGCGTGCACAAATTCATTCGGATGGAGACATTAACGGCTCAAAAGACCGATCGATGCAACACAAAAGTGATCAGCCAAATCATACGCAAAGCAGGGTGTTTAAAAAGCACTCAGGCAAAGGTGAAGCAAATCGGCTTCCAGGCAGACGACTCTCTGGAATATAGTGTGCATTTATATACATATATACAGACACAGAGAGACAGATAAATACATATAGATATCGTGTAGTTTAAATGTTGAATTATTTTAAATATGAGCTTGGTGTAAACATAATAAATAGTTCTTCGACGGTTTACGCCAGAGAGCCTAAATTAACCGGGGGGGGGAGGAATCAACCCCGATTACTTGATTCATGCTGTCAGCTCAACAACAACCGAAGCCCAACATGTCTGCGCCCGAGCAAATCAACCTATCACGAGTTGCTCGCGCTACTCCTCCCCACGTGGGCTCATCTCCGACGTCACTTGTGCGACCGACCAATAATATCACGATTCATTTCCACGCCCGCACCGGATTGGTGCAAAGCCGTAAAGCCTGTCAAGCCAACCACCGTATTGTCAATCAAGCCCACGAGGGGCAGAGCGCTGACAAATGCCTGCGCCTCTCAGCCTCCCGCCTGCGAATAGCGCTCGGAATGGCTGCTTAATTAGCTTCGAATGGCTTTTCCTTCCAGCTCAAACAATCTGTCACTACCATGTGGTAAAAAAAAAAGAAAAAAAAAAGAGCTTAGCGTAAAACAAAAGAGGGAAAAGCTAGCAGGGGCTAAATATGAGTGTGATGGTTTTTTTTCCTTTTTTTTTTTAAAACCATGTCTGCATTTGTATTACCGCTAAACAAAGCGTTTATTCCACTCAAACACTGCCCCGTTTCAGCCAACTGTCTTAACTGATCTGAGTAAAAAGCCAGAGTCGTTTAAAATGCATAAAGCACGTGTCATTCTACACCATGAAATAAACGTTCTGCAATTAAATCGTTTAATATCATCTTAATTCCCAAGAATAAAAACAGCACATGAACATCTCTACATGTTTAACCTCATTAAAATACCAGGATTTATTCATGAATCTTCACTAAGCTCTTGTTTATCCTGTTCAGGGTCACAGTGGATCCCTAGGTTTTTTTTTCCCACGAGGAACACTGTGGGATCCGGAGACATAGCCTTGGATGGGACACCAGTCCATCACAGGGCATAGTTCAGACACATATTCACACTTAAGAGCACTTTAGAGTAGTAAAATCGACCTACTTATTTTTTTTTTTTTTAGGGAGGAGATGGAAGGAAACCAGAGAACCCAGAGGAAAACATGCAGTCAACAGAGCTCAGGATCAAACCGGGGACTCTGGAGCTCTTTGTACCACCGTGTCACCCATGAAAACACATAAATATGAAATTAAGAGACACTTGATGACCTCCATCCATTCTAAATAGCCTAATATGATTAGCATTAGATATTAACGTAGAATATCAAGTTAGTTAAGTGCTAGTAAGCTAGCCTGTAGAGAAGCGTGAGATTTCAATGTCATGAGTCCTGATTTGCATTTTCATTTCATTGATTTATAAAACAGTACAAAAACATATTATTATTCTAGAATATTTTTTTTTTAATGAATTAAGATGCGACTTGCATTGTGACACCAAATCTGGACACCAAATTACATGATCAGAATCATCTGTACTCAAATATTTCACAGCATTATATTCTATAGGATATTAAATGGTTAGATTGTAGCTTTTAAACAACTTTCTGATTTTTCAGACACATTGGTGAGAAACACTGGGTAACACAGACCATGTGCAGACCATTTGACCTACAACACTATATCAGAGGGATGTCTGTGATATTTAAACACCGTAATGTACAGCTGGACTGTTATTAATTCAACATCCACTTGACAGGCATGTGAAAACTAGTGTGGGTGAAATCTTGGAAATGAATAGCTTATAACTTAACCGAGAAAGTGAGTGATACGTCAGACGGAAATGTGGATTTGGCTTTTGTTTAATCTTTGAATGCTCTCAGACGTGCTGTTCAATTGGACACCTTTTAAATGTTTATGTAGCCAGAGCTTGTAGGGTCGGTTGTCTATGCAAGCTGAGTTCACAAGTTGATTAATCATAAACTAAGAGAGAGAGAGAGAGAGAGAGAGATGGAAAGGCTAGGGTTAAGGGTGGTAAAGGGTGGAGGTTTTAGCCCAGGCTGACTGTAGGCCTCAAGGCCTTTTTCCATGCTTCAGTTTTGTGTTTTTTAACACCTGCTGTTGTTACCAACAGAACTAGCGGTACTCAGGTGGTACCCTTATGTTGTAATGTTTTTATCCTTTAATGTATGTTTCACGTGGAATGTGGACATATTGCACCTTTAATGTACATAATAGGACAAGATAAACTACAAGCACCTTTCTATTAAAAGATACATACTAAAGGTACCAAGGGTATGTGCTTAAGGGTACCACCCCAACAACAAGGAATGCTAGTTTAGTACCCTTTTTTTCTGAGAGTGTAGCACCAAGTATTGCTGATTGTTTTTGCCTACCACGTCGTACCATGTGTGACATGATACACAAACACAGAGCAAGCATCTTTAAAAAAACATTTCAGATGACTTTTCATGATTGAAAGTGTAGAAAATGGAAAATTCCTGCGTAGAGTTATCTGGATAAGCTCACTGCATGCTGTAAATGATGAAGCAGATGCTTTTACAACTTAGTCACTACTAATGATTGTGTAATAATTTACAGAAAATCACTTCCACTGACTTTGTTCCTTGTGTTGCCTCATGACTGTCAGAAAAAAAAGATACTGTACAAGTGTGTTTCTTGTACAAACAATTTAAAATGTCCCCTCAACGGTAATGACGTGATAATGTTAAAAGTAATAGTCTAAATGTGTATGTTAAATGAGTATTAAAGGTAGACTAGGGTCACTTTTACCCGTGAAAAATACATACAAAAGACATGAAAGATGCACCATTAAGGGTAACGTACCAATGACAAGCATCCGTTCCTGTTTCAGTTAAATGAAACTGATGATGACATTAGATGTTTTCATCTAAATGTAAATGGTTATGAACGTACATTATATGGCCAAAAATTTGTGGACACCTGAGTGTTGAACATCTCATTCCAAAAACATGGGAATTAATATTGAGTTGTTCACACTTTACTGCTATAACAGCCGCCACTCTTCTGGGAAGGCTTTCCACTAGATTTTGGAGCGTAGCTGTGGGGATTTGTGCTCATTCAGCCATAATAGCATGAGTGAGGTCAGGCAGTGATATCCGGCAAGAAGGCCCGGTGCAAAGTTGGTGTTCCAGTTCATCCCAAAGGTGTTCAGTGGGGTTGAGGTCAGGGCTCTGTGCAGGTCACTCAACTTCTTCCACTCCAACTTTGGCAAGCCATGTCTCCATGGAGCTCGGTTTGTGTACTGGGGCATTGTCATGCTGGAACAGGTTCCAGTGAAGGAAACAGTCACAGCGTACAAAGACATTCTATATAATTATGTGCTCCCAGCTTTGTGGCAACAGTTTGGGGAAGAACCACATATGGGTGTAATGGTCGGATGTCCACAAACTTTTGGTCATTATTGTAAAAAGTTGGGTCTAGGGACCCTCAGGGCTCTCTGAAGCATAACCAAGCATAATAAAAAATATATATATTTAGAAAGGTGTCATGACACTATAAAAATAAATAAATTCTTATACAGATTGCAATGGTTAGCCTAGTCTTTTCAAGCTTGAAAATTCCCAACAATTCACACGATTCAATCTGTAAGAAATGTCCATAAAGGTTAGACTTTCTTATTTCATTGGAATGAAATCCAATGAGAAGCCTATATCATTGCTGTGCACTTAGGAAGCCTTTTACAGAAAGTTTGTTGGAGGTCTTCTTTTCAGAAGAGGCCAGTAGAGACATCTGTCCCTACACAGCAATATGCAATGAATGGACATTCATTTGATTACAGCCCACAGTGACTACTGCCCTTTGTGTGGGTGTGTGTGTGTGTGTGTGTGTGTGTGTGAGAGAGAGAGAGAGAGAGAAAGAGAAGCTGGCTTCCTAATCTCTTGTGGACAGCCCTTTATTCTTCTCAATAGAAAGTGCTATTAGTGAAAACTAATGGAAACCAGGATACTCCTCTCTGTATGTGTGTGTGTGTGTGTGTGTGTGTGTGTGTGTGTGTGTGTGTGTGCATATGTAATGGCGACCCCAGTACTGTTTATTTACACAGTAATCCCAGATGCTGTGAAATTTCCACCATGTGGTCTTAAGCATGCTCACACACATATAAATATATATATGAGGTATTTCCTTTGACTTGTGTATTTTTCCTAGATGAATTCTTCTTCCCCCAACCCAAACCATAACCTCAATAAACAAAAGGAAATCTTTTTTATTTGTTCAAATTAAAGCTCCATTTTTTATTTATTTATTTTTTTTTTATCATCATGGGAACACATGATCTCCACAAATAGATCCATTTAATTCTTCAGTGAAAAACTGTGTCTTGATAAACCTTAAAACAAACCAGGCTTTAAAAACAAACCTGGTTCTCAGCATGACTGCCGTTTGCCCGTTCTGCTTTTCTAATTACCATTTACACAAACTATGGTGTAAAGCCACAAACACAAGATCCATCACTTACAACAGCAGCCTGCAGATCGATAGCTAGTTCTTTCTCAAGTACAAAAATGACACTTTCTCAAGGGATGAAGGCGATTTATCTGTGACGAGTGAGCATCAGAAAGTGGTGATGCATACTGTGCATATCCAAGCATAATTTGACAGAATCTCTGTGAATGATTCACACCTCTGTAGCCTGTTCTACCAAAAAGCTCTCAGTGTGCTTGCATGGTAATGTGGTTCTAACTGATAGCTGGTAGGATTATCCTCAGCATGGGGGGGGGACGGGGACGGACACCTCTCTCTCTCTCTCTCTCTCTCTCTCTCGCTCGCTCATCTTCGCCTGATTTCCCCGGTAGTGGAGCAGAAAAAGGAGGCCTGACTCTGTGTGGCATGTCTGCATTGTGCAGCACCGGTGTCTCGGGATTATTGACATGCTTTCATTTGTGGGCTCCAGCTCTGAAAAGAGACACATTCCTGCCCACAATAGCTCCAGTATGCCGCTCAGGGGCCCTGAACGGACCGCGGCGTATCAGGGCAACTCGTCAAGCAGCAATCAATGCAAGCAGGATGAAAGGCCTTATCAAAAGAGGCAAACGCAGACATGAGCACTGTCACCATGAGGGGGGAAAAAAAGAAAGAAAAACAAAGGACAGAGAGAAAGAAAGATGGAGGGCTTTGGCTGTAGGCCCTGTTGTCTTCTGTGAATGCTAAGTGAGAAAGGAAGGGAGGGAAGTGAGCCAATGGGCACTCTGAAATTCTAATTCTCCAACATCAATAGCCACGGCTATAGCTACATCTTGAGAACAGAAGCGGCGACAATGTCAGTGCTAACTTGCTCACTCCCGAACGATTTAGCATACATCAGCATACATCACTTGGATGATATATCCATATAAAAGGGCTCCATGGTGGTGGATATGTGTCTGTTATTTCCACACCACATTTGAGGAGCTGCCAGTGATGATGGGAAGAGAAAGGCCCGTCTCTTCAGGGAGTCGCCTCCCAATCCTGTCTGCTCTGATGGATTTGCTCTAATCCCTCAATAAAGGCCCAAAACTCTTCTCAGGAACCTGTGGAGCATAAGCCTGTTGAGAACAGCGTGGCCCATCACAGGCATACATTACTGTATTCTGTGTGATTGTGTATCGGAGTGTGTGTAGCTTTTGGAAACAGCTGTCTATCAAAGCCCATCTCAAGAAGTGAAGCGCAGTAGGGAGAGGACGCTGTGGATGTCTCAGGAAAATTTAGCGACAATGAACTAACATTGTTCCTATTGTTGAGTTCAAAATCAACAGTTGGGTCAAACACATGTTTACTAAGTCAAAGACTAGTTCTTTAATAAATGCACAAGAAGAGCTAAGCACTCCCTCTCTTTTACAAAAAAAAGTTAAATGTTTTCCATTAATTTGATGTTTTATTTATTTATTTATTTTACTTTGGTGTAACCAAAATTAACAGCACTACCGTGTGGAAGGAAAAACACACGTAGGACATAGAGACTGGGACTGATTTCTTTCTATCCCAGACTATAGATTCATGCAGTTCGTTAACATGTCTCAAGTGATTCTGCTTGATAAGGCATCTCCTGAATTTAGCATTCACTGGGGCCAATATATTTAGCTTATGTGTATGTGAAATAGAATAGCAGGTGTAATTAACATGAACAAAGTGCATTACTTTTTTCATCATTCTTTTTTTTTTCTAAATACCTTTGAATAAATTGAAAACGCAGAAACTCACTTACAATTTTCACACCAGGACTTCTTGTCCTAGGGTTAGACAAATTCTTGTCTGGGGTAATTCCAAGTACTTTACAGGTATTTTACAGATATAGTGGAGAGAGATTATGGAGTATTTCTTTGAGTCCTCAAAATATTATTACTGTATAAAATATAACCAGCAAGAAATCACTTTCTAACTCAAAAGACTATTGGTTCATACATATATAAGCTTAGGCTATATAAGTCAGTATGGGAATTAAATATGGTATATTTGTATCTATATTGTATAATAGATTGGGCGGCATGGTGGTTTAGTGGTTAGCACACTTGCCTTGCACCTCTGGGGTTGGGGTTTGGATGTTCTCCCTGTGCTTCGGAGGTTTCCTCCCCCAGTCCAAAGACATCTGTTGTAGGCTGACTGGCATTTCCAAATTGTCCGTAGTGTGTGAATGTGTGTGTGATTGTGCCCTGTAATGGGCTGGCACCCCGTCCAGGGTGAACCCCCGCCCTGTGCCCTGAGTTCCCTGGGATAGGCTCCAGGCTCCCCTAGTGACCCTGTGCTGGTGTAAGTGTACTAAGCGGTACAGAAAATGGATAGCTGGACGGACGGATGGATCTTACTATATTGTAATTATATACATATAAATAGAATATGTTGTAATATATAAGCAGTACATGCTGTTATGACAATATGAGGATGAGGTGACACATCATGTAGCAGGTTTCCCAGAATAATTTAGCAATACTAAAAAAAAGGGAAGCGATGTTGTGGGAAACTGAATGGGTAATGCTATGTATGAGAAGTGGAGGATATTGGCTGAAAATGATTACCAAAAGAAATCTCATTATTAAATCTATCTCATTTAAAGCACTATCATACATCTGGTGTTTGAGATGCATTTGACCAAGCTCTGTTCATCATGTGTGAGTGATTTTGAGAGAGAGAGAGAGAGAGAGAGAGAGAGAGAGAGACAGAGAGCACAAGAGTCCAGAGCTCTTTAGAAAGGTAGTGTTATTTTTGGTGATTGAGACACAAGTGGAAAGGCTTTAAAAGCAGGTCAACAAAGTGGTCCGGTGCTTCATGCTGAGTGTGAAAGCGTGGGGCCGGACGAGTGGAGCACCTCTTCAGCACTCATGATGCCAAGCGGCATTATCACCTGGCAGAGAGGAGGGAGCTCACACACTCTCTCTCAGTCCACACCTCCACACCTACACACACACTCATGCGTGCTTATACTTCTGTATACTTTACAGCGGCCCTTACAATAGCACTCGTCTCCGCCTGTAAAATCGCTCTTTAAAAAGCTTTTCACAACTGCTTTCTCTACGAGTGGCTTCAACCGCCGAAACTCGGAGCATGTGCTTCAGAGGTGCTAATTTTTTTGCGTCTCTTTGTCTTTTTCCTTTTGATTGGTCACACTCTTCCATTGTCTTCTCAGCTCACCTGATTTCATCCTGCTCCTCCCTATTGTCAAAGCTTCAAAGTGCTGGCCAAATTGACCCCTGAGGACAATTCTGAAATGTTAGCCCAACACAAAAGGGTGTTCTGGTTAATGTGTGACTGCTGTCCTTTCAGTCAACACACACACACACACACACACCCCTAATGAATGTCATTGTGGACACTTCAGTCTTTTTACTACGTGTGAATGACAAATGACCCTGTCTCTCTGACTCTCCCAAAGTTGTCAAGGTAACCATTTATCCAATAAGAAAGCCCTGCTAAGACTAAGGTATCACTTCCTCACATGTCACTAGAGACACACAGCAAACGGGAGCCCCTTAGGCCTGTCCTAGGAGTCTCATTAACACACACTCACCCTAGGGCTGAGCAGTTAGAGCACTCGATCTCACATCCCTCACGGCACCACCGGCTGCTCAAAATGGAAATGATGACATACAGTGTAATAAATAAGCAGATATACCGGTTATGACTGCTATGAAATGGTTGATTATTGTCTCTAGCCTAAAGTATTTCACAGAAGCCAAAAGAGAGAACAACTTCAATCCCTCCACTTTGTGGTTGTAACATGCCATGCTGCGACAAAACGAGAGCTGGGGTTTGGCTGTGGTTTTTTAGCGCTGGGGGAAAAAAGGTCAACGCTCTTTTGTTGTTCAGGTCAGAACAGATCTACAGCCTCTCTGGTCCTCAGCACCGTTTCCAAGGGAACAATGTTTCCATGTCCCCAAAAGCCGGCGGGTAAAATCAGCGCATCTCTCTGGGGACTTCAGGCTTTCTGTTTGGGGAGAAAAATGGAAGCGCTTATTGTCACAGAGTGAAATAAGAGAAATGCAGGACATTCGAAGAAGAAGCAACATGAGCAAAGGTCTGAGATGCAGAGTCTGAGAATGCATTTACTGCAAAAAAAACCCTGAAATGCAGAACGAAGCTCGTTTCTGGTTTAGTAACTGAGAATTCTTTATGACAACTCTGATGTCTTCTTCCACTTTCTATCCCCCTACACCAGTGTACTGCATATGAGAAAACACCATAATCATAAATTTAATAATAAAGATAAAACACAAATTATCTAAATAAATTGCGTCATTAATTAGGTAAATTGATATGTGAATATGTAAATAACAGGAACATAATTTTTCAATTACTGACTTAAGTCTCGAAAAATTTTAAATGTTGGATTTTTTCCCCCCAAATTTTGTGTTACTGTAAAATGCACATGAAAGCGTATTTTAAAGCTAATTTTATGTTTGATTACATATTAAATATGCATGAATCCAGGATGTTTATTTTATGTGTACACATGCTGTATAATTCACAGATACTGTATCATATCCACTTCTCCTACTCTGACGTTACATACAGGTGTTTACAGGGAAAACAACATGAAGGGCAGAATTGTCATTCAGTATATCAACATTTGAATTCTAACATCTAGCGTTATAAAATTTACAATGAAATGACAAATTAATACATGCCATTTAAAAAAAATATTAGAAATGTAACATTATTTTCCATTTTTTTCCTTTGACACATTCTCTACATATCTTAATTACAGTGAAATACTGTGTGGAATACGTGAAATGAGACAAAATCTACCCAATCCTGCTCAGTCCTCTACAGCCTGGACTGCTGCTAACCCAAACCAAAACACTTGTTAACTTGACTCATCCAGTACAAGTAAGACAATCAGTAGTCCTGATTGATGCAGAATCAGAGAAAAGGTGGATCTACCTCTTTCTGGGCTCTACTGATAAGGCTTATTAAAATGAGAAATGAGCGGAACGAGAACACCTCAGTGCGTGCAGCTGAACCGAGGATTTAACACAACTAAGACCAAGATAGATGACGGCCCCCTGCACAAAATGAATTACTCAATCGTTTAAAAGGTGATAACGTGGTTTGAGAGAATCTGAAGCAAATGTGTGTGGCTTATTCACACCCCTGACCCTGTTCCAACCAACAGCTCTCAGCACATTAGCATGTTAATGTGGCTCTAAATGGGAGCTGGTGGGATTATCCTCGGCTTGGGAGAATCCCCACCCTGCCTCGCTGTTGACTTCATTGAGTGCTGCCGCTACCCAGCTATCAGCCTCTAGTCCTCTTATCAAAAGCCTGGAAACCTGCCCAAGGTCCATCTCCATCACTCAGAGGCTGCTGACTGCTACTGCCTTTATAACACACACACACACACACACACACACACACACACACACACACTCTAGCCATTTCATGCTACATCCACCTTCATTATATTCAAATATCCCCTTTCACATCACTCCAAATATCATTATGGGCACTATATACACTTTATTATAGCCAGACTGTAAAATAAAACTCCGTTTTGCTTAGGTAAAGATCCGAGAAGCTCCCATTGAGCTCATTCTTTATTTGCCCAACCTACAACTATGGTCTCAAACTTAGTGAGTCTTATGGTGATTAGTTTATCAGTAGAGGTCTTGAACGTGAGACTGCACAGCTCTGAGATATTTGGATGGCCTCCATTACACACCAGCCAACAATGCAAGTGCTCTTTAAATATGGTGCTCTGGATGTGCTGAAGGAATCTGATCATCTCCTATTAGCATAAAACTCTCACAACTAGAAAACATACCTACATTTTCGTTTCCATAAATTCAATGAATCAAATATACATCCGTTCTTTGTTTAAAACCACTTTAACTACAAGTCTTCAAGACTTAAGATCATATATCATACACTATATTAATATATTTGATGAGGTAATGATAAAAGCCAGTGCAAAAAGCTCAGCTTACTTTGATATAACCTAAGACAAAAGAACAAACCTAAAAAAAAAAAAAAGACCTCCCAAAATCTGACCACAAGAGGGGGACTCAGTAATCCCACTAGAGCTGAGCGTTCAGTAAAAGGACACTCATGACCCCTTAACCTCTGAGCTTACACTCTTAAAGCATATGATTCAGGCTGTACAGTGAAACTAATAGGAAAATTATGTAATTATGAGAGTGAGGAATGTTACTCTGGACCCATTGATGGATCCTTGGAGAGTTTAAGTGGTTCGTTTTATTTATTAAGCACACTTAAAATGGCAAATGTTAACCAAAGTGCTGTACATACAGTAATTAAATAGATTAACACATATGACATCAATATACAAACACAGACACATTACCACCACACACTGTCTACAGCTGAATATGTAGTTTCTCGCTATTTAACAATGTTGAAAAATTTCCCAAGAAACTACTGAAAATGACCAATAAACCTTTATCCTCATAGATTTTCAAGGATATGTGAGTACAACTATGCGATTAGGAAATGTCTCAATACACTCCTGCAGTCCCATATAGCCCAATATCAATAACACTACCTGATTAGTTAACTGACTAGCTAGCTGCTAGTGAACTAGCTCACATGTTCCAGGTTAATGAAAGTATCTACGTATTGATTTGCACTCTTATATTCTAAGTGATTTATTCAACAGTAACCAAACATTTTCAAATACACCACAACAAACATTATTTTGGTCATTACTAACCAACATTAGCTAATTTAGCTAGGTAGGATCTATGGCTAAACATTTCTGGGTACAATATAATCCTACTCTAGGACAAAGAATGTAGTCCAAAGCCATGGAACTTAAATAAGTAAATAATTAAGTTCGTATACATTACTTCCCAAATCAGTTTTTAAGAGCAGTATTAAGAATGTCTCTGGGTTAAATAGAGGAATGTGACTTCTTATGCTATGCTAACAATCTTGACCAATCAACAGTATATTAGAATAAGTAGGCATCTGGAATGAGTTAACAATTAAAAATTGAATAAAAATCCAGCTAAATGGGTTAAAAAATGTGATTATTGCTCCTGTCCTGGAGATCTTCCCACAGAATTTGAATTTAAACCCTAATTTAATCCAGCAACATTTATCTGGCTAAAGCCAGTTTAAGATTTCACAATGTCAACAATAATATATCAATATACCAATAAAATCTTGGCTGAATTCTACAGACTGAGCTATAACATGTGTCCTCCATGTCAGACTATACAAGAAAGATCCGCTAATGATAGATCTGAGATGAAAATAAAAATGACTACGTTGAAACGTTTTTCAAAGTGAGGTACGGTAATAAGGATTTTTTTTTTGTCCATTAGCATTTTTTGTTAATTTTTTTTGTTGATTTTTTGTTTGGTTTGCCAAATGCCGTGCTCCTATTGGTGGCTTTTAGATGAGAATTGTAGCAATGCCCAAACTCTAAGATTTTAATATAAAATTTCTGACACCTACCAGAACCTTGTCATCATCTCTCTTTGATCGCAGTGACACTAAATTAGGCTGTTGCTGAACATGTCATAAACCTAGGCGTAATGCAGTAGCCTGATCATTTAAAGTCCCCATGAAATCAAAATAGAAGTTTTGTGACTTTTAGTATGAATATGTTAGCTTGAAGGTTATCTATAAGCTAGTGTGCTCCAAAACAATGACAAAATTCGCATTTAGAAGATATATGCATTCAAAATCTGCCATCTCTCTCTACCACCAATACGGATCAATAATTTTGATGTCATCATTCTGCACTTCAGCTTCTCATCAGATTTTCTGTCCAATCGAATGCTCTCTAAAATCTAAAAGTGTCCCGCCCCCAACGGTTATAAGCTTCCTAGCTGTGAGGCAAGCTAAACGCTATTGACTGTTTAAAAAAGGGGCAGAGCCACTCGATATGTCCCACCCTGATGACCTGTTTCAGTGGAAATTATATCAACACATCGAATAATGCTACGTGTTTCAAAGCATTTCACTGTGACTTTAAAGTATAGCTTAGTGTAGCATTAATGTTGGAACTGAATTCTGCAGAAAAGTAGATCTTCGTGAAATTGGAAGATTTAACCAATTTCTAACCCTAGAAACCTAAAATCTAACCCTAACCCACTGGATTAAACTAATAATCTGGGAGTGGGTTCATAAACCATTCAACTGCTCTTTCTATGGTAACTGCTTTCCTGTTAATACAATGTTGTGTATCTCTATTGTACTTCTTTTTGCACAGAGGACACTTACACTCTCTCTACCTGAAAAAGCTTTTAAGAGCTCATACTGAAGCAGCTCTAAAAAAGTGATGACTTCCTTATAACCTGTTGCTGTTAGTGAGCTCCTGCCACTTGCATTATTTATGCCAACAAAATCTATTCAATTGCTTTTTAAAGCTTGCATTATGTTAACAAGGTGAAAAAGCCATGGCAGCCACGCTCATCTTGCACAATAAAGAATTGATCCGGGCAAGATGGGCCGCTTTTAACCTTCAGTTTTAAAGACCTCCATTAATGGTCGGTGCAGCACTTTCCTAGCACGCATGAAGCTCTAATGGCATAGTAATGGAGGCTCAAGCTGCATTGTGTATCACGGACAACACGAAATCTCTCTCACAGTTTAATCACAAAATGGAGTATAAAATTGAGTTTAAAAGTAGCTGGAGGCCACGAGATAATAGGAATTACTGGTCAGTGATGTGTTTATGTACTTGTGCAGGTGAAAATCAGATTTCAGATCAAGTTCCTTGACAAGATTACTTCTCAGAAGACAGCTACAGTTATCAGAAAAGACGAGCCTGCACAGGACTGTGTCCTCGGCATGAAATCCGATTTGGGCATTACATATCTGAAATTGCTCACAAATGGTCCACACAGGTTAAGACAAACAAGAAAAAAGTGAGTCAAATCAATGTCAGTGCATGTAATGCCAAGTGAGGAGTGAATGTCAATATGCTAGAGAGAAGCTCAGTGTTTAGAAAAATGGCAGCCTGTGTCTTACAAAGATACAGAGGCAAACTTTGTACTCTGCACACTCCAAGAGCCCATACTGAGGTAAAGTGCTTTTGAGAACCATCCAAAATGAGCTCCTGAAAGTCGATGATGATTTTCAGAAAAGTAGGCAATTTTCAGCGAGTGGGATAGAAAACAGCATGTAGTAATAAGTGAAAGCACATTTCCTTCTTATCTGTCTAAACCAAACAGTGGCAAGCTTCAAAAGGGATGAGGATATTGCAGTTTATGTTGCTGTTTTCCGCTATTACCTCAAGATGATGATAGAGAATGACACAATCTTAGCAGTGTTTGCATAATCTACTGTAAAAAAACATACTTCTACAGGGAAGTTACTCTGAAAATAAGGCTTAGCTACATTAAAGCTAGCCTTCAGAGAAATGTTGCTTTTACATTCTAAGATATAATACATGGCAAAAGTCTTCATATATTTCATTCTTCTTCAGTAACCTCAAGGTCACTGTGGATCCTGGAGTCTATCCCAGGAATTCTGGGCACAAATCAGGAATATACCCTGGATGGAATGCCAGTCTATCATTGGGCACCAAAAGCACACATGTTCATACCTAGGAGCAATGTAGAGTTGTCAATTAGCATGGTTTTAGGAGGTGGGAGGAAACCGAAGGAAACCCACATGGATATTTTAAGAACATGTGCCACTCTGAACAGTTTCCTGAGGTCAGGATTGAACCGCTGACCCTGGAGCTCTGAGGTATCAGCACTACCCACTGCACCAAAATAGGATATACTGTAAGCAGGATATAAGTATATTAAGCTACATTTACAAATGATATCACCTCTTGTGCTAATTACAAATAATTACAAATAATATTCGAAGATGCTAAGTAAACAGTTTGCTAGTGTACCCTTTCATTACCAAAGATGCTATTAAAATTTGGCCCATTGGATGCTAAAGACTAACTCCATAACAAACAGCTTCATTACATTAGGCCTACTTAAAAGGAAACATGAATCCAAACAACCAGGGGAAAAAAATCTATTAAAAAAACCCAGATTAAAAGCTACTTGATTTAAAAAAAGGAAAGATACTATCACCTCACTAATGGAAAATTTGGTTAAACTAATAGCCTTGCTAATTGCAATGCTAATGTGTCTCCACAAACGTGTTCATCTTGTCAGCATCAGAGTTCAAGCTCCCACCAATTCCCACCAGTTTATACATCACTACTGGCCAATCACTGCAGAGATCGGTAGCAAGAGTGAGTGATGAGTTTTCTGAACAGGCTAATTCCCCCAACCATCCTCTGAAATGCTTTTCCGACTTTAATCCAGCGTTTAATCCAAAATTCCAAATTTTACAAAATGAGCGTTTGCAAATTTGTAACCATTTGCACACAAGCTGCCACATGGATACAGGATTCAAAACATTTCTCATGTACCTTGTAGATTCTCTTCTCTTTTGTACCTTAATCTTCATATAAAATAAAACAAAATCCATCTACATCACCCTCGCTTGTTCGAATTCATTCAAATTTCCCCTGAGCTCAGGCTGGATGAGATGAAGTGGTAATGGAGATGGAGAGATCTTCAAGGACTGGTGATTGAGACAGGGCAATGAATGAAAATCTAGTCTTATGAAATATGATCTCTGCAGTAAACAATGTATAGAAATCCCTTAAAAGTCATGAAACAGCATGTAGAAACAATTCATTTCCTACGTGTGTATCCAGCTTCTGTGTTTTATCCAGCAACCCACACAGAGTGCAGAGAGAGACCCAGCTCTGCGAGTCCGAGCCTGTGTATGTGAGAGAAGCAGTTTCCAGGGGGATGGAGAAGAACAATTAAAGTACGTCTGTCGAAGTCAAGCACCTCCTCTCAGGCTTTTTGCTCATTAATTGGGATTTGGGGAGGCTGAGGGCATCAGGGTTCGAGTGGCTCCCTATGAATGACAGAGACTCTCACAGGCCTCTTCAGAGCCCGGCCAGAGCAGATGAGTTTCAGACAAAACGTGATCAGCAGCATGAGGTCACAGCCAAGAGCCTCTCTGTCTGGCTATCTCTCACACACACACATATATACACTTCAGCTGTGTTAAGAGTGTTTCGAGTAGGAGGGAGAGCTGGGAAACATCGATGAACACGCACACACATGCAAGCGTAGTACACTTCCTCAAAGCCTTAGTCAAGCTCATGCAATCTGTAGTGAGCTCTAATTTGCACAGAGATATCTGCGTGGAGTGGAGAGTCAATCTGCTGCTGATGGGAGTAGAACGATGTGGCCATGGTGAAGCACGTTATTAAGATGACACCCTGGATTTCTCAGTGCTTGTATGTGTCACTTGTGTGTGTGTATA
>JANDJT010000164.1:7122639-7136660 GCA_024331685.1 Stegophilus panzeri
GTACGTTAGAATGATCACATTTACACCTTTAGGCACCTTGTAGCCATCTACACACACACACACACACACACACACACACATATATATATACTCTGATTAAAGTGAAAGATATTTCTCATCACGCCTACATTCAAGCTAGGATTTGGGTTCCTATTGACTGCAGCTGTGTGAGAGATGCTGTCATGCAGTTAGTGACGTGTGAGATGTGGAAAGGCAGAGAGTTCAGAGGCACTAGCTGCAGGTGATGATTACAGAAAGCCAACTCCTAGGGATGAGTTTTAACTAAGTGTTAAGCGATTGAATTAAATTGCCACTTCCTCTACACATAGACATAACATCTCAAATAGGGAGGAAAAAAAAAGAAATCTAAGCAATTAAGCAGGTAAAGAACTCTACAATCATTTTAACTAAATTCAGCTGTCAAATAATTAGATGAAGAAAATGTTCCAACCAACATTTATCTCTTTAAGTGTAACTGGATTGATTGATCGCAATGCAGTAGAGGAGAGGGGGTGAATTAAAGGAATAATATGATGATGAGTCTGTATGGTCACATACACATTACATCACAGTGAAATTATTTTCTTCGCATACCCCAGCATGTCAGGAAGCTGGGGTCAGAGCGCAGGGTCAGCCATGATACAGCGCCCCTGGAGCAGAGAGGGTTAAGGGCCTTGCTCAAGGGCCTTGCCTAACAGTGGCAGCTTAACAGGGCTGGGGCTTGAACCCCAGACCTTCTGATCAGTAACCCAGAGCCTTAACCGCTAAGCCGCCAGTGTAAAGGAATACGCCATGATTTTACAACTTAGATTTTTCTACTGCATCTGTAGTGTACGTGAGATTAACATGGACAACAAAGCCACTTTTCCACTGCACGGTTCGGCTCGACTTTTTTTTCTGAGCTTGCTTTTCCAATGCAGTTTAGTGCCGCTTCAACATGGGTGCCAACTTCCATGCACCTTCACACAGGAATAATGTTGTATTATCGAAGCCCTGTACAAATACACGGTCAGGCCAAATGCCTTTCCTACTCACTGAACATGGACCCTATTAAGGATGTAAAATAACGGCGCTCTAGAACCTATAGTGATTGATATGACCAAGTTAGATTCAGGAGTGACTTCGATAAATGCCTGTTTGGAAATTGGTAACAAGCGAGATGTTAAAATCTAAGACACATTAGGCACATTTGATATAATTTGATCTGTAATGAGATAAATGATACATAATTTTCAATTAATAGATTATTACCATACGCAAAGTACATATTAAATGACACATTTATTCAGGCACAATACAGAACCACCCATTAAGGAGAATTCCCTACTCCATCAGTGCGTGGCTCACATGTAGTATCGCCTCGGCTCGCTTGGAACCTCGACCGAGGTGATACTAAAAAAAGTACCAAGTACCAGGTACCGTCCAAAAAGCGAGCAGAGTCGAGTCAAGCTGTACCGTGCAGTGGAAAAGTGCAATAATTTGAAAGAAAAAAGAAAAAAAGATAAAAAGAAAAAAACCGGTTTACTCAAAACACACTTATAATGGAAGTCTAAGGGCAGTTGGTGAATTCAGTCAATAAACCTTTATGCAAAACACATTTTTATAGAATGCCTGTAAATAAAGCTCTAGATCTCTTTGTACCACATTCTCGAATCTGATTGGTGTTGGTAGGTGTTGTTTATTTTTCTATAACAGCACAGCTGGAAAGTAGTTCCTGCTGCAAGGCAAGTCATGTTTTTTTTATTATTAATGTACTTGTTCTAATATATTCTTGCTTTAACAAACTGAACATAAAGTGAAATCATCATATGCTAATATGATGAAGTTTTCTGTAATCAGATGTTGATTTAAAACATCTATATGGAAAGAGTCTCCAGTGTAATTGCTTTGAAACAGTCACAGGTAAACCTGTTCCTTCAGGTTTTTGAGGCATTGTGCTTTGTATTTCTTGGTAGCATAACAAGCAATTTTTTGCCTCATTAACTTCAAGAAAGAGAAAAATAGAGAGGCTGGTGAGTGAATGGTTGTTATAGGTGCTATAACAAAAGTGATAATTGGGGACGTTACACAACATTACATGTAATGTAACATTATAAATAGATCAAAAGTTCAATGTGTAAAAACATTTTTAATTGAGGCTCAACAAGTGCCATTCAATATATGTGAACTGTTTTTTCAAAATAGGAAAGTTGCATTACAATTCTTGTCTGTGAATCATAAATGTATGCTATATGCTAAACGTGGTAGATAGAGATAAGATTGAAAGTGCTGGAGTACTCCTTTAAGCAGGCTGTAGTCCAATAACTAGTTATTACTATGCATTTATTCTCTAACTGATTTGAATTTGAACTACCATTTGAATTTGAAATGTGACATGAATTTGTCTTGTGTCTCCCGCAGGCCATTTCTCAGGCTGGACGGTGTTTAGGAAGTGTAAATGTGCATGAGCAGAGAGGAGACTGGAGCAGGCTGACATGGCAAGACAATCAAGCTCAGTGTATTTCACTCTCAGTACCAGGCAACATGCTGCACATAAAGGCTATCTGTCCCTGTAGGGCTTCTCTCCGTCAGCCTTCCTAGCTGCTAATTTTGTGACCTTACCAGAATAAAGAGAGAAAGAAAAGACAGAAAAGGCTGTCTTTCACTCTGTTTCATGCTCATGCTTTCAAGCGCTCCCCCTCTCACTGTGTCTCATGCACACTGCCGTGCTGAAATCGAGAAATCCCCCTCCAGGCAAAATTGACTTCACACGATCACTTCCACGTCTGGTGACTGACATGAGCTCTCTAAAAATATCTCCTTCACCGGCAGTGGATTGCTTTCGAGCTGTACCTCCTGTCAGAACACACTCAAATGCAGGCTGAAATGTGTATGTATATATGTGTGTGTGTGTGTGTGTGTGTGTGTGTGTGTGTGTGTGTGTGTGTATGTGTGTGGTGGGGAGGAGTGGCAAGAATGAGAGGAGGAATGAAAAAACTGACAGCAGTGGGAAAACAGTGCAGCCTCTGAACATGGAGTTATCAAGAAGCACCAAGCAGGGGTTGAGACACAGGATCAGACAAGCCCGAGGCTGCCTCACAGAGAGCACACACACACACACACAAACACACACACAAAACAAAAACCTCTCACTCATGCCTCTCAAACACCTACCGAAGGAGGTGGGGCTGATGGAAATGATGTGTGCACAGCAGAATACTGAGGTTGGAGTTCTTCAAGTTCCCAGACACAACATAGTTGATAGTTAGACAAAGCATAACTGTTAGGGACCTAAACTCATTCTGCGCCTGTGTCAAAGGAAATGACTCTCCATACCAGGTGGTGGCAGTAGTCTGTAGTTGTTTTTTTTGTTGTTTTTGTTTTTTTAAATGTCCAGAGATTGCCCACCTACCAGTATTATTTCTGTATACTATTTAATGTGGTAGTTACAGTATATGGGACACAACCATTATGAAATATATCAACATAATGAAAGTGAGTCCCCTTTAACATGGCTGTGTATGCTTGTGTGTGTTCCTGGTTGTAAGTTATTTGGATAATCTTACGCTATTGCCAAGAATTATGCTAGTACTTATAATATTAATGATAATGAGTCTTTATTGGTCACATACACATTACAGCACAGTGAAATTATTTCCTCTTCACATATCCCAGCATGTTAGGAAGTTGGGGTCAGCCATGATATGGTGCCCCTGCAGCAGAGAGGGTTAAGGGCCTTGCTCAAGGGCCCAACAGTGGGAGCTTTGCAGTGCTGGGGCGTGACCCCCTGACCTTCCGATCAGTAATCCAGAGCCTTAACCGTCAAGCCACCACTGCCACCATCAAGCCATCAAGCCACCCAGATAAAGTGCTGTAACACTGTAGGCTAATTATGAAGGTACGTTCACATGTACAGTGACTTGCAGCGACAAAGCGACCGGAGACCATTCATTTTCAATGAGAGTTGGCGACTTCCGGTGACATATGCAACAGTAACCATTGGAGACTAGATGTGGGCGTGTCCAGCAACATGGCAAAATTGAGAAATGTTTAATTTTATGCAAATTTTGTAGCGACTTAGTGCAGTGATTAAAAATGGGAGTGAAGACAGTAGAGCGCACGTGATCCGTGATCGGCCATGCTGCCTGCGAGTCCGAATAGTTTTGTGGACCCAGACAGTCCGCCGCGTTCGACTCCTGGAGCTGGAGACTCCTTCCACGAATGTTTAATAAACTCACAGAAAGCTTCATCATATCAAAGATTACACACTTTGAGGAGAGTCTGCCATCAAGTCACTGTGTTTGTCAGTCCCTCAGGATTTTGCGATTTCATCAAGGAAACTCCACAATATATTCAGAGGCGCTTGAAATTTTTCAAACTTACCACAGATTTGGGCCAAGGCGCGTCTTGTGACATCATCACAACGTGCCACGTCACGTCATCACGACGCACATTCAGCCAAAGCCCTCTTCAGTTCAGGTGCGTTGAGCATGAATGCAGCTAAAAGGTCTCATTTAACAACAAACATCACTGCAAAAGACCGTGCAAAACTATTTTGTGCAAATACAATCGCAAAAATAGCACAAAAAACTCACAAAAAAAAAAAAAAAAAAAAAAAAAGCAGCAGAAAAAATCAAGCATTTCTGTCCACAACATTCACAAACAAACTCAGTGAAATCCGGTACAGACTGGTATGTGTTTACTAGAAACAATCAGGTTAGAATCAGCACATTGCTGTACACATTATAGAGAATGAATCAGCACCTTCTGACCAGTCAGAGTTGAGCATTTAACATGGTTGTGGTATAATTAATATAGTATATTAGCTATCTATATGTAAACAGCTAATGGTTGGAATAATACCTGATAAGAATGTATATAGCCACAATGCCTGGAAAACTGATGAATAAAGGACTGTAGCAAAATTCATTTACAACTTGGTGTCGCACATGAAAAGTTGACGTGACAGTCCTAGCAAACTTTACACTAATTGCTTATTTCGCATGATAGGAGGAGCGTACTTGCTTTTTATAATTATGTTTTTTCACACACTCATTAAAACGATATTCATGTTTCCGTTAAAAGACACAAGAACCACGTCAATCTCTCTCTGGTTTCCCCCTCATCCATTCCAAGGTTATGACCTTGCTTGAGTCATTGATCTGCAACACACTCCTCCAGGCCATGACAGCAAAACCACAGCTCTGATGATCCGGATATAAACATATTTTCCTGTTAGGCAGCACTATAATCATCATTCTATGGTCTTTATGTGAGAGACAGAAAGCAATTAGCCAAATCAACAGAGATTAATGCTTTGACTGTGTGTGTGAGGCAAAAACCATTAGTCTTCTTTACCAAAGAAGATTAAAAATGTGCTTTCTCTTAGTTCTCTAATTACAAGCCTGTGCATGTTAATGTCTCTCCAACTAGCCTGCGGTTTTTTGGCAATTAGCATAAGTAGCACTGATGGCAAGCTATAAACAAATAGAATACTCAGTTTGCTTTAATGGGATAAAGTCATGTAATATTCAGTTACTGCTCTGAAATATGTGATTTTAATGGCAGCTTTTTCATTCTCTGATGTATAAATGTTTTAGCCTGGCTTTGCCCTGGATATCCATTAAAGCCCCGTACGCCATGATGGTGCAATAATCTTTTAGTGGCTGCATGCCAATCTCATTTTACACATGCCTTGATAGAGTATGGTTTCACCTCAGTGTTTCAGATTAGCATAGGAAAAGTCTGTGGAACGTACCATCAGGACTATTTTCTACAAAGAGTTACAATGCAGAATATATAATTTTGGAAGAAGGCCTGTATTTGGATGAGCTTGCGCAGAAGCAGCAGCCGCTGATTTACAGGGCAATAAACGTCACTGTTCATGACATATATCCTCGGCCCACGTGTTGAGCTGTGAGGCTTGGCAAGAAACGAGCGTTTCAGTTAGGTTTGGAGTCTAATTGGTGCTGTTATGATTGCATTCACAGCTAAATGATACGGAGCCAGGCAATGGATGTGACATCATGCTAGAGGTACGGCTCTATTAATCATTCCTCTGAGCAGTGATATGTGTTGGGTTACATCCCAAATGACGGTTTGGTTTGGGACGCAGCTGCCTTCTACTTCTTTTTTTTTTTTGTTGTTTTTTTTGTTTTTTTTGTGTCTCTACTGGAACAAAACGGTGCCGCCAAAACAACTTACTTGGGGGAAATGAACCACAACCGCAAGCAGGGGTTTGTATTATCCCTGCTTTTGGATTGTACAGTTTTCAAGCAATTGATGGGGGATTTGAACAGAGTTGAGGCAAGGATTATAAATGAATCAAGCATGAATCCCCCGTTCAGCAATGCTGTCGATAATTCTTTGGCCTTGAATAAGTGCTTAACTGTTACCAAGGCTGCGGGACTCGTACCCGCGGTGCTGGTAATAAGCTGCACGCAGCTGTTGCCCTGGTAACACAACTATACAGAATGTGGAAAGAGAGAGCTCTGGGTTCTGCGTGAACACATTGGTGTGGGCAGGTGATTACTGTATAATGATCTTTATTAGGATGCTTTATTGTTTGCTAGGTCAAAACATCTTCTCACACACACACAGTGCTTTTTCAAAGTAGTAGCTGCTTAGAAGACTTTCTTGTGTACCATTTGCGTGTCATATTTTCAAAAAGTTCTCACATTTTGTGATAAGAAGTAAATGACCTTATTTTGGAAAAATGTGAAGGCTGCATAACTTTGTTGACTTGATCATAGTTCCATGAAAGGTAATTTCCTGTACTGTAGCAAACTTTACTTTTCTGTCATTGTTCATATTCACAAATAATGTAATACTTATGGTTCCTGTTGTCCATCCATCCATCCATCCATCCATTTTCTCTACCGTTTATCCTACACAAGGTCATGGGGAGCCTGGAGCCTATCCCAGGGCACTCAGGGCAAAAGGCAGGGGGCACCCTGGCACCAATCCATCGCAGGGCACAATCACATACACACACTTTGACAATTTAGACATACCAATCAGCCTACAGCACATGTCTTTGGACTGGAGGAGGAAACTGGAGTACATGGAAGAAACCCCTGAAGCATGGGCAGAACATGCAAACTCCTGCACCCAATCGTAGAGGTGCAAGACAAATGTTGTGTGAGCAAAAAGAGTTGTGTTAGTTCAGGAGTTTCAGTCACTAGGTGAATGGTAGGTTGTGTCCCAATCCAAAGGCTGGTAGCCTAATACCACAGCGTCCCTAAGACTCTTAACCCTCAGGATGCATTCATATCTATTATCATAAATATGTAATAAAACCAAGGATTTTCCATTTGGCTTTAATAAAAACTAAACATGCTAGTTTTAGCAGCTATTTGGTACCCATTATAGCAAGTCTGGACATGTTGGTGTTTGTAGATCATGTGACAGGAACAGCAGTATGGAAGGTACCACAGCTAGCATCCTGGAGTGATAAAAATCTTAAATCTTAGAAGAGTTTTGCCTTTTTTTTTTTTTTTTTTTTTTTAAATGAGGCCTCAGCTGCTTCAGGTATGGTGCACAATATCTGACATTATATTCTTTCTGAGAAGATATTAAAAAAGCAGGATTTTTTCCCCTTAAGGTAAAAAAATATCACAAATTAGCAAGAAATTGTAACTTGCTAATCTAATAGGTGGTTACAAACCAAGATTATGGAAGAGGAGGGGTAGGTGAGGATGAGTCCAAAAGCACCAAGTAGCAAGAGGGCTCAAAAGGACCCTGTTCTGAAGAACAAACTCTTTGAGGAATCCAAAATTCAGACTTCAACATCACCATTACTAGTAGAAATGCCCGAATCTCTCTAAACAGATCATGTCTTACTAAATTAGATACAGTCCAAATTTGACATCTGAACTAAAATTAAATATTTAGTTTTGTTTTTTATACTCCATATCTTCATCTAGATTCTGTTTTTGACAGAGAATTGACATACTCCAAATGTTAACTTATAGTGTGGGTGTTATCCATCCATTTTCCATACCGCTTCTCCTACATAGAGTCACGAGGAGCCTGGAACCTATCCCAGGGAACTCAGGGCACAAGGTGGGGGACACCCTGGACTGGGTGCCAACCCATCACAGGGCACAATCGCACACATATTCACACACTACGGACAGTTTGGAAACCAGAGAACCTGGGGGAAACCCCGAAAGCATGGGGAGAACATGAAAACACAGGGCAGAGGTGGGATTTGAACCCCCAACCCAGAAGGTGTGAGGCAGTAGGTGTTATTTGACACCAACTCTTGGGTTGACTGTCAGAGCAGATTGCCAGCACAGTGGAAAAACAATGGCATGATGGGTAAATTCTCCACTTTATCCCTCTGCATGGCAATTACTGGCGTGTGGAGTGTCCCTGTCAGGTTGAGTGTTCTCAGTTTGACACTGCGCGCTCAGCACAACACACTCATACACACACACACAGTGTGACTCGACTGCCTATCAAACATGCAGGCCATCTTACTGAGTCCTGAGCACATGCCCATTAGCTGCATGAATTCACAGACACGCACGCTTACACACAATCACACACACAGGTTCTGCATCCCTCATGTCCCTGACATCCCTGATGTCCCCGATGCCACATAATCTCTTTCTCCGAGTATTCTCCCTGAGAGACCAATACTCTGACCTCCCCAAAACATTGTGTCACCCCTGGGATATTTGGTCTGAGTACTCTTCTTTCTCTCTCTCTGCCTCGCTCATCCCTTCTTCCCCCGCGGGACAGCAGGCATGTCAAACCCAGATCTGAAAACACATTTTCAGCTCCAGTGAGCAATCGACTATAAGGATGTGCAGAGCTGCTTGTCCCTTCTCTTCTCTTCCCTAGCCTTTTTTCACTCTTGGACAGGCCAATAAATCCATACCGCCCAATGACACAGCACTAACACTTACCACAGCTTTTTACACATGCATTGCCTTCTCATTTCTGGCCAAGGGGTTGTGTTGTGTGTGTGTTTCATCATTGGCAAATGCACTGTGCCTCGAGGATGCTGACTACACAACAGCTCTATCGATAATGAGCTTCAGGGAGCAGTGAAGGAGCTGCCGCAAAGAGCTGCATCAAAACCACTCACTGAGGTCTACTAATTAGTTACTGGTTGTAAACAACTACATTTCTCTAAGAGTTGCTTGAAAGATAAGGCGCCTGAATCCTTTAGGTGGAATCGTATTATTTGAAAGGTTGGGTATCTTATAAGCAGCCACTAGATGTTATTCTAAAATATCTCTGCTTATTTCTTATTTAAAAAATTGTATATTAACACACTTTTATATGTGATGAAGTTCCCCTCATATTCCAGCTGTCAAGAAAATTTCTTTGAAAAAACAAACAAAACAACAGTATCTATGACACCAGAGGTTTTATAAACTGGTGGGTTTTTATACTACCTTCCAATGATTTCTTAAATCTGATTGGTCAGAAGGCCTGGACAGTAATTCCAGGCATAATTTAAATGATAGATTTACTGTGTATTAATGCGCTCATTCTGATGCATTATTGTTTCTGTAGTAACGACTCAATCTCAGGGACTTGTATGGAGGAAGCTCCACATAATCGAAGTCTAATAAAAATAATAAATGGATTAAAAATGTGTTATTTAAAGAAGAAACATGGTGATGATACGTTTTCTATTAGGAGATATTTATTTAACATTGACAGAGTCTCAGGAAAGTCTTCGGGACAGAGGATTTTGCTCTTTCTGGTTTCTCAGTAACATGACAAGGTGCATTTAAAAAATAAAAAAAAATTAATTTCAAGAGACGGAGAAAAAAAAGGGCTGGTAGGTAATGACTCATTATAGCTACTATAAAGTGCTATAAACTTCAGAAGTTGCAGGATTTTAATTATCTGAATGGGGAGCCCAAATTAATCAACTTAAGCATGTGTATAAACCAACTCTGAATACAAAGAACTTTCTCCATGCAAATATTGACAGGGACTTCAGTCGCTGAATGTGAATATGACTCAATATGAGGAACGGTTTATCAACAATAATTGATAACTGTTTATTTGTAATGAAGCTTACTCTTGTAAATTAGCTAATAGTATGCTCCAAAAAATGCAGAAGAATCTTGCATGTCAATACAAGTCGCTGTTATTTGAAATCAGCGTTTTGTAATTTGTGGTTGTGCACGATTGCGTGTAAGAGCAGCCTGGGTGGGGGTGGGGGGCGGTATTTGTTTTTAATCAAGTGATTTAGTCACCGCATTGCTGACATGAAAAACACAGTGCACTCACCTCCACTGTATGCTGAACGCACCTACAGTATGTCAATCACAATGAGTATGCAGACACACCCCTTGCGTGACACAGATCACTAAAACACAAGAAGATTTTAAATAAGAAGAAACAAATAGGTTGGAATTGGAAACAACAGAACCTCAATAAAACCTCCCTAAAATACAGCGTGGATGCTTTCTATATGTTACTTCAGTACTACATCAGCACAGTGTGGTATCTGTGCGAAAAAAGCCGTAATCTAAACATCTACGTGACCAGTTCCGAGAATCAGCAGAAAACAAAGAATATACATTGTTTTGTTCACTTTCTATCTTTTGAGGACACTTTACCGCCTCCATGTTCCACTCTCCCTGGGAGAATATGCTCATTTCAAACAGGAAGTGGGTGCTGAGGTCAAGAGTTTTGAGAAACAGAAAATGGCACTACACGGGAAGTGCGTCACAGATTAGCAGGGCTGCTGCATGTCTTGGAACACCACAGATTGACCGCAGTCTAAAATTTATATCGCTTACAGCGCTAGTGCACTTTTGCAGTGGAACACAAACAGACCACTCAAACAGCTTTAACTATAACCACAGCCATGAGGTGCAGACACCGAAACCTAGCCGTTAGCAAATCTATTGTCTGCAAGACATACAGAGCGGAGTATCGGTTTGAGAAAATGCTCTGATGTTGTTCTCACTTGTACCTTACGAAACTTTTACTGGTGCCTACGTGAAGAGGAGTAGAACTGCACAATTGGGATAAAAAATACATATAAATTCTCTGTTATGTTTCCTGTTTGATCCACATTTATATGCTGACAGGTGGCTATCTTTGGCTTGTTAAATGTAGAATCAGAGAACACTTCCTGTAGTATTTTATGTAGTACTCTTCAAAATAGAAAAAGGTTTTTCTGCCTTCCTACATTCTGTGACACCTCTATGCTAAAGAAAACCTAAATATGTATAGTGGGCTGGGAAAACCCCTTCATGAATCGAGATCTTGTCGTGGTGAAGGGGCTCGTGTACCTGGTGAACCTCAGGGCTATGTCACCAGGAGCTTAATACTCCCAGTAGGGTCTACTTTGTTGAACAGATCTGAGAGGAGAGATCAAACAAAGAGTGATCCTAATGACCCCCATGAAACCCCTGTGCTAAGTGTACTCTGATTGGGTTAGGGTACCAGGACTCCACCAGGAGCCAGGTCTAAGGTGGTGTTCACAGGCAAGCGTCTGGTGACTGGGCCAACCAACATATGAAATGAAATGAGTCATCTTGTGGGTTCACTACCTGCAAAATAGGGATCAGGTGCAAGCCAGCTGGTCTTAGGTGAACTAAACCCTTGGATTGGAGACTGGTCTGGGAAAACCCTTGCCATGGTGACAATTTTTCATCATTTTGGGCTGTTTGGCGTCATTTCTGGCCAAAATTAAGCTGCAACAACTTCCAACAGGTTTTCCCAGACTGCCACACATATACTCAGAGAAAAAAAAATCTTATCTATGGTCAACCCTGGCTGTAAACTGGAGAAAAAACAAATGATGTGGATGGTTAACATCCAACCATTCAGGACATGGTGTCTCGAATTGCTCGTCAATTCAGAAAGCTAAAATCCAGCCGTTTTTAACATAGGCATGTGTTTTTGGGGTTTCAAAACAGCTAGCTAAATCTAACCACAGCCAAAATTTCAAAATCAAGAGTCAAAAGTCTCCCCACAGATTAAATCTAATGGGTCAACTCCATCATAATATGGCTCTCATGCTTCCAACATCAACTCTGTGTTTACGGTGCGGTCGGACATGGCTTAATTTCTTTCTCCACAACCACAACTACGCACATGCCAGAAAGGCAGGCAGACGACAGACTCCAATAAATCTGGCCGAGTTTACGTCCAGGGCTGTAGAGAAAACAGTTTAGTAATGAGCCACTGTGTGTGTGTATAGTCACGCTGCCCACACAGACAGAACAGAGCAGCACCTGTGGCTAAGCTGAATCTACAGGAGCTTAGGTTCTTACCCAGGGCCCACCCAAGTAAGAGTGTACATCACTGGTACGTGTGTGTTCTTGTCCGTGGCCTACAGCGACGCTATGCACCAAGGCCTATGAAATAGGAGCCTTTAATGAGAGAGCAGTGAGTCAATGGTGCATCACACAGACCACGTCAGGCTCAGTGTGTGTATATGTGTATGTGTGTGTGCATACGTACGTGCGTGCAGGAAAAACCACAGCTTTGCAGCAGGCTGTAATTCACTCACCACGAAACCGCCGTCGCTGTTGCTACTGCCTGTGCTGGCTGTGCCTGAAGAGACACACATACACACCACACCACCAGCCCTCCATGTTTGTTTACGCAGTGTAAAGAACCAGCCATTAAAAAGGGGAACCGCTTTAAAAAAGAAAGAAAGGGGGGAAAAAAGTCCGAGCAGACGTTTGTCATGTTGGAGGGCTGTAATTGTACATCTTGAGTGATGTTTTATTTTTCCCCACTGACCTCTTAAGATAAACTAGAAAAGCCACTTAACACTGGGTTGCATTTGCTAAACAGTTTGAGAGAGATTGAGAGGGAGAGGAAGAAGTACTTAGACTGCAGCTCTAGTGTTGTGTGTTTGCTGCGTGTAGCAGTGCGTAATTGTCACATTCGTGTCCCTGTTTTAAACTCGCCCAAGCTGCCTTTTCATTTACAGTATTCCTCACCGCTGTTGAGAGGGAACTGTTAATTTGAAGCGATCCAGAGGGCATATGAGTACACATATGAGGAGGCAGTAAACTGCAGGCCGCCCTCTTAGCTCATCACCCTCGGCGCGTGATCCTTCAGCAGCAGCAATCTTCACTTCCAGCAGTGTGCCTGCCTTCTGCCTGACTCCAATTAGGATTAGACACAGAGGGAGCACTTCCATATGTGCTCTCTCTCTCTCTCTTCCTGTCTTTGAAGATATCTTCATTTCCAGCGGGTCTGCCGCATACTCACTGTATATTTAATTCACCTTTGTACCTACTCTCTCCCTCTCTCTGTATATCCAGGGATGTATGAAAACCTTGTTCCCTCAGTGGTAACACTGTACTATAAATAATCTAAAGTGCAGGTTAAACTTTTAAAACTTATATTAATACTACAAGTCATATTATTACACATTTATAGAGTTAATTAGAAGTTAATCCTTAACTATGACCATTATTAATGATAATTCGTATACGACTCCTATCATGTAGGGCTGATAATGTGTACGCTTCCTTATTTCCTGATGCACCGACACAAGCTTACTGTGTTTGTGGACCTTATAGTGAAGTATTTTCAAATAAATGACTAAAATACTGCCATAGGTCTTTGGATTAATTTTGGTATGTGATATCACTTAATATCCATCCATAAGTGCGATCTAGACACAACTGGACGTATAAGCAGTCAGATAACTTTCTTGTTGTGCCTAGTTTTCCATCCCTCTCTGTCATAACTACATACATTTAACTTTAGTGTCTATTAGTGTCATTACTGTAGTTACTGAATAATTCACAGTTATTAATAAATAATATGCTCCATTCATTCATTAATCTTCAGTAACCACTTTATCCTGGTCAGAGTCACTGTAGATACAGAGCTTATCCCAGTAATACTGTGTGTGAGAGGCAGGAATAAACCCTGATTTATAATTACGAGCAATTTAGTGACATTTTGGGAAAACAATAACTTAAACTGAATAATATAATAGCAAAAAAAAAAAACAAACAAACAATGAAACGTCATACTAGAAACAGCAACATGCATTAAAACAAACACAAACACAAAATAACACAGACCCT
>JANDJT010000164.1:7137685-7149352 GCA_024331685.1 Stegophilus panzeri
GTTTCACTATTGACTTTTAGAACATGTAGACACAGACACACACACACACACACACACACACACACACACACACACTGCAACGTGTAAGCACACACACACACACTGCAACGTGTAATCTCACACACACACACAGCAACGTGTAATCACACACACTGCAACGTGTAATCTCACACACACACAGCAACGTGTAATCACACACACACACAGCAACGTGTAATCACACACACACACACACACACTGCAACGTGTAATCACACACACACTGCAATGTGTAATAACACAAATACTAAAACATGTAATAACATACACTGCACTGTGTAATAATACAAACACTGCAGCATAATATCTGAAAATGTGATAAATATTGGAACATACAGACACTGCATCATGTATTAATACAAACACTGCAACATGTAAAAAGTAATTACATACTAAAATGACACTAACATAAGGAATAATCCTCCCAACATCACGGACAGATTTTGTTTCAGTCAGTCTGTCTGCCTACCTGTCTAACTTTTCACATCTTTAACCTCCATATCTACCTGTCTGTCACTCTTCTCTCTGTTCCTCAGCGTGTTTGAAGTGAAAATCAAAACCATCCGGCTTCCTGCATATCTGACATATAAAGTCAAAAAAGCCGGTAGGTTTCCTGCTCGTCCCCACAAAAAAGCAAAACCTGAGCAAGAGCTTGGGTTCCCTTTCACCTTTAACACCCTTATAGCAGTGCCGCCGCATAAGAGGAAACATCTGGATAATCATTTCAATTCTTTGTTTAGGTCTGTCTCGCAGGAATTATGCTGGAGAACTTCAACCACTCATCAGCTTAAAACCCCAAACAATCCCTCAGAATCCACATTCAGACTCTGGCAGGACCTCAAAGGACCTCCACTATGCTATCCTGTTATCCTCTCCTGTGTGTCTCGCTACACTCCCATACACAGCCGACGGAGACTCAGGAAGACGGAGATCGCCCTTGTAGAGACGCTACTTTGGGAGAAATTACAGTCTGAAATTGTCTTGGTTGTTGGATAATGATACACTTGGTGGGAGTGGTGGTAGAGGAAGCCAGCTCAGTGTGATGTGTGCGGGAGTGTGTTGTGTGTTATTGTGGTTTTTTGTCGGGTGCTGAGAAACATGGACGTAAACAAAGCTTAAACCAGAAAAGACACAACAGAGAAGCCACACCCTCAATTCAAAATTAAATTAGCTTGTGGCCACCCGAGTGGCAGGATATATATATATCATTGTGTGTCTGCGAGAGTGAGTGAGAGAGAGAGAGCACGAGAGAGAGAGAGACATCACTGCCATCCTGTGCGACAGTGAGACAGGCGGAGGAGAACAGACAGGGTGTGTATGGGAGATCACATGCATGCGATCTGACCCACATCACATATTGTGACCTTACTATTATAAGGTTCAATACCACAGCATTGATGAATTATTGAATCTGATTGGTCAGAAGGTTGTTTTTTTTAAAAAAATAAATAAAAAAAAAAATAAAAAAAATATATCATTTTCTAAAACAGCAATTGTCTTTTATTTCACTAGTTCTGGCTGTAATTCAAATAACAGGTTAATATTAATGTGCTCATTCTAATATATAATTGTTTCTATAGTAACAACTCTTCACAGGGACTTACAGTATACAGTGGATGTTCTGTATAATCTAAGGCTTATAATTAACGGATATAAAAAAAAAAAGCAAAAAAAAAAAAAACATGTTGCCACTTACTGTATTATCTACCATTTTTGGAAGGAGTCTCTGGTGTCGATGTTTTGCAACAGTCACTGAGTCTTCATTAATTTGTTTTTTGGTAACATGACATGCTGCATTTTTCTTCAAGAGAAATAAAAAGGAGAGCAAATGACATCATCTGCTATATTATAAGTGATAACAGGAACTAATTTGTTTTGCAGATATTCCATAACATTAAATGATATGAATAAACGGTTAAAAAGCATGATGCGACATTCATCAAAACATAAAAAAATACAATCACTGGCAAACCGCCGTCATAAAAGAGGGATAAAATACTTTGGGAGGTGTTGTTATAAGAAATTAATACACTTTGGGGTGGCAACAGTAAGTCCGCTACATGTCAAGCTGCATCACACCATCCTATTATGGATTATTTTCCTATAACAGTACACCCCATCATGTTTATTCATTACATATCTCCCGCTTATTTTAAACCCAAGTAGAACCTTATAATACTTAAGTCACGGTATGTTTACGAACTCTGCAACCTCAAATTCTAAGTCACTACGCAGTGATAAAGGAGAGTCTCATAATGACTAGACAATGCTATGCTAATTACTGCTCCCACACAGTGATGTCACTATAATTCTCCGAGTTTCTGTGAAGTGCAGACTCAAAGTACTTTACACAGCTCATAATGGTTCAGTGAAGTTCACAAGACTTATGATAATAGCACAGTCTTAGCTGCAATCAGTGCAGTCAGGTGGAATGCTGCACAATAGGCTCAGTACAGAACAAGGAGTGGTTCTGTCTGGCACACAAAAGTCTTGTATAACTGCCACATAACAGCTTATCGCAGCTAAGAAAGTTGGGGCATAAAGCAATGCACTGTCTGCATCTGCATTAATATCTGTAGATGTATTTGGAACTAAACCCAGAGTGTGTGTGGCCTAAACCAGAAGGGTTCATTTTATTCTTTCTTTCTTTAAAATGAAATACGAATCCTACCATTGTGACAACACTCGAAAACACTGGAAAAAGCCAGAGGCAAAAATGGCAGCACTGTTTGCATTGTGTGTGAATTCTAGCTCTGACAGTTGCTCAACCTCAGCTACATCACTCGTGTTCATAATTGGTCTCAACAAGAGATTTCAACAAGTTCACAGGACTGTTTTTTTTTTAAAATTCTACGTACTCAGTTATTATTTCTATTTGTACGTGCCTACAATATACTATATATTGTATTGAATTTTGTTGGTTCTATATCTCCAAAAATATAAACAACTAGTCATCTAATTTAAATCACTGCAACCCTGACCAGGCGGTTACTAAGGTTGCTGCGATCTTTCTTTCACCACCAAGATTCATATCTGACCGATTGTTAAGACCTACCACAGGTAAGGTTTCTTCAAACAATAACAACAACAAAAAGAACAGTGCATCTCCTGTTTGTATCTGTATTTGTATCTGTTTAGGACACTATCTGTCTATGCCAAATCATGTAGTCTTATTCGGTTACATCCCTATAAGAAAGGAATACTAGAGGCCACAAGGCCACATTTTTACCACCTACATTTACATTTAGACTAGTGTAGAATAAAACTAGACCATGCCATGCTTAAGGTTAAACAGTGAAGTCAGGGAATCGCCTTCATAAAAACCCAGGTTATTTTCATAACCGGCTTTATTGAAAGGTTGTGGAGATTGTTGCTTGATGAATTTGCCAGATTAAATGGCACCATGAAACAGTGATCTAGGAAAAAAAACTATAACAAGAGCCACCTTGCTAATACTAATGCAATGAAAATTATTTTTAGGAAGTAAACAAATAATGCAGCTGGCAATAAAAATTCATGTTTTTTTTTCTTCTTCAGTTCAGCATGTACCTAGTGTTCAACAGGTAAGTATGCGGTACTTACAGATAATTATTATAATTATTATGTAGTACTGCAAAACTGCCTCTGTAAATATGTGCACTGAAAGACGTAGGTAAGTACAGGTGAATCATCTATAAACTATACTTTACTTAATGTACCTGAAAGTAAAAGGTTATTGACTGACATCACATCCAACATATGTTTAGTAAATATTACATTATTTGCAAAGTATGCACTACATTTTACTTGTGAAAAAAAACACAAAACCTAGAACTGGTTGGTTAATAGTTCTGTGTACACATAGAGGAGGTTCATGAGTAAGCATGAGAAGCAGAAGCACCTGATGGACTCGTATGCATTCCTTGGAAAGTCTAACAGCAAGTCATTTGTATCTATGTTCCTGCATGTTACCCGGCGTTAATGAAATTAGCCGGGGGATGCAGTTGTATACAGGAAAACATTAGTGTGTGACCAGATGTTGTTGTCGAACACCCTGCATTGTTAGTTGGATGTTAGTAACATCCATCAGTTTTCCATACCGCTTATCCTACACAGGATTGTGGGGAGCCTGGAGCCTATCCCAGGGAACTCGGGGCATAAGTCAGGGGCCAACCTGGGTGGGTGCCAACCCATTTCAGGGCACCATCACACACACATTCACACACTATGGACAATTTGGACATGCTAATCAACCTACAATGCATTTCTTTGCTCTAGGGGAGGAAACCGGAGTACCCAGAGGAAACCCCCGAAGCACGGGAAGAACCTGCAAACTCCGCACACACAGGGTGGAGGCGAGATTCGAACCACCAACCCCCAACCAAAGATGCGAGGCAAACCGGCTAACCACTAAGCCACAGTGCCCCCATGTTAGTAGCATTTGTATGTAATATATATGTGACTAAAAACTAAAGCAATATTCCTTGCACTGTACTTATGTTGTTACAGGAAAATAATCCAGGTCAGGGTGGTGTGATATGGCCTGATGTAAAGCATAGGGGCCTGGTTTTTAGTCGGTGCATGATTTTGCATGCAGGTGCAGAAACAACGCAACACATTAGGCAACTCAAGTGACTTTGTTCACACGCAGTGTTACAGCAGTGTGTAGCATACTTATATAAGGAATGCGGCATGCTGTTATAGGAAATAATCAACATCAGGGTGGTATGTGGCCTGCCATTTTTTAATTTTTATTTCACTTATATGATGTGTCTGCCATAGTAGTCCATGTGTAAGTTGTTGCTATTGAAATGATAACATATCAGAATGAGTGCAGTAATATAGACCTGTCACAATTTTCTACAGACCTGTGGCAACTGTAGTACTCTCAGAGCTGCTTTTACAGAAAATGAAACCACACCGTCTGACCAATCAGAATTAAAAAAAAAAAAAAAAAAAAAAAAAAAAAAAAAAAAAAAAAAAAAATCAACAGCGCTGTGGTATAAATAATCACATATAAGACTTATAAGAAAACAAATAAACGCTGTGCTGAATCTCATCATATTTTAATAGCACTGGATAAATGTCTTCGAGTGCCTTCCTCCACCCATACTGTGCTGATGAACCATGTGACATGCTGATGATGTCACTGTAGCTATTATCAGTGTACAAGATTTATGATCTCATGGGATTTCATTCCCCTTCAATACCCTTCCTCATTCTCATTCTCATTCTCGCGCTCGCTCTCTCTCTCTCTCTCTCTCTCTCTCTCTCTCTCTCTCTCTCTCTCTCATCTTTCATTTTCTATCTTCCCCAGGGCCCTTAATGGGATGAGAATAGTGTGTGTGGGCAGCAATACAACAGGCCCCTCTGACCTCAACACACACACAAATATAAACTCTCGCACCCCAAGCAGCCTGATCCATCCATCTCCATGAGTACAGATCAAGTAGAGAGCCATAATAACTCTAAATAGCTATTTAAAAGTGTGTAGCGGGAAATAAGAGTGGAAATACATTCTCTCTTTTTTTCCCCTCTTACAGTCTATAAAGCACCCTAGCTCAAGTATTGCAATGATATTAAAAAGGGGGAACAAAATTATTAATTGTATTTGTGTGTGTGTGTGTGTGTGTGTGTGTGTGTGTGTGTGTGTGTGTGTGTGTGTGTTTATCTCTCTATGTGCAATTACCATGGAAAATTATTTTGCTTGTTTCTTGTTTATTCTATTATAATTCTAATATAATGGAAGTCTAATGGTAGTTGTTGAATTTTGCTGATACATGTTTATGCAGCTACATAATGAAACATAAATAAATTTTGAATGAGACTTGAAATAAAGTCAAAGCTGATCTTATTAACAGCTAATTAAAAAATCAAACAAAAAATGTATACTGTTTGTTGCTAAGTAAGTGCTTTTTAGCCTTATGGTAATCTTTGCAGCCTATTTATATTACCATGAGGATATGTTTCTCGAAAGAGACAGTCAGTCAAGTCAGTCTGGCTATGAGCATCTGCTAAATGCAGTAAATGTAAATAAAAGTTTTATTCAAGTTTCTAATACTTGACCCACTCTTAAATATAAAGGTTCCAGTAAGAACCAAAAAGGGTTTTTTCCAGCCCGATACCATAGGAGAACCCTTTTAAGTTGGACAAAGAACCTTTTACTCTCATTTTCTTTAGAGAACCATCTATTTACTGGTGCTTTAAAGAACTCAGAAATGGTTCTTCACAGCAGTGCCACAAGGAACCATGTTATCACAAGTTCACTAAAAAACCCTTAGTTAGTGCTTTAAGGAACCAAAGTAAGGTTCTTAAGAGTGATGTCAGGAGAACCTTTTCCATTCCCACAAAGAACTTTACAGGGTTCACTTTAACCTGTTAAGGGACAACACCTTGAAGAACCAAAACACAGCTCTGAATAACCTATAATGAAGCATAAAGAACATCTTTAATCTCCAAAAAACCATATAGATCAAATCAAGAACCCATACAATGAAAAATGGTTCTTGACAAAATGATGGTTCTTTGTAGAACTTATGGTGTTGTAAAGAACCATTAAATAACCTATATTTTTAAGAGTGTAGTTATTTCTACTTTCGATAAAGTTTTGTGGTGTGCAAAAGGTATTCTCACTTCTCAAAATTTTAGAGCTTAATTTATAAAAATAAAAACACAAATTCATAAATTTATTGACTGCCCCAACACCCGGCCTCTAGACATCAATTAGAAGTGAGTTTCATATAAAGGTCTTTTTCTCAGCATAGACACATGGGTCTGAGGTAACTGCATATACAGATGTAACAAATGCACATAGATAGATAGATAGATAGATAGATAAGGTAAAAAAAAAAAAATCCTTGAGTGTTCCTTTAAATATAAATAACCAACACAAACTCAGAAACATTGCTGCCTGAGGCCATGTGGTGCATAGAACACTGTACACTGTTACGGCCTTTCATTTCCCACAATCCCTCTCTTACAGCTGGGAGAAAGATCTCAGCAGCAGCCTGTCTGTTATTCCATTGCATTATTCACTGACCACACAGCGCAGAATAAAAGCAGCAGGACTCCGACACAGCCGGCTACAGCTAATGGATGGAAAGATGAATAGATGTCAGAAAGAGAAAGGGAGAGAGAGGCGGAAAGTGAGAGAGAAAGAGAGAGAGAGAGAAAGAAACAGAAGGACGGGGGGATTCACACTGTGCCCTTCTAAATCACCAGATTATTGCCTTTAAGAGCGCGTCCTGCCTGAAAATAATTGCTAATGTTCGAAGTGTAACCAATGGAAGTCGAGGTAATAGAGCAATTTATAAATTCTGATTGCAGTACATGGAAAACTTACAGCCCATCCCCTCTGTTATTTTACAGCCCATAATAATAATAATAAAAAAAAAAAAATCTTTAGATGCATCAACGATCGCTGAGCTATTAAAATCAATAGTGGAGCTAGTGAGGCTAGGAGTATAGAGGAGAGAGAGAAAGAGTGGGAGAGAGGGTGAGAGAGAGAGAGAGAGAGAGTTTCACAGTTCTGAATTAAAGCAGATAAATAAAGGACACATCAGCGACTGCAATTTATTCTACAGAGAAGAGAGAGGGTGGAGAAGGTGAGAAATAAGAAGCTAGGACAGAGACGGAAGGAAAGAAGGAGGGAGAGATGGAGAGAAGGAGGGAGAAAGAAAGGATGATTTCTCATCATTCTTAGTATTCTGTAAAGTAATTAGGAAATTATTTGACAAGGCGGAAGGCCAACCTGGGGTTAAACAAATTATCGTTAGCAGGAGGCATGAGTGACTGTGTGTGTGTGTGTGTGTGTGTGTGTGACGTTATTAAAACTACCCAATGTGTATACACTGTATATGCAAATGCTGACTTATTTTTTTAATCTAATTAAACCAGACCAAAAACAAACATAACCTTTACTCAATATAAACGCATTACCACATATTCAAGGCTAGGACAGAGTGTGTGTAATCATATAATTATACATAAACAGTGTGGCTAGCCATTTAGATCTATGATGCTGCGGGGGTTCGTTTTGGATCATTTTTAAAGAGCTTACTATCATATCAGGCTCCAGATGGAGAGTCAGCGTTCTCCAATGTGCTCCAGATGTGGCACGGACTTTACATTTATCTCATTCATTGGAACACTAACTCACGATCAGTTTTCAGTAATTACTCAGAGTACTTAGGAAGCGTATTTTCACTCACTCTTTGCAAGGTTTTGTTTTTCCTAGTAAATTCATTTCTGGGCATTTTTCATGATCACATGATTACGTTTCTGTTTTCTCTATATTGATCTGAATGCCTAGTTTATGACCTTTGCCTACCTGATGATGATGATTGTACCTTCTGATTTGGATTATACAATAAAGATCCTATTTGCATTTATATCCACCTGCCCCGGATTGCGTGACACCTAGAATACCTAGTAGCAGAGGTGACACCACTACTCCAAAAGTGGTGGGGCAAAATCTGAGAGGTACATCTGTCATTTGTCTATAAAAACATGCATACTAACTATGTATTTTGCTTTCAGCACTATATGGAGCCAGGGTTTGATTATAATACAATAACAGGGCACAACAAACTACACTCCATACGCTTCATTTGGCATTTTACTCCTCAGGCAGCTAATAACAGCAAAAAAAGTTCACCAAGTTAATTCTAAAATATGTATTAAAAATCGAAGACATGTTCATTTGTCTGTTTCGCTAAAAAACAGCAAATAAAGTCAGGCTTGCTGGAAAAGGCTTGAAGAATGTCATTGAGGAATGTTCCTATAACCGATTCAGAATACAGAATATGTGCATGTTACTTAAAATATTGAAACGTTAGCAATACTGATTGAAACAAATGATTATTAAGCGCTAGTGAGCGACAAAGTGTGTTTAACCTTTTATGGCTTATAGGAGATCCCCTTTAGGAGAAATGTTCTTTATATAATGAGTTGCTAAACTAGTACTAAACCACAAATATGATATCTTAGAAAGTGAAAATATCTTCAATACACTCACGCCCTCCCTCACTCCCTCTTTCACTCACTCACTTCACTCCCTCCCACACTTACTCACTCACTCTCTCATTCCTTGTCAGAGCCGTGGTGAAACTGGAGCTTATCTAGTCATCACCAGTGTTGGGTAAGTTACTCAAAAAAGGTAACCCACTACAGATTACTAATTACTACTTTCAAACTGTAATCTGATTACATTACTGATTACTGAATGTAAAAAGTAATCAGATTACTAATTACTTTACTTTCACAACCTGTCAAACCGACACAAATACACCACAACGTGAAACTTAGAGTTCTTTCAGTAATTTTAGCGCATGTCAATGTATGATACGATCAGAAAAAGTCGGATTTATCATGAGACTTACCTCAGCTGTTGTTACTGTTTGTAGGACTACAAATCCGATAAAAAATAAAACTTTTCTAACTAGACTAGTTTGGTATTACTAGCCAAGGGGAGGCACAGCTAAGCTATGGGTTTAGCTGCTACAGTGCCATGCAAAATACATTATCTTTCCTTATGATCTGCTCATATCATGTTCACGTAAACTGGACCTCATATAAACATTTACACACCTGGTTTTCCTGTCCAGTGTCAGAGGATGTTACTCCTTCAGTTTCAACCCTTTTACTGGTTTAAAAAAAAAATCAGCATGTATCCATTTTTCCTCACACTGACTATGAACTAGCTGTCAGCCAATTAGACATGAGTATTTCCACGTATTTTCCTGTCTGATTGGTCTCGCCTCCGTTCACTGAAGATATAAAATTACAAAACCACCGTCTTCTTTTACTGACGTTCAGTTACGTAGTGACAAGCCGCTCCAAGTGGACAATTATTCGGGGCTAAAGACAAAATCTTCGGGGCAAAACGTGATTTATTTTTAAAGTGCATTTTACTTAATATTGTTTTCTTAACAATAAATTTGTAACGGAAGTAAAGTAATTTTATTGACATCAGCAACTGTAATCAAATTATATAAGTGTAAAATATAACGCGTTACATTACTGCGTTATCGGACTACAGTAACGCGTTACACCCAACTCTGGTGATCACTGTGTGTGAGGCAGGAATACACACTGGATGGGACACCAGTCCATCGCGGAGCAGCATGCACACACATTCACACACTCATACACACCTATGGGCAATCTAGAGTGGCCAGACCACCTACTGGCATGTTTTGGGAGGTGGAAAGGAAACTGGAGAACCTGGAGGGAACACGGACACAGAGACATTGTGAAATTTGCACTCAGTTTGGAAACCATTCAAATCTTTAGATAATTAATTGACACCACTCGGATGGTCCCCATTGTAAAGTGAAAGAGAATTAAACTGTTCTAATGATTTTCTTTCTTCTTTTCAGCAGGATGGTTACATCAATGCAACACTATTCAACCACAAAGGAAGAAGAAAGTTAGAAAGAGGGTCACAGGAACAAAAACTGCATACACGTACAAAACAGCAACCTATGCATGGGTGTAATTAGGAACATTCCAGAACTGTAATGAGACAAAATTCTGCGTAATGGCTTCAGATATGTTCTTGTGAATGACAGAAATACTGGGGGTTTTCCTCTGTGAGGGACGATGAGCCATATCTCTATATCTATGCAGATAAGAGGTTGCATACGTTCTGCCTACAGTGAATATGCCTTTGATCAGTTGGTGAAACACACACACACACACACACACACACACACACTTTCGTACTAAAGCACAAACCTCAGATAACACTTTCATCCCCAAAACATACTTTCCATTTCCTCTGTATCTCACACTAGACAAGTTGCTCACGTGCTACTGTGTGGCTGTGACCTATCTTTGTTCTCTGTCGTCTCATGGGGCTATTGCGTGCTAACTTTCCCCTTCTAAGACAATGCACATATGAGTATCTTCTCCACTCCGCCACTCACCCACATATAAGGCAGTACAAAAAGCATGAAATACCCTGTGTGTGTATGTGTGTGTGAGAGAGACAAACCCAGAGTTAGCATTGTCATATCTGATGGACCCTACATGTGGTTATCGTGCAACAAATCAGAGACAGCACCAGAGTGGAGCAGGTTACGGTGTGAATGTGTGCCCTTGTTTCACTCTGAGTGAGTGACACAAACACTTCATGCATGAGAGGAGAGGTGGCAGGGTGTAAGGTGTGAAATCCAATTTGACACCTAGAAACGCACGAGGAAGCAAAGAGCTGCACTTGAGATGCTGTGATAAGAGAGCGTCATGTTTCGACTGAACTCACTGCGGTGAGAAAGTCCGATGACCGATTTACAGTTGGAACTTTAAAGAGAGACATTTCATGGTATGTAAAATCAAAATTAAATTTGCTTCCACTGTTTTCTGGCACTGTTAATACAACGAGACTACGATGGTGATGAATAAGAAGAAGAAGACAGGAAATCAGACAACAGGGTGATAATATAATGATTACATGACACAGTGGAAGAAGAAGAAGAAGAAGAAGAAGAAGAAGAAGAAGAAGAAAAGTCATTTGGTGTGAACATCCTCTCAGTTGCCATGACAACGCAGGCCGGCAGATCATCCGCACTGAAATTTACAAGAAAGCGTCGGGGGGGGGGGGGGGGGGGAAAAAGAAAAAAAATAAAGGGAAAAGGGGGGGAAAAAAAA
>JANDJT010000164.1:7160291-7183979 GCA_024331685.1 Stegophilus panzeri
ACGCGCGCACACACGCACATATATACACACACACACACACACCCACCCCACCAGTCAAAAGTTTTGAGACACTCGACTGAAATGTTTTTCATGATGTTAAAAACCTTTTGATCTGAAGGTGTGTGATTATATGTTTGAACTCTGTGTCATAGACAAAAATATAGTTGTCCCAACATATTAATGTTTTTCATTAGAAAACTTACATTTTATTTACAAAAAAATCTTTCTTTAAATGGATGACTTGGAGGGAAATATTCCGAAAAGCAGCCAATAAGTGTCCAACATAGGTGGGAACTCCTTTAATACTGTTTTAAAAGCATCTCAGGGAAATTCCTCAAGAAATCGGTTGAGAAAATGCCAAGAATACATTTCTGGAAATTCTAGGTAAAAATGGCATCTACTCTGAAGATGCAAAAATATTAAATTATTTTGGATTTTTTTTTATCACAACATAATTCCCATAATTCCATTTGTGTTACTCCAGAGATTAGATGGCATTATTATTATTCTAAAATGTTTGTGTGTTGGGGTGGGGGGTGGGGCGATAGTAATAAAGAATGAGTGTGTCTAAACTTTTGGCTGGTAGTGTATAGATAGATAGATAGATAGATAGATAGATAGATAGATGTATAGATAGATAGATATAGAGGTTATGCCATTGCTGAGTCATCCTTGTGCAGGGCCCATGCTAATCTTCTCTGTATCATTCCAGTTTTAGTATATGTGCTGTCGTAGCAAGAGTCATGAGACAGTCATGATCTCAGTACTATCTCAGGTTGATAATTCTAGCACAGCAAGTGTGATGATGCAGATTAATTATTCTTTAAATGACTATTCTACACTCTTAATCCAATTTAGGCCCCAACTAGGTTTAATCTTTAGCAGGTCAATGAGCCCTTTTTGGATTATAGGCACACTTTCACTTCACACGCATTATCTTTTGTCTTATTTCTCTTCATCCTGAACATCTCACTTTGAAAGGCAATTGAAACGCTGGCAGAATTACTATAACCAATGAGGCAAAGCCTATCAGGCAGTGAAGCCAAATGACAGCGACACAGAAATTACAGCCTTCAAGAGAGACATTAACCTCCAAATATCACACCTAATGATGTCTTAAACTGAGTTTTGACACTGGGGGAAAAAAAAAGTTCCACTGCAATCACTGAAGCAAAAAGACATCTAACAGTCCAGCCGAAGTTCTCTGCTTCCTGGATTTTATATGTAGATTCACCCAAAGGAACAGAACAATCACTCTAACCGGCTATCCAGAGACAAATTCAGAGATTTAAGAGACATAAAGGTTACGCTGTAATACTTTATGGAACAATGGCTGCTCTCCAAAAAAATTTCTCACCATTTCCACAAACAGAACAGTATCTCACCTTTAAAAGGACAGCTGTAAAAATCAGCCAGCAGAGTTCTGACAGATGAATCAGTCCAGGTCAGACGAAGAGGCCAGACACTAAGATGAAGACTAAAGTGTCTCTGACTGTAAAGGAAGCTTTTAGATGGGGGGAAAAAAAAAAAAAAAGAAAAAAAAAAAACACTGCACCAGGACCATATTAGAATGAGCTCCAAAGGCATACAGAGCAGGTCTGAATTTTATGGTAGGTTACAATCAGCTCTCACTCACCTCAGCCAGGTCATAACATCCAAAAGTTATGGAGACGACATGACTTCCAAGTGTGGCCTTCAATATTCATGAGATATGGAAGTTGTGGACATGTGGATCAAATATAAAAAAGGTTTTCAAAACAAAACAAAACTTTACCTTAAATCACACGTGACTACAGAGAAGAACAGTAAGAGTGTAACAAGATCATATATTGATAATTTTTCATAAAATAAACGATGAATTCAAAAAAAGTCTCACGTTTAACCCGTATATTAATCTTGAATAAGAATAAAACGTTTAAAAAGACACACACACAAAAAAAAATTAATCATGTCTACCTTCTTCTTCAGAAAACCATGTCTGTGGCATTAGTTATAAATATCATGAGGTAAAATAACCTCAATGCCCTCAATGTGGCTCATTAATAAGGTTTGCATGTGAATATTTTTGTGACCGACCCAGCAAACTAGGTAACTATAAGACTAAGGCAAGCTTATCTTTCCTATCTCGTTAACTATTTATTTGGATTTCTGTCTTGCCTACAATAATATACTCTGTTTGCATTTCAATTTGTTTAGCTAACTTCTAGCTAACTGGCATATCCGTTTCAGTCTGCTAACTTTAATTTCCATAGCCATCAGCACATACATTTATGTGAAAAAATAAGTACTCCCCATGAAAATTGTTGGCTTTTTTGACATATTTGGACAAGCAAACATTTTTGAAACAGTGCCTATTAATGAAGTTGATATTTTAACAAAACCAAAAGGAAAATTAGCTTTTTCAATCATTTATTCAACAGAAATATTAATAAATGTAATATTTTACCATGGAAAAAGTAAGTACAACCTTGGCCTCAGAAGTTAGTGTTGCCCCCTTCAGCAGAAATGACTTCTCCTAGGTGTTTTGCATAATTGTCCACCAGGTTTGCTGGAATTGATCACTCTTCCATGTAATATTCTGTCGGATGCAAGTACTGCCCATGTACTGCCCATTTCAAATCTCCCCCCACACAACATTTCAATGGGATTCAAATCCAGGCTTTGACTAGGCCATTCAATAACCTTCAATTTCTTCTTTTTGAGCTATTTCTTGGTGGATTTGCTAGTGTACTTTGGATCATTATCCTGTTGAATGGTCCACTTTCATTTCAACTTTCAGACAGATGGCCTCACATTATTTTCATGCACTCTTTGATTTGACGCAGAATTCATAGTTGACTCAACACATGCAAGCTGTCCAGTCCCTGAGGCATTGAAGCAACTCCAACCATAACATTTCCACCACTGTGCTTCACAGTTGGTATGAGGTGCTTCTCCTGAAAGATGTCTTTGGTCTGCGCCAAACATGTCTGCTGTTACTGTGGCCAAACAACTCTATCTTTGATTCGTCTGTCCAGAGCACATTATTCCAAAAGGCCTGTACCTGCCTATATGCTCATTGGCAAACTGTAGTCTTGCAAAAGCTTTTTCTTGGCACGACTCCCATGCAGGTCAAATTTGTGCAGTCTCTTTCTAATTGATGAAGCATGCATTTTGACATCAACAGTTGCAAGACTTACTAGCAGATCCTGTGATGAAATTCTGGAGTTCTTGGAGACTTCTTTTTACATCAGACGGTCTGACACCACACACCTCAATAACAAAGGGAACACCAGACACTAGATATGAGAGAAGTATAAATACGACAGGATCCACCTGCACTCCCTAAGCAGGTTCTAATCACTGGCACCCAATCTTCAACACCCTATTCTAATTTTATGGATTTGAAGGTGTGATAAATGTATGAGGTGTACTTACTTTTTCCATGTGGCTGAACTGTTTTTTTTTTTTTTTGTTAATTTAAATTGTAAACATTACTACAAAATGTCAATTGTATGCGTCATTTGATAGAATGTATCACCTTTATTAATAGGCACAATTCCAAAAACGATCAAATGTTTGCTTGTTCAAATATGTAAAAAAAAAAAAATAATAATAATAATAATAATTTTTTTAAAAATCCATGGGGTGTACTTACTTTTTCACATGCCTGTAGATAAATAGCTAACAAAGCTAGCTAACATTAGTTTATATTGCTTGAAGCTAGCAACTTGTCTAGTGCTAGCTTTCTAACTTTAGCTTATTTGGTATTTCCACAAAGATATCTAATTTGAGCTAATCTCTTTTTTCACAGTGGTAGTGTACATATTCTCCAATACCGCTACACTCTACCAAAACAGGTTTTAACTGAGTGCTCTTAGTGTTGGACCTGTGTTATTTAGTCATGGTTTTGACTGTATGTTGGTATGTGTCTTGGTCTTTTCTTAACTGAGACGGTTTTGAGTATAATACTGATTTCATCTCATTCGAATCTCATAAATGATACCGGATAGATGTAAATAGTAATAGAGCGTGGAATATTTGTAAAACCGTATAGAAGACATGTTACTTATTTATTCAAATCTAGAACATATCCTTGATTTTACTCACAAAATAACAAGGCTTTAGGCTCTTCCCTGTCTGTGTCCGTGCTATTTCTTTGCTGTGGCCTCTTCTACTGTGATTGACACAGCACTTACAAGGTCAGGGGTGCGGGCAGAGTGCTGAATCGAAGTAATGGATGCTCGGCGACATCTTGGCCATCCTGAAACTAATCTGAGCTAGAGATGTAATTGTCCTCTGTCACCACTCAGCCTAGGTTGAGTGCCTAGCACACACTATTATCTGCTATATATTGTTTGTGGTTCAATGAGCCTCCCGGAGACATGATGACACTTCACTGACCTGATTTTTTTCTTTTCTTTCTGAGGAACATGTAGAAATTACATGCAAATTAAATGTATGCTGACACGTGGACACACCTGACAATAATCTTTCCTAGGGTATGTGTGCACTTTCCTTGTTGATTCAGGAAGCCATGTTAATTAGTGATTTGGATAAGGTGTGTTCAAGCAAGGAAAATAAAGTATGCTTTTCCAGGTGCTACTCCAGGACCACTGACATAGAAGATTGAACTATAGTAATATTTCTGGATGAATATTATGATACCGTTCTCTGTAAAGTATAGATCTGAGCTCAGCCCATGATCACCCAGATTAGCTCAGTGGTTACAGTGATTTGATCCTGGTACATCACATTCCCATCCTACCCTGCAGCCAGAAGTAGTTTAGTCAGATTGATCTGTAATTACTGCAGAGAGCCAAAGACCATTCATCCTCCCAGTAATTAAGATTGAAAATGTTACCAATCAGTTTGGCTTAAGGCCATCAGGCTGTGCCAGGGCCAAGAGCTTTCAGCTCTGCTGTTATCTCGGTCTCTAATACGGAGAGTCTTTACTAATCAGTACAGATAGGCTCCTCATCCATGGTGTTTTCAGTCTACAGCCAGCTGTCGCTAATTCAGGATGGAAAACTGACACCTTACATTACATTATACAGACGGGTTGCCAAGCAGGAGCAAACACGAGACGAGTTGCTTGGTTTTATGACTTGCAGTAATGTTTGTGCAATTTAGCATTGCCACGTTTCGTGTCGTGTTAGCACAAGAGTTATTCATTAAAAAAAAAAAAAAAGAATGGGCATTCGCTTCACAAAGCAGTGGCTCCTGTTTAAAAGGTCATCCTTTGGAGTTTCTGCGGCGCTTCACAGATGAGTTTGTTTTTATGAGACTCCGCAGAGTGCACCAGGGTATTACTGACTTGTACACGCAGCACATTTGAGCACAGCCAGTTTGATTAAGAAGGTGATTTTGCTGCTCCCTAATGAAGGCTAATGAGAATTACAACACTCTAGCTCAAGGGGCATTGAGCTCATTAAGCAATCAAAGAGAGTCTCTCTCTCTCTCTCTCTCTCTCTCTCTCTCTCTCACACACTCACACACTCACACACTCACACACACAATCATTAAAGGAATTAAATATGGCCTAACCTGGAAGGACTAGATTGCCTATTTATTACTTACAGTACTACAGAACTGAATCCCTGTATCTAGCTTTGTGCTGATGCATCAGCTATGCAGTATGGCAGTGAGTTTGGCAGGGAGGACACATTTCTCATGCCATCCAAGTCATCATATGATTAAATTACACATTATATATTAAAGATAGATTATTTGCATATTACTAATAAAGTGCTGGTAATTCGATATGCAAAATATTCTTACTCTGAAGACTATACTGCAATTATATTTGCAACAAACATGTTACAATCCCTGTCTTTCCAGAACTAATAACGCAGTAACTTTTACTTTATTTACTTCATTAACATCACCTTATGTATAATATACATTATGGGTGATTATAAAACCACACAACACTGTCAGCAGTAGGCATTAGCATATAGCATATGCAACCACTTTGGGTTTTTAAAGAGATTAGCATGTATCAACCAAATATTAAAAGTAACATTTTATACTAAAATGTGAAAACTAGAACATGTTAACACAAATATTTGATCATTATTTCTTTTAATGAACTAAACACTACATAACAAAATAGCATCAAACATAACTGAATCTTACATACAGCTTGTCATCCTAATGCATTATGAATGTGTTTATAAAATATAGAATACACAGTAGTTTATAATACCTGGCATAAACCTGTATAAAGGCTCATAAATATTGATTATAATATCTGTTCATAAAAACACTGTAGTCAATAATGTTAGTAAGTAATGCACTTTCTACCACAGTACCGCAGAATTGTTGATTCTGATTGGTCAGAAGGTGTTGATTAATTTTTTATAACAGAAGCTCTGACAGTAGTTCTGGCTGTAATTCAAATCACAGGTTTATATTAACGTGCTCATTCTAATATGTTCTCTAGTAACAATGGTGTATGAATGCGAACGCACAACATAATATAATTTTTAAGATTTTTTTTTTTTTTTTTTTTTTTTTTTTTTTTTTTAAATGTGTTGTGTTATTTAACAAAGACAAATGCATAATATTTGACATGGTGGAGCTTTCTGTAAGTTTATATAACAGAAGTAAGTATATGTAAGTATATATGTACAGAAGGAGTCTCCAGTCCAGTGTCAAAGCTTTATAACACAAGTGGACTCTCAGTAACATGACATGATGCAGTTTTGTCTTATTAACTTCTAGAAAGAGAAACAAACAGGGGCTGGTGATGGAATCTGCTATAACATAGCTTCTATAACATAGGAGGTACTAGGAATTACTTTGTTTTGTGGATGTTAAACAACATTAAATGTACCTATAAACTGCTATCGTATAAGAGAAATAAAGAACCTTGTGATGTGCTCAGCCCAAAGTGTTTTTCCAGTAACAGCACACCCAGTCATGCTTTTTTCCTTATAAAACATTGGCTGTAGTATAGTAACTATACTATAATGCATTACAACACACATCTTTGTTTTCTCAAATTGCATTTTTTGACATTCTAACATTAAAATGTACTTTATAGCATTTGTAAAAGTCTATAACACTAAACCAGACAGCACGGCATTTCATCACAGGTGAAGAAAGTTTTGTAAACACGCTATACAACATAAATTACAAGTGCATTTATAATGCACCAGGACTACGAGCTTCATAGGAAGCGTTACTGAAAATGCTACAAACTAACACCAACCCCTCAGTCATCTTATATTCTAATCTCCTTAAGCGCAAATATGAATACAACATCCACGGCAGTTGGAGCGGGTGAAATGATGCAAGAGGACAGAAGCTCTGCGCCTACACGCTTCCACAAAGGCTCTTTACAAACTGGCTGGCATGCCCTCTGGGTTAAATTTAGAGACGCAACACTTCGCCTGCATCACATTACACACTCACTGCAGTAGAACAGCGTTCAAATGTGCACGCTGTCTCCTAAAGAGCGGCCTGGGAGATATGACAAGCGTAAGCTGTTGGTTGAATAAATAGATGAATAAAATAGCAGCTAGCTGTGCAAACAAAGATGGATACACACACACTCCTCCTGGCTGCTGGTGCTGTTGTACACATTAAACCTTCATGGGCACGCGCGTGTATGTGTGAAAGTCGGCGTGCATATGCTCAGACAGCAGAGATAAATTTAATACATTTCCATTGCAGATGGAGTGGAGCTTCTTATTTAAAATATGTGCTGCTTCCAAGGCTGGCTTTTTATTACGCATATGGAAGCAGGAACACGGTCTACTCGCACCGAGTTTAATAAACTGTAAATATTTCACACAAGCTTGTTTTTAGAACCGGTACCAAGTTATATTACGTGCTTGTAAAAATCCTTGATGGTTTCTTAAAGGTAATTTCGAACATTTTATAGACCTGCTGACTTTGGACAGCTCCTGAATTAATGAATTAGGACATGAATCGAAACACTCGTTAACAGCAGTTACTGTCAGCAACACATTAGGGAGAGGCTGCATCAGCAAGATACCACCAAATTAGACACACAGAGAGGTGGTGGGCTGTGTGGGTGGGTGTTGTAATGAATGGCTATGATGAGGTCATGTGGGGTCAAGGGGCATGGTCGCCTCTCCCTCTCTCTCTCTCTCTCTCTCTCTCTCTCTGTGACCTCCACATCGAGTGCTGACACGTGGTCTCATGTTAAGGTACCATTTTTGGGATGTTTTACTCGGTTAATCCTCTTCTAGTGACCGACCTGTAACCATGCGTAAGCCTATGGTGTCCTGCAGTGTAATAAACGAAGAACAGCCCTTTCACTTTGTGTCCGACTGAGTTATATTAACTTTCCTGAGAAACCCGTGAGGATCTAGCCAGATCCTTACAATTGGTCCCTGTTCGCAGTCCACGAGTCACAAAAATTCACCTCCCAAATGTTTGCAACCCTTTTATTTCCACCTCTAAGATGCGTAATCAGGAGGGGATTTCTGCATTACTCAAACAAGGAACTCTTGTGCTAGACGTTTCTGCATCAACACAAAGACACAGTCACTGATAAGCACAGATTTGTCCAAGCTGATACCTGATATGATGAATAACCCCACCCCTAACCCTAGTAACTTTTCCTTTGAATCGAGTCCTGTGAATTGCTATGAAGTCTGCTGATACTGTATGCATGTAAATCCCTATACCCTATAACTAAACAAACTGAAAATCCCATTTCTATAATAGGATCATGACTACAAAATAGCTAAGACACACACACACACACACACACACACACACACACACACACACACACACCCACCCACCCTATGTGTGTCTTAGAGAGTTCCTAAAGTGCTTTGTTCTTAGTTCTACCCTGTTCAATATTGCACGAGGACACACAAAGTAAATTCATTCTTTCGTTACAGTAGCTTGGTAAACACAACATGCCCACTGAATCATGGGCACAATTAGCTAAACTACTGTACCGGTTTCAACAAGACCTCATGCATGCTATCTTGACAGTCCAAAGGCTATGATGACTGAATCACTCGAGTTAACAGCGAAAAATCAACAGTTGAAAGTGAACTACAATCCAGATAACGAGTTTTCTAACTTACTTCCTTCAGTCAGTAGAGAGAATGAACACACATCTCCCCCCAGCACTAAGAATCCAAAGAACTGCGCAGACAAAAATTGAGATATAACCCACAAACAGTCTTGTATTCCTACGAGCAACTGCAAGTGTCAACACTTCAGCTTCATTAGCTCTTAAAGATTGAATTGAACTTCATATTCCTTGATATTTGATGGTTGCTTGAGAGCAGATGCAACAAGTACATAATTATCTTCGTAATTAAGCTGCCAAAACAAGCGCACCACCAGAGCACCTTTGAAACACTGAGTATTCCATTCATTAGCATCTCTGTAAGCTTATTAATCATCTAACAGGCAATTAGCCAGCTGTTACCATTCGCGCCTGGTATGTAAATATATTCCTGGGTTAATTTCTCCCTCTGATAATAAAGAAAACATTATGAAAATTAGCTCTGTGTCTATGTAAATGATCCGTGCTGTTAAATGTGGAGCAGGGGTACCACTCAGCTGTGAAAAAGGACAAAACATGTCTTAAAAGGAGAGAATTCCTACAGAGCCCCTTAACCCTTTGCTCGGCATGAGCAAAAGACCTCCACCAGGCAGATGTATGACCTTGCACTGGGTCATGTCTACAAGGTCGCTACTGCAAGCAAGAGGTCAACCTGTAATGATTTTGAAGGAATCAGACTCTCTCGCACTCTAAACAGTTATTAATAACGAACCTTCATACAAAGCAAACAATGTTAACTATCCATTAGCAAATCAGCTCTCTGCCAGGATGCACTCTGACACTTGCATAATCTGGTGTCTGTGCAGGGTGTTGAGCGTAAATAGGATTTTCTGTTCGGCTCATGCCAAAAATCAGCAAAGACCACAAATGACACATAGTTCTCAGGCTACAGCCAAATCAGTTCTCCCACAGTTAACGCCGCAACTGAGAGGGTTTAAACCTAATGTTTAGACAAGCTTCCCTTATTCTAACTGCTCCTCCTGAGGGAAGATTAGGGACTCAAATACTCAAAAATGGACAACTTGCACTACCGCTCCTGGCCTTCAAGAGCCAGTACAGAGCAGTAAAGCAGGTCTTCTGGTGTGAAGGACGACAACGAAGAAGAATCACAAAAACATTAATCTTGGGTAATCTCTCGCCATGATTAGCACCCGTATACAAATCCTTACACTCTTTAAGGCTAGAATTATACAAATGCGGGTCATTTGTAACCTGCACTCGTTTCCGTCTCTTCCGTGTATTCCGTTTTTTCTTCAACTACCTTGAGAATCTGGTCACTGTTGCCGCCTTGTGGAAGAACTAAATAGTGCAAAAGAATTAAATGCACAATGTGCGACCGGTTAGAAAAACCGGGCGGCGCATGTACTCTGCTGATGATGAAATTAGCGTCACGCATATTGTATGTTGTTCCTAACGTACACATAAAAAGTGAAGCATACTTTCTACTTAAGCCCTCTGCAGACTCATGGGCAAATCGCAAGTGCAATGCAAACATTGACAAATTGACATGTTGTACAGTGCTGTGGTATAACGTGAAAAAAAAAAAATACTGCACACAAGAACTGGTGACATAGGACTTTGTCACCGCTGGCTGCTTATGAGAAGCTCTCAAAATGTATGAAACAGTTAAGTGGCCTCAAAAGCTGGAAGATGCACACCCAGTCAGATTCACATACACAAACTCTGCCAGATGGATAAGAGCATGAAGGATTAGCAATCACATTCTTTCCTAATGTCAGGAATATCAAATCTCTACATCTCTTTGGTCTCTTCTCCCAATGTCTGGCATCTGAATGGCTACCATGCATCCCCTAATCAACAGCAATACAAGAAGCTTGAATATCCAAACATGCGTGACTACAGTGTCCTTTATGAGCCCCAGATGTGCACTCTCCCTCTGTTGTGAGGTGATTTATTGGTGTTTGGCAGGACTAAGATTCAGAGGAGATGATGTGAAAAGCAGCCCAGAAGTCACTATGCTCTTCTGCTTAATCGAATACATCTTGAAATATTTCCTTTGCGGACCCACGAGTGCTCAGAATACACTGTTGTTACATAGGAAAACAAATGCATACGGCATCCACACAGATCAGGCCGAATTCTGTGATTTCATTGGGTTTTGGCACCTTTTAATTGCTGTGGAAAAGCAGTCCTTTATTACCCCCCTCCCCATCTCCGCTTGTTTCTTCAGACTGAAGCTTTTTCAATTAAAGCTAGTTTCCCTCGTCTCTAATTACTGCCACTTGTGTTGATTTCCTCTCAGAAGGGCCATAATTTCTGCCTTCCACTGTCACCCAATCAATTAACATGAATAATATCCAGCCTATTAGAGCTCCGGCCACTGCCTTGGGAAGGCGCTTTGTCATCAGCAGGACGAATGATTGCTTAATATAGCAGGCAGGCTCAGAGGAGAACGTTCCACTAAAATCAATAGGAACAGTCAGCCTATATCGTTTCAAACGAGGAGAGTGCAGGCTACAATAAACACGCTCGATAGTGGTGTCTAGCTCACCAAGACGCTGAGTGGGCATTAAATGTACCGGGCTACAGGGAAGCATTACTCTCAGATGGGCTGATTCTCAGCATTCTGTCCAATAGCACTCTGTCTTTGCTATTTGACATATCCACCCCTGATCCTTTAACAGCATGGACCTGCAGCTTTTAATGAGCTTCCAGGGAGTTTCTACTGCATGTGCTGTTGATGGGAATTTCCACAGATGCCGAGTTGCTGACTTGTTAACAGCTTCCAGTGCTCTTTGCTTTTGGATCATCTCCCAGACTCAGTCTACTTTAGTGATATGAGCTGTTTTGTTGTCTTGTAGATGTGTCCTGGTTTTCATCACTATGAAATATCCTGCAAGCCACTTTTAAACAAACAGTTTGGACAATTTCTCCCTTACTGAGTAAAATGTTTCCACATATGTCTGTCTGCATTTTGCAGAACACTGAAAATGTCTCTTTGAATCTATCTAGAAGTCATGAAAAATGAAGTTATTGGCATTCATATGTTTACATGAATTTTCTAATGAGCTAATCTGACTGGGTTTCTGAGAGAAATTTTAACTCTTATATTGTCTACTCCTATCTAGCAAGCTAACATAAGCTAACCATGAATAATTTCAGATAAGATTTTTTTTTTTTTTAAATGTACATGAATGTTTACTTTCACTGCTAAAGCTAGACAGCTCATGAAAACAAGCTAACCTGACAGGATATCTGAGAGGAATTTTAACTCATAATAAAGGTTCATAATCTTCACTGTTAGCCAGCATGCTAACCTGACAGAATGTATGATAGGATTTTAGTTATATACATAAACGTTTATTCTCAGAGATAAAGCTATACAGTTGACTAGCATAAGCTAACTGTACAGGATTACTGAGGAGACTAAAGTCATATTTATATATTAAAAGAATAATCTTAACGGTTAAAATTAGCCAGATAGTTAACATAGCCAGACCAGACAGAATTTCTTAGAGACTGGTGAAGTCATATTCATTAATGTCAATAATCATTACTGTAGTGTAATCATTCTTGCTAGGAGGATAGTATAAGCTAACTTTACATGGTATTTCAGCAAATCTGTATGATGTAATCAAACTATGCCTAATTAGAAACTTTTGAAGGGTGTGTATTAGAGTCTATACATGGGTACTTGTAAGCCAGCCATTTAGCGTCGTGCTAACAGCAAAACTAAAATCACCAAACCAACCTAGTGTAGCGTAGGTAAGGAATCTTGAATAGACTTGCTTGTGTAGCTTCTGATAAAATGTACTGTATATAAAATTGACAAAAGGACACAGCATAGCAGCCACCTTGAAGGAAGTCGGTACAGTGCATTATATTCTTCCATTTTGATTTGTACATGTTATCTTATAGGCTATTTATCTAAAAAATACTATTACTCAGCCACAGTATGCATTCTGAGAAGAGTTGTGTAGAAGAAGTGAAATTTATACACATTCTGCACAATGCTAAGCTGACCGCTACTTGACATTTGCAGTACATGGGGGGAAAGGTGTGTGCATATATAGTTCTTCCAGAGTAACTTATGTCCTTGTGGTTAATTATTCCGTCTAAACTTTTTGCATGCAAATGCACCATGCTACCATCTGCTCCGTGCATATGTGCTGTTGTTACACCACAATATTTTTTTAACAATACTTTAGCAGCTTCCGGAACACCAGGCGAAAACACAGTGATGGATGTCAGCAAGTTTCGTTCAAGGCTAGCAACATATTTATCACCGTTGTTACAAAAATTGTGCAGAATAGATCCTTTTATGTTTGAAGGTTTGAAGCTGAATTGAGCTGATCAGATCAGTATAGTCTCTGATCTCTGCTTTCATCCTTCACATCCATCTTTTTTTATGCACAGCTCAAAGGAGAAAGTATTCCACAGTAACAGCAGTAGACGTCTGTTTGAAGTGGCATTTTTCTTATTGTATATAGTGCATAGATCCAGACAGAATGCCACAGCTACAGTACAGTTGAATAGGAATATTTCAGATATTGAGCAAATTCCAAGACTGTATTAGGAAGAGAATATACAGATGACTGAAGATCAACCACAAATTCCACACTTGTAACACAAAACTACAAAAATGTGCTATGTCTGTATAATTTACAAATAACTTCGACCAAAGATTTCATGAAATATTTGTGTTTTACAGTAAACCGATTTTCTGCTTTTTATTTTCTGTTCTTTTCACAGGAAATGGCTTAAAATTATTGTCCACCGTAACCACACATGCACTCTTAGAAAATATTTTCCATCTGTAAGAACATAAATAACCCTCGCTATTCACAGAGGAATTGATTACATTTAAAATGCAATACTCTAGCAGCTAGACATTTTCGTTTCGTGCTAATGACCAGTTATGCTTCCTGAATCATGAAGAAATCACAGGGCCTAAAAACTCAACTAAATGAGCAGTAGACTAATGATTAAAAGGAGGATAAACGTAGAGACTCAATTTAATCATTGCTCTTATCATCCCTTGCTAATTTTCTTCAAGCTTCTCTCACATTCACACAGACGCTGCATTAAGATTCAGAGAGCATCCCTGGATCCCAGAGCTCCTTGTAGGGTCAGAGAAATCAAAGCAGCACACATCAGAGGAATATCAGAGTAGGGCTCATAGATTAGCGCCCACAGGGTCCTAGCACTAATTAAAGAAAAAGGAGAAGGAAAATGGTTCTGGGCTGCTCCCAGTGGAAGCGGTGTGGAATGATTAGCTGCAAGTGATCGATACAAGCCATCAGCCTATTGCACGTCTCCCCCGGGGACAGAGGGGAGTGTTAACGGACAAGAAATCTCAGAATTTTAAATAAATACAAATACACTTGGTATGAAGGAAGGATGAATTATTGAATGGTGGATAGGGGGGGTGAAAGCGGAGTTGCAGATTTGAAGGAAAAGGACAAGAGAGTGGATATGATGTGAAGCGCTAGAACGGAGAGTGAGGGAGACGAGCAACTAAACAGGCCTGATGGAGTCTGACAGCTCGCAAGCCTCAGCAGATACTTTACAGTACACCTGAGGAGAAGGGGAGCTTAGATCCAAGCTGCTTCCTGGGACACGTTGACATCCGTGACACTTCTTTGATGGGGTAAGCATTATTCAATCCCCTCTTCCCCACGCCTTCTTTTTCAAGACAAATATACACTGTCTAAATCAATATGTTTATATCCCACTTTAAAAACAACAACAACAAAAAAAAGAACTTATAATGTGTTTTACATCTCTATCGTCAGATTTTAGAATAAATTAGGGACTGGAGGTGGAGTAGGGGATTGTAGATTGTAAACAGTGCTTATATTTATTAGAATTTCAGCTTATTATTGGGTTATTCAGTGTGCAGCCTATAATATAGCAACTACTATGAATTATTTAGTAAATACATTGAAACTAGTAAAATACTATATGTAGTTATACGACTGAGAAATTTAAGTGCAGCTCCACAAACAGTCCTGGGAGTTAAGGGCTTAATTTTACTTTCCCACACTGTAACAGTGAAAAAGCAGAAAATGTTCCAAGGTGGTAAATAGCCAATGTGATCTGAATGACGTTTACAAGATTTTTGTCTTTTTAAGGGATTATTACTTTTTATATAAATCAATCACTTAAAAGAAAAAAAGATACAATATGAAGAAAGTGTATGTTTAATTCTGACACAAAGACTAGAATTATTATCCAACTGCTGTGAATATCATAAAAGACTTGAGCCAGTGTCTGGATGACTGATAACTGCACTTAGTCATAACCCAAAATCCCAAACTCCAAGTGTCTCTAATGCTGTATTTATAGTTCTGTGTCTCTGGGTTGCTCATTCTTAGGGTTGCCAGGTCTATGGGGTTACCACGGGTCGGAGGTTGTTTAATTGTTTTATTATCGTTCTTGTGTGTTTACTTGTTTTAAATGTAAATGATAATTGCATACTCTTATGACTGTGGGCTGTGGTTATGACTAAAATGTGGTAAATTAACAGGTTCCTTTGGTGGAAATAGGTACTGTAAGCACTATAAATGTGTTTATTGTGGTCAGTAAATGAGGGTTTTTATTCTTATGAATCCAATCAATCAATTTTCCATACTGCTTATCCTACACAGGGTGACAGGGGAGCCTGGAGCCTTCCCAGGGAACTCTGGGCCCAATGCAGGGGACACCCTGGACTGGGTGCTAACCCATCACAGGGCACGATCACACACACATTCACACAACCATTCGCACACTACTGACAATTTGGAAATGCCAGTCAGTCTACAACACATGTCTTTGGACTGGGGAGGAAACCCCCAAAGCATGGGGAGAACATGCAAATTCTGCGCACACAGAGTGGAGGTGAGATTCAAACCCCCAGATATAGAGGTGCGAGGCAAACGTGCTAACACTAATACCATTTTGACAACTGATGTCAAAAATTGAAAAGCATTTTATGATGTCGGTTTTCATACTGCTTCGTGTTCAGTAAAATGTTACAAGGTTTGGGAGAGTTTGGATTTGGAGTGGTTTAATGAACCATTAAACTAGTTTTTCTGTTTATTCTGAAAGGATATCGGGTTGGTTTTGTCATGAGACCGAAGCAATACTTTCACACCTTTTATCATGAGGCATCTATTTTTACCTCTGAGCACACCCCCATCTCATTTCCAATGTACTTACAAACAGCAAATATCACTTTGCCTCATAGCCTACATACAGTACATCTACATTACAAAATAATCGATATATAGGTGGGCAATATGATGCAGTGCGTTTTTTCCCGTATGTTCCAGAAAGCTATACAAAGCCCTCAGTGTGGGCGTGTACTGGAACTGAACTCATGGTGAGAATTCAGAGCAGAGAGCATGGTGAATGTGCTCTTTAGCGTGGAACAAGCATGGAGTTTGCAGTGCTAATATGTCGGGGAATGCATGCAGACCCATGCTGTTAACAGCAGGTCTGTTCATAGAGCAGGCAACAACAACAAGCAGCCAGGTAATTTCCCCCCAAGTCCCCCGGTGTGCCAATCATCTCAGTGCACAGCCTGCTGCACCACTCAATACACCAGTGTTAGTACACACACACACACACACACACACACACACACACACCCCTACCTATACATGGCTGCTCTCTACATGAAGGACTCATTAGTACTTAAACACCACCCACATTACTCTGAAAGGTATAAATTTAGCCACTGAATAACAAATTTACATTCTAACATGAAGTGAAAGTGAGTACTGTTATTCTTGTTTAGTATATTAACCTTATGTATGATTGAGCTGATCCTGTATTATACCTCCTACACACCATAGCATTTTTAATTAACTAACATATGTATAAGATATACTGTATCACTGCTGAATGTGATATTTATTTTTTGGAAAAACAATAATAAAAAAAAACAAACAAACAAATTATTCCAAAAGTAACAGATGTAATTAGAGGTCAGTGACTCAGAAATAATTATAAACTCATTTAAAATGTCATAATTGAACACTTAGAGTAAAGGGAATATAAATATTCTTCATTACAGGTCAATTGTAAAACATTATTTATTTATTAACTGTATTTTTTTTTTTTTTTTTTTTTAATGTAGAATGATGTTTTAGAACATCATTAACCCATAATCCTTTTGCAATTTTATTTTTATTATGGTAGTTAAGTGTTCAGACTGCAATAATGTGTTTGTGTGTGTTTTGTAATTAATCTCAAATTAAGTGTTTACTAATGGTAAGTAATGTTTATATGGTTTTATCATGAATAAATATTACAGCTGTTTTATAATTATACACAGGTCCCAATCAGTCAGGTCAGGAGTGTCCATGATCTGCCAACAATTTGAGCAAATTAGATTATTTTAATGACTGGCAAATTGCTATCATACAATCAACAATGTCTTACAGTTTTTATTGATGGAAAAAAAGGGAAAGTCAACTGACTGAGAATCAGTGGTCCAATTAAGAAACAACAAACAGGAGCTAATGCTAGCATTTATGGCATTTGGCAGATGCCCTTATCTAGAGTAACTTACAGAGCACTATGAAGTTTCGATCAATAAATACATCCTGATACTGGTTCACTAGGTCACGAACTAAGAATACCAGCAGTCTAAAAACTCTGTTGGGAAGGTAATATAGTACTTTAGGAAGAGGTAGGTCTTCAGACGTCGTTTGAAGACCGCCAGTGACTCAGCTGTTCGGACATCTACGGGAAGTTCATTCCACCACCGAGGTGCCAGAACAGAGAGGAGACTTGCTGCATGCCTTCCTTGTACCCTGAGAGGTGGTGGGACCAGTCAAGCACTGGTAGAGGATGAGAGGGACCATGGTGCAGAGTGGGGTGTGATAAGAGCTTTAAGGTAGGTGGGTTCTGGTCTGTTTTGGGCTTTGTAGGCAAGCATCAGTGTTTTAAATCTAATGCTGGCAGCTACCAGAAGCCAATGGAGGGAGCAAAGTGATGGGGTGGTGTGGGAGAACATTGGAAGGTTGAAAACAAGTCATACAACAGCATTTTGAATAAGTTGCAGAGGTCGAATGGGATGCAGAGGCAAACCTGCCAGGAGCGAGTTGCAATAGTCCAAACTCGAATAGACAAGGGACTGAACATGCACCTGAGTGGCTGGTGTGGATAGAAATGGACAATTCCTCCTGATGTTGTAAAGGAGAAATCAGCATGAGTGTGTAAAATTAGCAATGTGAGAGGAAAAGGGCAGCTGATTGTCAATGGTTACCCCAAGGTTGTGTGCAGTAAACAAAAGTGAGATCTGAGAGCTGTCCAGGGAGATCACAAGATCATGACTTGGGGATGAATAAGCTAGGATGAACAGCAGCTCAGTTTTGCTGGGATTAAGTTTCAGTTGCCATCCATGAGGAGATGTCTGCCAGACATGCTGAGATCCAAGCAGAAACATGAGTGTCTGCGGGAGAAAAGGAGAGGATGAGTTGAGCGTCATCAGCATTTCAGTGGTATAAAAATCCATGTTAGGATATGATCTCACTGACAGATTGAGTATAGAGGGAGAACAAAAGAGGACCAAGTACTGAGCCTTGTGGGACACTAGTAGCGAGTCTCCACAGAGCAGATGCGGATCCCCTCCACGTCACTCGATATGACGGACCTTCCAGGTATGAAGCAAACAATTGCGATGTTGTGCCACAAATTCCATCCTCATGAGGGTGTATAGAGGGTCCCTCGATTATAGAGGGAGAACAGAAGAGGATAACTTGTTCAAAACATCAACAAAATCAGCGAGTAGTTAAAAGTAATCACATGTAGCTGTGGTCATTTTGTCCAATCATTATCAGACACTGAATCATATGACTCTGAGCATGCATCTGTTGTTTTTAGCCGTTTATAGACAAAAGATTTCACTTAAGATTCGAAAATATATTCGTAAAGTGAATGTAACTAAGCAAATTAGCACAACCTGTTCACATATGATGTAGCTAAAATGTGATGTAGGCCAAATGGCTCAGCTTTTAAAAATGGTGGGAATGTGACTTTTCTTAAAGTGGTCGCATAAATTCCGTGGCTCCAGAACCAGCACCTTGATAGTAAAAAAAGATGCTATGTGATAAGTTAAATAAAAATGCAATAAATTAGATAAAAATGCTAATTTTTTGTGCTGGTTTAGAATTTAAAAAAATAATAAAATAGTCACTCTGTGACTATGAGTGCATTGGCAATTGTGTTTTTTCCCATTGGCCCATTTAAAGTCTATGCTGAATAATTCTAAGAAATATGTAAGACAGGCTCGTTCCTGGTGCTGGAACATTCCTACAACATTGTTGCAAAGTTTTTACTTGTAGGAATGCTAACATTAATGTCTTGTCTAATTGGGAATGCCCTCAAATGACATTGTCACAAAGCAGCTTTACAGAAATATATACATTCCAGATATACATTTTTTTTTATTTATCCCTAATGAGAAAGCCAGAGGCAGCGGTAGCCAGGAAAAACTCCCTGAGATGACATGAGGAAGAAACCTTGAGGGGAAGTAGACTCAAAATTTAACCCATCCTCATCTACGTAAAAAAAAAAAACCCTTTAAAATTAAAAAAAAAAAAAACAACTTTTATTTCTCTTTTAAATTCAGTTATGACTGACACAACCCAACACACTGCAGTCCTTTTTTTCAGATCATTGTGCTTCCAGCAAATAGCATTATTTCCTTTGCTAACAGGCCTTTTATAGACAGGGACAGGGGTATCCTGTATGTCTAACAGCGCCGGATGAAAGCACAAACAGCAGTCTATCGCAGGCAGCACTAACTGTGTTTCTGCTGTGGAGATGTCAGCTTTAATTTGCCTGTAAATAATTGACTTCCCGTTGTCCAGATCCCAGAGGAGACATCCAGTTTGTTCAGGAGACGGCAGAGCTGTATGCGCAGCAAATTACTCTTTCAGATGTGTGTAACCTCATACATACTCACGCACACACCCAGTGTTTTGGGTTTTGTTTTTTTTTGTTTTTTTGCCCCTGCCTCTACAGTAATAACCTTCAACTAACCTTTAAACCACACTGAATAATTTAGATCCCATTTTCATATCAATAGAGGAGTCAAGCCAGGCAATTATCTTTTATCTGTAAGCTTCGCTGTCAGACCACAGCATAATAAAGTTTTCCCAAGGGACCTGATGGGGGGGGAGGAAGTGGGGTGGGTAAGAAGGCAGGAAGAGGAAAGAGCGTGTATATGTGTGGGTGTGGGGGGTATAGACAAGGAGGCGCAGGGTGTGCCACAGTGATGTTATCTGAACACATCAATGCGGTTATGAATAATGCAGTAATGATAGTCAAACCCAGCCCAGGCCACGCCCGCGTTTCCCCCTCTCATGGCCTGACGGAGAGTGTGTACGAGTAAACGATGAGACCGGAAACGAATATGACAGATTGTCAAATTGGCTGTTCAATTTTAGGTGTGTGTGTTTGTGTGTGTCAGAAAGAGTGCTGACAACACAGGCGCACTTACAAATCAAACCTCTAAAGCATGATGGGAAAGTAGCTGACAGTAATATAGCGGAGTGCGGTGTGCGGATTCGCTGACTCAAAAGACAGACGTGAGAAAGCCGTGTTCCCGAAGGAACTCATTAAAATATGTTGTGTGTGTGTGTGGGGGTGTTGTTGTGGGTTTTTTTTGCCACCCCACCTGCTGTGCTGGCACACCGACACTGGGTCACATACCCGGCGCTGATTTAATGAAACTTCCCGATGTTTAGAGACATAATGAGCATAATGGTGGGTTATGTTATATATTGTGCCTGCACGTTTCTGAGGATGCTAGCTCATTAGCTTTTTTATCTTTAGTGATGTATTAAAAGAACCTAAATTCTATTTATTTCTATTTATTTTTAATTTGTCGGTGTTTTTGCATGACGTTTGTGATAAATGTTCATATCTATATTGCTCTGTCTCTTTCTGTCTGTCTGCCTGCATGTCTAGTTACTTAACCACCCACCCTGCCTGCATGTTTATCTATCTGTCTGTCTTTTTCTACATTTCTCGCTCTCTTACTCTCTGCCTCTTAATCTGTCTGCGTACATGTTTGTTAGTCTGCATTTCTCTCGCTGCCTGCATGTTTATCTATCTGTCTGTCTTTTTCTGCATCTCTCTCTCTCTCTCACTCTACCTTCTTATCAGTCTGCCTCCATGTTTATCTGTCTGTCTGACTGCATTTCTCTCACTGCCTGTCTGCATGTCTGTCTATCTATCTATCTATCTAGCCAGGATCACTGTTGGGTCCTTGAGCAAGACCCTTAACTCTGTTGTATCTCCTAAGATTCATTTTCTATCTCTCTCTTCCCCTCTCTCTCTTTCTCTCTTGCTTTAAAGTTGTATTATGGTCTACATTTGTAAATAAAGAATCAGCAAATCTCTTTCTGCCTCTCTATCAGTCTACCTACATGTTTATCTATCTGTCTGTTTGTCTGCATATCTCTCTCTCTCTCTCTCCCTGTATGTTTGTTCATCCGATTCAAAGTAGCTTTATTGGTATGACTGTTGAAAACAATATTGCCTAAGCACCACAACATGAACTACATTCACTTTGGGAGACACTACCCTCCAACACACAATGCAATACACCTACCAAGGGCTCATCATCACTAAATGTGGGAGTTTTAATAGGTCAGTGAATGCATTAAAAGAAAAAGCCTGTAGAGCCATGTAGGCAATATGACTGTCTGCATTTCTCTCTCTCTCTTTCTGCCTGCTTGTTTATTCATCTGTATGTCTGTTTGGAGTTTTTTATATTATCACATGTTCTATCAGTGTCTGTGTGGCTTCCCTTTGTTAGTCGAAGAGCATGTAGGTTAAAATATATATATATATATAGAATTTCTTTTTGTGTATATGTATATATGTATATGTGTTTTGTGTATATGTATATGTGGGTGTGTTTGTTTGTGTGTGTGTTTGTGAATGATGTTAGTGAGTGAGAGAACAGAAAACTGTAAGCCTGTCACATGGGGTTAATGGATTCTTTAAAATCAAAGCACAAATCCAGTTATTAAATGGCTTTGGGGTGTCTGAAGCAAACGCCCGTCTAAAACTGTCGCGAATTCTTTAGGACTAAATGAGCTGTAAATGATGCCATCATTTCTTAGTCTATTAAGCGCTGATAAAATATCCGGCTGCTGCTAGAGAGTGAGGATGCAAATGCATATAGAAATCCAAGATTACACATTCGGCTGGGTTGTGCCCCCAACACGACTGATGATACAAAAAGGGTGGGCAGACAGACAGGGAATCCTCATGACTACATTGCTGGTTGAGGGTATTAATGCTGATCAGTGTGTGAAAGCTGATCCCCACATGAGCTCGTCTAGTGCAGGTAAAAAGACGCCATCGGTTAAAGTACAATTAGGGGAGGAGAGGGGTGCCAGTCACAGTGTTTACAAACATAGTGTTTACAAACCCCCAACCTTGTGGTCAATAGCCCAAAGCTTTACACACTAAGCTATACTGTCCCTTAAAACCTGCGTTGAAGTGTGCAGGCAGCAGCAAGGAGAAATTACTCAAGAGAAATAACCTCAGAGGCAGGAGGATTGGAAGTAGCTACTGATTGGCTGCTGCCCTGTGATGCATCTCCAGGTAGATAAATTATTATTTTTATACTTTAAGACTAACAGAGTTTCGAATGAAATGTTTTCAACACAAATTCAGGACAAAAGAAATAAAAATAAAAAACAAAACCCTGCACAAGCTTTAGTTGGACATTAAAGGTGTGAAGAGAACGAGAGGATCACTGAAACCGGAGTGGATCTGTGAGCACTGCCATGATTACAAGTCACAAAACAGCACGGATCAGCAGGGGCGGAAGTGTTTTACCCAACGGACGAACTCTGGGGTCCTATATCTGCCTCATTAGCAGGTATCGGCCTGCTCAAGTCTCACGTCCGGGGTTGTTATCCACTTTCTAAACGAGGAGAAGAATAATCACGGCCAGGCAGAATTTCTCCCTGGTGTCCGCTGTGCAGTCGAAGTGATGAAGCCTATGACTATCAACACTGCAGTGTGTTTACATTGCTGCGTGTAAAAGTATCTCATTTAGAGGGTAGACAATGCATACATTTAAATTTTGAGTTAAAGTAGTTTTAATTCTACATGTTTATCTTAGTTACACATTACACTTTATGTGACAGGAATAAGTCAGTGGTAAAGATACAGGGTTAGTAATCAGTAATTTAAATCCATTTTCTGCCATCTTAGCTCTATTGGAACCATAAACAACACGTTGAATCTTAAACACTTTCAGTCACTTTGGATGAAGACATCTGCTAAATAATGCTTATTTACTTCTCACTTACATTGTTAGTTCCTTGTTGCTACAAGTTAGTATTACCAAGATGTACCTTATTAGATACAGAATAATACAACAGAATACATTTTATTTGTCATTTTACATATACAAATGTACATTACAACAAAATTGTTTTTCACATTTTCTCAAATCATGTAGTCCACAGGGTCAGCGCACATGTCACCCATTACTGGCAAGTTACTGTTTAAGCAATGCCCGTAATTCTTAATTGCTAAAAGTTCTACACTTTATTTTAACCTTTTATGCTAAAAATCTAAATAGATAGATAGATAGACAGATAGATAGACAGATGGATGGATGGATACTTTATTAATCCCAGGAGGGAAATTTAAGCAGC
>JANDJT010000164.1:7186427-7217364 GCA_024331685.1 Stegophilus panzeri
TGAGGAACAGTTAGTTTGAAGGTTCTTGAAAGGGACCTTGAGCCACGCTGAGTAGGAACTACTAAGCGTCGGTTGTTAATTGATTGCAGATTGCGTGAGGGAACGTAAGCCTTCAGGAGAGAGTTGAGGGAGGAGGGTGCTGTTCCAGACAAATTAAGTAGCACTTGAACCTTCAAGTTACAGTGTGTGCATTGGCCGGGAATCAAACCCGGATCAACTACTTGGAAGGCAGCTATGCTCACCACTATACCACCAATCCCATACTTACTCCAATAGCCATCAAAATAAAAATATTTAAAGAAGCAGCCTATATTTTGTCACATATACATTACAGCACAGTGAAATTCTTTTCTTTGCATATCCCAGCTTGTTAAGAAGCTGGTGTCAGAGCTCAAGGTCAGCCATAGGGTTACGGGCCTTTGCTCAAGGGCCTAACTTGAACCCCTGATCTTCTGATCAGCAAATCAGAGCCTTAACTGTGAAGCCACCACTGCCCTAAAAACTAAGATCATAATTATCATGCCCAATTATTGCTGTTCTGACTGAATTCCAGCATTAACATCAACATACAGTGTTGATTTAGTGTCACAACACATGAACAACTGACGATGAGTCAGCAGAGATCACACTGCTGTCTGCCCAGTGGACTAACTCTGGGGTCCTATTCGCCTCATTAGCAGGTATTGGCTCGTGCTAGTCTCTAGTATGGTTGTTATCTGCTTTCTAAACGAGGAGAAGAATAATAGCAGCTTCTGCTGAATCTCTCCCTAATGTGTGCTGTGCAGTTAGAGAGATGAAGCCTTATTAAACACAAACACACTTAGGGAATAAAACTAATGATGCACCTCCAGCATATTAAAAAAAAAAATCCTGTAATAATCCAAATAACAGCCTCTCAGTTTCAGTATTTCCCTTTGCAAACAGGCCCACTTCACAAGCGTACACATTCCTTTACGGGGTTGGAAGAAAAGAAAAAAAAAGCACAAATAATTATATTAAAGAAAAGTAAATATCATTAAGATGTATCGTGGGTAATTAATTATGATGAATGTGGGCTGCTGAGTGAAGGAGGAGGCAGAGAGGCTCACTTGAGTGGGCACAGTTGTGGCTCCCTGCTACGAGAGTTATAATAACCTCACTCAGGCGTTTTCTCTTAATAATAACACCATTTCTCTCTCTAATTATGCAAATTAGGGCACACATTAGCATAGCTAGCGTGTGGTGTCACTACAAAAGGTGGATATTGTGGAATTCAGTGCATGATTTAAAAGAAAAAGAAAGTCTGTCTGCTTGTCAGTAAGGAGACAATGAAGATGTTTAAGAATCTCTAAATATATTAGCAAAAATAGCACAGAAATAGAGATCGCACAGAGATACACACTCAATATAATACAAAATGGACGTGGAGTGGAAACGTATGCACTACCTCTTAGTTTCTGGGAGCCAGAATGTTACATTTTTTCAAATTTTAACAATTTATCTACAAATCCAAAAGGCATGTTTTACTTTTGTTATAATAGTTAGAACGTATCCTAAATAGTATAGTATAGATATAAATAGTATATAAAACACAGTCTAAGCAAGGTCAAAAGTTTGCATCTCTATAACCATGCCATAATTACTGTATTCAATTATGCCTTCAAAGCGCTTAATAAATGTAAATCAATAAACACAACTTTACTTTCTTAAATCTTATATAAGAGGTTGGGTAAATAGTCATTACAGCACGTAATACAAAATATGAAATATCTTTCACAGAGATGGAAAAGGATGCAACAATATATCAACCTTTTATCAGACACCATTAACAACAGTGAAAACCAGCATTCAGAAATGGAAGAAACATGAAGAAAAGGTGGAATTAAAATAACTGGAAAGAAACTGCCAGAGAGACTTGCAAAAATTATTAACAAACAGCTAGAGACGTGATAAAGACTTTCAAGGGAAGCGGAAGGTCACATTTGTCATGTTCAGGGATGCAACTTTTTTGTTATTTCATTGGTAATATCTTATATTTTAAGTTATTTAAGAAATGTAGTGTATACGTATATACACTGTTCATGACCTCTTTATTTAGGAACACCTGTACATTCATGCAATCATCCAGTCAGCCAACCGTTTGGCAGCAGTGCAATGCAAATCATGCAGATACAGGTTCAAAAGCTGCGGTTAATGTTCATGTCAAACATCAGAATGGGGAAAAAATGTGATCTCAGTGAGTTTGGCAGAGGAATAATTGTTGGTGCCAGACAAGCTGGTTTGAGTATTTCAGAAACTGCTGATCTCCTGGGATTTTCACACACAACACAATAGTGCAACAGAATAATGTAAAAAAAACAAAAAAACCCAGCATCAGTGATTGCCAGTTGTGTGGGAGGAAAGGCCTTGTTGTTGAGAGAGGTCAGACGAGAATGGTTTGAGCTCACAAGAAAGGTTACAGTAAGTCAAATAACCATTCTTTACAACTGTGGTGAGCAAAAGCTTCTCAGAATGCAAAACATGCGAAAGGATACAGAATAGAGTCATGTGAAAAAATAAGTGAAAATTATTGCTGTTTTTTTTTTTTTTTTTTACCATATTTGGACAAGCAAACATTTGATCCTCTTTGAAACAGTGCCTATGAATAAAGGTGATACACGCTATCAAATGACACATAAAATTGATATTTTGTAGTAATTTTCACCATTTAAAAATTTGCAAAGTGTTCATTTCCCTTATGTGTGGAGACTTTAGGACACCCTGAATATACCCTGTATAACAAGCGAAGGATTGATTGATAGTCCGGATATTGCAGTAAAAGTAAATAAAGTGTAGAGAGATAAAGGGAAGATCCACAAAAAGAGAACAAAAGTCTGGAAGGCCAGGAGCAAACTCTCACTGCATCCTGAACAAACAACAGTCTATCAAGATGCTCCCTACTCACTTTATCCCTCTCTCACCATCTGTCTGTCTGTCTTTCCCTATTATTCTGGTCGACTCCGGACACACCTGGAATGGAGAGTACGACTCCCTCATTGATATTCTGTCCTCTATGAAGCTACTGAGGAAGGCTTGCTCTCCATGTTCAAACACTCTCCCAACCCCTCCCCAGCCCCTGCATCTCTCTTTCTCTGCCCTCCCTCACTCCATCCTTCTGAAAGCACTGCTCCAGATTCTTTACAGTGAGCTTCTAAATGAGCAACCGAAGAACCCAGAAAAGAAAACTATACACACACTCATACACACGTGTGCATTGAGCTGGACTGATGGAAATAGAGGTCCACTATACACTGTCTAATAATACACATTAAACCCCTGAACCATCTCTATTCCTCCATTCCTCCACCCTATCCCCCTTTCATTAAAGGTGAAGTAGTGCGCTTTGAGAAATTCATTTCGCGCTCTCTCTCTCTCTCCCTCTCTGTGTAGCTGCAGGCAGTCAGAGAGGGTTAGCATTTCACGAATCTGTTCATAATTTAAATGGCGATGCTGTCTGTTGGCAGAGCGTGCTATGAATTATTCAGCGAAACGCCTCAGCCTTCAAACAGACAAATAGAGCAGGTTCATGCCTCAGCAAAGCAAACAGCAATGAGTGCAATCGGAATGGCACAATTAATTAGGTAATTAAGGAGCTTAAATTAACATTAGCTTATTAGGAAAACAGGAAACGGCACTGCCAGGCCTTTATTGAACGGCTGTAATTCGAAAACAATAGGCTGAGGTAATTTACTAGACAATTAATTTACAGCTTTTACATGCCAATAGGGCACTACTTACATTTTACATCAAAATGACTTGATCTCGTCGGACAAGATCCTACATATACATAGGCATAGCCATCAGATAACATGAAACACAGCCACATCAGTAGGTACAGATTCCCACATGCACATTAAACACACACACACAGGAAGTAAAACAGAGAGCATTTGTTATGAAGGAGCTCTGATTTAGATTCTAAAATGCATGTGTCAGAGTCAGACAGAATAAAAAACTAATCATTATTAATAAATGAACACGAGATAAAAAAGTAGAGCTCAAATCTTGCTGTTTTATGTGAGTCTTTAATGCAAATGGAATTTAAAATGAGCTGCAGCTATCTTCAGAGACATTCAGTGTTTTTCACCAACCTGTTATTAAAATTTATACCACCGATGATTTATACACTTTATTAATAGCCACACACAGAGGGAGGGAAGTAAGTAGAGATAAGTAAGCTCCATCTCTCTCTCTCTCATTCTCTCTCTCTCTCTCTCTCTCTCTCTCCACCAACTTTATGTATCTTTTGCTTCCTCTCCATAGGTTTCCAGCCTCACATCCTCTCGAACACTACACTGAATTTACAAGCGTTGCTCCTCTACCGTTTTCTCTCTCTCTCTTTCTCTCACTCTCTCTCTGGCTGATTTCATAATTGGACTCATTGTTATTCAAAGCCCTGTAGAACCAATTAGTGCCAGCCCTCCTGACCCGGGCCTCCTCTCCAGCCATGCTAACTAAAGACTTTAAGTGAAGGAGCTGGAACAGAGGTCTGATCTTTCCTCTCGTCTGATTAATAATCCTGTCAGACCCATCTCACACTTTTAAAAGGAAAAGCCTGGTTAAGGCACAGGTTTTTTTTTTTTTTTTTTTTTTATCCCGCTGTCCCTTTTTTATGCCTTTCTATTAATCTTTAATGGTGGCTGGGTCACCCGCTCACTTTTGTCTTGTCAGATAAATGTAGTGTTAACAGGATAATGAGCTTCCTGGGGATGGAGCGAGTGAGAGAGAGTAGACAAGGAGGGTGACCCCCCCTCCCCCCCTTTGAATATCTTGAGCAAGGCTAAGCAGAGAGTTGAGAAGAAAGGGCAGTGAAAAGGGCCATGCTGGATAAATCCTATGCCATAGTAATCACTACTCAAGTTTACTGTTCCTGTCAAGAGGTGGAAAGGAACGGCAGTTTCATAAATTGAGTGGAGGAGCCTATGGGAGGAACCCAAGTGTTTCAATAAGTCGATCTGCATGGTTGTACTGACACTTCATTTTTTACTCAATTACACAATGATCAAATGCTGACAGATATCAGTATCAGTAACATACACATGTCTACCATCATTAACCCCAAGCTGAAGAAGATGGTTCATGCAGAATTTTGCAAAAATTAAACGCCTGACCAATGTTACTATTATGAACCACTGAAGGCTGTATCAGGGTGGTGCGACGATTGTAACAAGGACATACAATGTAATATACAGTACAATGGAGATGTGAAATATTTTTTAGAACAAGACAGCTACTTAAAAAAAAACCCAGAAAGAATTCTGCATGTCTGCTTTTATCCCCAAATACAATATAGTGAAAAGCAGCATTGCATGAGGTGTATTTGAAGCTTGAAGTCCAAGCTTATTATTCAGTTATAAATTCACTGGTCTTCAGTAACCAGTTTACACTGGTCAGGATTGCAGTGGATCTGGAGCCTATACTGGAAACGATCCACCTGCCATAATGTTTTTAGGAGGTGGGATACACATGTGAACACAGGGAGAACATGTAAAACTCAAGAGCTTATCGAACCATGGACGCTTGAACTGTGAAGCAGCAACCCTACCAGCTGAACCACTAGTCCCTTAGTAAGTCATTTTAAAGCATATTAAATAAAACTTCAAAAGGAAAAGGAATGTAGTTACAAAACTCAGGAATGTATATTATATTGCCAAAAGTATGTGGACACCTGACCAATCACACCCATATGTGCTTGTTGAACATCCCATTCCAGACGTACTCCACCTTTGCTAATCAGTAAGGGATGTTTAAGTGATACCTTTATTTGATCTTTTTATCTATTCATGTAGATATTCCAAATCTAGATGCATACTTTATTCAAAGCTGCTGTAATGTACACCTGTAGGCCATAGCTACAGTTTAAGGTAGAAATACACTCTGGATGGGATGCCAGTGCATCCCAGGGCATCATCCACCGACATATTTTGCATGTTCATGTTCACACCTAGTCACAATTTAGCGTCACCAGTCACATGTTTTTGGGAAGTGGGTTGAAACTGAAGAACCCAGGGAAAACCCACACAGGCACAGCGAGAACATGGGAAACTCCGCACTGACATTAACCTGAGCTAAAGATTATATCAGGAGCACTTCCTGAACATAACTGTAGCAAATTTATTTTTATAACCAATAACATTCTATAACAAATCATTTCATCACACTTGTACTAATTATATCCTGAGTTGAAAATCCCCATAAGGAAGATGGAGGTGAAGTCCATCTGAATGTGTACTTTTGTATCACTCTATGCTGTAGTCTAGAAAATAGGCTTGTTGTGTTATAATTCTTACAAGATCTACCATGCTACAACTTAATAAAACATTTCTGAATCCTACCCTTCATCCCTAATATAATAACTCACAGTCTGTTGTATTATTCAGACTAAAATTGTAAAGATAAATTGTGCATAGTTGCCTGGATTGGAAAAGTGCTAAGGGCTACTACCTAATCCCTGAGGTACGTTCCTACAGCTGAAGGTCCTCTAAATATAAATATAGACATACTGTATATCTAGATGTCTGTTTTTTAGTAATTGCTAGAAAGCAGTAGACCAACTTATGGTTTTATAAGTTGGGATGGAAGCTGTATGTGGACATAACATGTACATTAATGTGCAAAGAATTAATAAAATTGATATACAGCATGTGAACAAATGCTTGTCCAAATCAGCATGTGTAATACAAGCCAATGATTACTGCACTAATAGCTTTTAATAGGGTGGATCATCTACTCATATTTTCACGCTTTCAGACTGCTGAGTGACAAATTACATTTTAATACAAAGTAGTTTTTTCCCCACTGCTCACCACAGAGAGTAATTTTTCTCTGATACTGTCCAATATTCACATTTATTACAGTGACAAATCTGTTTCATTAAATGTGGTCTGAGGCAGATAGGATCTCAGTGCAACCTCAAGTCTTGGCCTAAGACCAAGGAAATTGTTTCTTGATAATTCCTCTGTGTTGACATCAAAAGCATCGCCACTGGTCCTGTTTTTATTGCTCCCTCGTCACTCATCCTCACGGAGACATGCACATCAAAGCAGTCCTTCCCATATTGTAATATTGCGATGGGATTCACCCTACAGCTACATGTTTGTATGGTTCGTACAGTCTAACGCAAAAATCCTGTTTCATCTCAATTCAAAGCCATGGGAAAAAAGAAGCAATCTGTTGAAGGAATGGGAAATGAAGGACCTAAGCCTTCCTGTTGTTCTCCCCCCCCGCCCACACTGAGGATCTTATGATGGGAGGGTTGAAGCTTGTGGACTGGGGGTGGGGGCCATGTTTAAAGAATATCTCCCACATAAACCAAAAACCTTTGTGGCTTGCTCACAGACAACTTTCTCTCTCTCGCTCTCACACACACACACACTCTCTCTCTCTCTTCAAACACACATTACTGTCAGTGTTAGCAGCCCTCAGATATGGGGGTCAGTCAATTGCCCACACAAGCCACTGCATTAAATCAGGCAGCTTGGGCCACAGAGGCCATCTTTAATTGTTTCTGCCATACACACACACACACACACACACACACACACACACACACCACGGCTACTTACAAACCACACCATAAACAAGGCTTAGTTACCCAATGCTGCTCGCTTCAAAATCACACAGGTCCAATGATAGTTGATTACTTTCTAACGCATCGATTCCAGGAAACATTAACAGTACAAAAGGGTGTCCGCAAAATAGGACTCATGTGGTTTAGCACCTAGCATCGGCTTAGCAGCTATGATAAGTGTAACAGATAGCAAGGGTGAGTGTGGTTTTGTAAAGGGGAAATAAAGCTGCTGCAATTAGGGTGGTTACTGTGGCCTTCACTCGCAGAGCTACTGAAAAAAAATAAGGAAGTTAGTTCCTAGAGACTGAAAGAAATGAGAAACAGCTCCTCTCCTTCTCCACTATAAAAGATCGTGAGATCATGAAACTGTAACAGGCAGAAAGAAAAAGAAGCATCACTGTGGTCACAGTTATGCCTCAGGGAAGGTCTGGTTGTGAAATTCTCTGTGATAAGGTAGTTTAATATGATGTGTTCTGCAACTGGAACTGACTCACTAGTCAAAACCTCAGAGAGTTAAAAAGAAAAAAAAAAAAAATACTGACAGCACTGGAAGTAAGGGACATTACACCATGAATGTCCCTCTATTCAAAGAGCCAAGTTTTGTTTTTTTTGTTTGTTTTTTTTTTTTTTTTTTATCTTCAACTCAAAAGCAGAAAGATGATTTACAGCCAAAATTCATAAAAAAAACAAAACAAAAAAAACCAAATGGCATGATGGTGTAAAAATCCCCTCCACTCCATCAAAAGGGAAAAGGAAAAAAAACAACAACAAAAAAAAAACCCCTAACCATACGCTCCTGGCAAAATGCCCTCCTCACGCTCTTTATATCTCTGAAAAATCTGCAAAGATTGTCTTCCCTAAATTCTCAACTCAAGGTCTTAACTCCTACATAACCAGCCTGCCTTTCCCACAACCTCATCATCACTCAGTCACCCAGAAAAAGGGGCCCTGAAGCCACTCACTCAGGTCCCTTAAGCGACAACAGACCACTTTTGTGGCTATAAATCTTTAACTACAAAAAAAAGTTTTAGTATTTATGCATGGCAGCTAATCCCGAGTGTGTTGTTCAGCATCTGTAGTGCTTTTGAGAAACTCAAGCTAGCACTGTTCTTCCTCTGGCCGTCCTCCAGGCGTGATCTTGACAGCCCACTTTGGGCCGAGAGACCCACTCCCATACTGGTTGCCTGGTGGAAGGCACAGAGAGGATGAAAACAGGATCTATGAGATCTGTGCTTACCGAATCAGGAGCATATGACATGTCGACAACATGAGGAAATGCTCTAGACTATAATCTTTACAGAGAATTGTCCAGGGTAGCTAAAAGAAAACATATTTAGAGTGTTTGTTGTTGAATGACAAAAATTCTAAAAGCAAAAAAAAAGGAAAAGGTTCAGAGAACATTCCAAGCAGTGGAATTATGATCTGCTGAGTCTGATGAGCTCAGTATGCTAGTAATGAATTTAGCATGCCTCAAATTAGTTTGACAGCACTCGGCCTGTCTTCATCAACGTGGTTTATGTTTGTCTTATGCAACAATCTGAAACGCCAATTGAACAAAATTCAGATAAGCAAGATCCAGCAAGATAGACCTGTATTTAGAGAAAAAAAAGGATCCTTTGGTTTGTCCTTCTGGGGTAACCCTGAACAACAGAGGATTTCAGAAAAGTACAAGTACAAATATTTATTTGGCAGACATTTTTATCCTAATCAACTTCTAAAAGAAGTGAGCATTAAGGGCGTGGCTCAAGGGAGTCAACAGTGTGGTACCGGGAATTGAACTGACAAGCTTCTGATCAGTACTGCAGACGAACATTAGCTGCTGAACTACCACTGCGTCTTTAGAAAACTATAACGGGTAACCATCCAAAGAACCATTGAGGAAAGAGTATGTATGGAAATCGAGTCCAAGATTAACAACATGACTAAAGAACCTTAAAGAAAATCTCTTACTGTATGCTATAAACAAACTAGGGAGAAGAGGAATGCAGCCAAAAGACCTCCAGGCCACCCAGTGTATTGTCACCCAACTATTGTCAACATCAAAACCACCACGATACACGATGCCTTGTACACCCAATTCCGGGACCGTTACTATAAAATCTGGACAGTAGAAGTCTTTCAGTACTCTCCAGAATGCTAATTACTCATATTCAACCTTTTTAAAAATGCGTAATTCCCCACCACACAACCGCTTACTGAGTCATGTGCAAAGTCCCTTAGGGAAGGAAAGAGACTCCCGAAAGAAGGAATGGAGAACCGTCAGCAGTGTGTGAGAGAAAAGACTTGCAATCATTCTCTCGGGGGCTGTAGCAGATCGTGTATACCCAGGCTGTGAGAAAACTCTGGCTTTGTGGTTTCTAAGAACAAATCATCCATTGGATCGCTGTAATAAACCCTGATCCGAGGGTCAGAATAGCGACTTCATATAATATCACCCGGAAAACAATGACGTGCCCTGAAACCACCACTCAAGACATTCATCATTATTATATGAAGAAATTCAGCATAACAAACAGCTCTTCACATGAAACAATGCTAAATAATGAAAAAGAGCAAGGATTGAGAACAGTGCGGTGTAATAGTCCAGGAGGACAGCTCATACGGTCACTGTTGGGCAACTGACAGTGCCATTTGTCAGTTATTCGAGTCATGAAAGGAAACCACACTCTGACTGAGCAGTCCTCTATCTTTTACTCATCACCACAAAGGCTGTGTATAGAGAACCGCTATATCTCATTTCCAACGTCTTCAAAAAATGACTATATAAAAGTAACATACTCTTAATCATCACTGTAAGCACGTGGTATTAGATGAGAATCATTCACGATTTCCAGCAAAACTTGCTGCTTAATAATTTCAGCATTTTACAAGTGTAAATAACTAAACCCATTGGCTAAAGAAGACAATTAGTCTATACTTGAAAAGCACCAGTACACACCACCATCAAAAGGGAAACAAACGAGCTCTGAAACCCTAAACATTTGACACTCAAGCATGGAAAAGTCAGGTGGGTTCGGATCTAACAACTCCATGGGATCCATTTCAGGCTCCATTATGGTTGGGGTTTCTACTCCTTTCCTAGCCTTTTGAGTAGCGTGAAGTGTGAGAGAGAGTGCTGAGATCACATAACTGCCAAGGTTGTTAACCTGCAGGCATTTGTAAAGCTGAGCCGAAGTTGCTTTATTAGCAGAGTGAAATAATCTCTACCAAAGTGGCTGAGATGACGACAGGCGCTGATTTACAATCTCTGTAAATCTGCCAGAATCTGAGCTGCTCCAGCATGCATCATGAAAACTAATAAGTTGTGGGACACCCTGCCAATGGCCCTCGATTCATGCAGATTTCAATCGAAGAACATCTGCCAGAGCCCAATAATTTATGTCTCACGCTCCACAAAGGGGCCTAGATGCCGTTTGATACTCGCTCTCGTTCTGCTCGGGGAAGAAAGGCAAGGCCTCCAGTGTACTTTCGTCATGGGAGCTCTACCTGTCAGAGCGGAGTCCAAAGGCACAGGAATGGGGATTCAGATGGAGCCTGAACAGAGCCAAATGGCTCGGTCTTCATCTCTTTAAATGACTGCTTTCTCCTGGCCCAGATCTAACTACACTCTTGAGCTCAGTAAGACCTCAGTCGGGACATGTGGTGGATGACTAAAGCATGAGGACTAGAAATACATCGACATTATGGAGTAGATTAAATTAGTATTGCAAATCTTTTATTTTCACTGTAAAGAGTTTAGTTTCGCCTATATACTCTGTTTCCCTTGGTGCATTCAGTACAGCTGAACAGTAAGAACTTTGGAGCTGAAATGCATTCTCCCTCACAGAATCAGTACTCTCTGTGTTACCACTACTCCCTTATAGGCAGCTTCTGAATCCTTAAATGAAAAAAATCCACCTTAAAAGACTTGCATATCAGTATGGGTAATCAATATCGGCTCTTTCATGGTGCAAAAGAATTATTTTAATATTAATATTTGTTGAGTTTAAACCTGGTTGGTATATTTTCAGGGTTTTTTTTTTTTTTTTTTTTTTTTAATCCCTCACTAACGTATTCCTACATCACGTCTCTGTTGATAGAGTGATGCAGCAGAGCTTTAGTCCTTTAGTTAGTCCAGTTCTCTCATCAACTCATCTGTACACTCTGATCAAACAGATAAGGTTACAAAGCTTCAATTTTCCTGCTAACACCTCTGTCCTTGATTTACATCATCTTGATTGTCATCTCGTAGGTTGCTAACTAGCCAAACAGAGTCTCTGCCATGACTCAGAGCAACTGTATTGTATAGCTGCATTTCATTCTGGATTCTGCTCCAATGCTACCTGTATGTTGGATGGGTGGAAATTAAAATTAAAAATGGCGGGTTACAAAAAAAGGCTCTGTTATCAGTAATTAACAGCCAATTCTGAACATTAGCACTTATGTTTGAGATCATTGAAATGTTTTCTCCTAGCTATGAACCCCAACTACCTCCCAACCCCACACCCGGCTCGCCGGAATAATGAAAATACACATGATCAAACATCACAAATATTTCAGTAGAAACATATTTAATGTGTTTCAGGGTGGGATTTTTTTTTCTTTTAATACTCTACTCATTTCCTTTTAGACACATTCACAACATTCCCTGTTGCAATTACTGAAAAGGTTTATATGCTGTCTTTTCTCAACCGCTGAAAAAGCTCTGCATTCCTCAGTGCCATTGATCTCATTGGAGCAGTTTGCTCAGGTAGAGTAATTGAACAATGATTAGTTCTGACATCTAAGGGCAAATCCACCCAGCAGCCAGAGTCATACCCAACAATGTTTACCCTTATAATCAGGACTGGCGGTCTGCCTCCGATGGAAACGTCAGCCCAGGATCTGCCACAGCCATTCCAGCAGACGTCACATCTGCGGCGGCTGGGTAAATATCTCTAAAGTGTGATTTCGACTTGTGCTGCCGGTGAAGCATTGCTCCAATCACCTGGCAGTGGCGAAGCCAACAAAAACAGAGCGTTAAATCACACAAATATTTGATGACTGTCCACTTCACCTGAGTAAATAGACACACAGGCCAAAATATTCAGTTGTCATATTGAGAGAGAGAAAGAGAGAGAGAGAGAGAGGAGCTGAAGTCAAAGTCTTCTGGTGAGATCACAGAGATTTCTCCCAGAATGCTTTCAAGGTTTCCTTCAGATAAGAGCCAAGTCCATATTCACTCATCATCAGATGGATGAGTAAGATTTCATCAACTGTGTATAATCAGATGCACATGCTTGTGATGTCAATTGGGTCTCAACAAGGAAGTAGGAAGAATAGCTCACATGTCATTCAATACAAACTAATCTCTTGCACCCAGTGTGGTTATGGAAATTTCACAATGCAAGCACGCCCTCTGCAGGGTGAGAGTGAAATAACAAAACTTCATTCCAAAGCACACTATTGTGCCCTTAAATAGCTTATATAAAAGCCAGGGTCATGCTTCTTCAATCAGATCTATTCTGAAGTGCAGACATGCCCCAGGCAGTGCTTCAGCTTGGCTAGCTATGCAGATTACAGCCCATTTCACTGGCATCTCTTTCGCTATTAGCGTGCAGAAGCTAATGAGGCAGTAGATGGTGAATATCTAATGGAGTGTGTTAGCATGGTAATTAGAGGGGGCTAGTGGCTGAGCACAGGGAGGGGTGTAAAATTAGAATCTTGCAACGCTATCCATTTACCTGACATCCAAGGTGGAACATTTCCGGAGACATCAAACTTTTTTTTTAATATCAACTCATCACTCTAGAGTGCAAAAGTTTGAACACCCCTTCCCTCCCTAGTTCCTGGGTACAAACATGGTGGGAAAATGTATGTACATTTAATTTAATTTATGTACAAAAAACCCCATTAAGATAAAATCAGGATGTATCCTAAACTAATGTCCATCATTCAAACTGATAGGACTGAAATCTGACATAAAAGAAAGAACTGAGAATAATTATATTATTACTGTTATGATTGTTATTGTTGTTGGTAGATTGGATATTATAAGCTATTATCAATTTTTTAATAATATTAATTACTTTCAGAGCGGAAGATTCAAACTTTTTTTTCCCTATAAGCTTATAATATAATATGATAAATATTATTTGTAATTTTTTTCATTATTAATATCTTAAAATGCACTATTTGTGCTATTTAACCATTACTACGTGTGATCATGAAGGAAACCAATTATACTAAAAGCCTAGTTGGTAGTCCTAATGGGTGTGCAAACTTTTACACACAACTTTATATGGCATTAAGAATAAAAAATTATTCAAATATTGATGAGTACACTTGTATCAATAACCGAAACATAGATCTGATGTATGGTCGCATGTTTCGACCCTGCATATAAATTTTGGCAATGTATTTTATGCATAGCAAGTAACCCTTGCAGCCTGGATGGATTTATACAGCACATCTATCAATCATCAGTGGATATTACAGTAGTGATATCTCTGTCTCTGGAAGCTTTCGCTCATGCTTAGTACTCACCTGGATATTTGTTGTGCAGATCACTCATAAATATTTCCCTTTGCCATCTATTGAAGCCTGATTTGAAAGGTTGTGACTGAGTCTCTCTGAAGTCGAAACATGAAAGTGTGGACTCACCGGTGCATCCTGCAGCCCTTCAGCTCAGCTGTAAAAGCAAATCAGTTCTGTCGAGCTAAGTCTGCCAGGCACCATTCCCCACGTGAACCCAGCACCTCGCACAGGGAACCATCCAGAAACATCTAATCAAGGCATTTGCATTATGATTCAAAGACAAATTTAAGGCTTAAATGAACAATCAAAGGCAGACAGCAATCACACAGCAATCACAGCCATGCTAACTGGGGAGAGCTCCGGATAAAAGAGGTAAGATTAGAGAGATTTAAAGCAACATTAGAAGGAGAAAACCCAATGCCTTGCTTAATGATTGAGAGGGAAAAGGAGAAGGTAATTTAATTAAAATTCAGCACAGAATGCCTAGACATTTCCACTGGCAGTACAATATCAAAAATGGACCTCTATTAAAAGGAGTCATTTAATTTTAAATATTTCTCCTTTTGTTTCTCAGAAAGACAGAAAGCCAGTACAAATTCATACAAATGTAAAAAAAAAAAAAAAAAATATATATATATTCTTCTGAATGTGAGTAATTGATGCAAGCAGTTAACTTGCATATTATTTATATAATAATATAAACCAATTTTAACAGACCAGTCTTAAATTTGCAGTGATATCCAAGGCACATGGTTTGTATCTAGCTCTGTTTTCATCCTCCAAACTGTTCTTGATTATTTTAAAGACTCCAAGGATAAGGATTACCAAATGTGTTGGGATTTTAGGAATAAATATGCAGATGTAGGTTCCCCTACTTTACAACCTGTTTACATCTTGTGAATTCCTTCCAAAGAAGAAGAAAAAAAAAAAAAAAAAAAAAAAAAAAAAAAAAAAGGCTTTCATGTAAATAATTGGACTGTGGGACGGCAGCCCCATGTAACAAATGCACTTTTTCCGTACTAATGATCAGCAGTCACACTACTCCAAGTTCACCTAAAGCACTCCGGTTAAGAATCAGGGGAATAACGAGTAAACCAATACCTTCTGCTCGGTTCTGCCGAGACGGAAACGTTCAGGAACATTAAATATCTTCAACACCGTCACCAGCATACCTCGGACCGGCAGCCGACTTCCTGCTGGAAGCGTTATTAGGAAGTAAACACATGAGGTGGTATGTGGGGGACCGCTTAATCAAAAGAACAGCTTAGCTGTGAAGTGGCTGTGAATGAGTAGGAGTGAAGTGTGTGTGAGTAAATAAAGTGAGTTAAAATTAATTTAAAAAAAAAAAAAAAAAGAAGAAAGAAGTCAAAACAGCAATAATGGAGGAGAAATAGCTACTAGGGTTTTTATGTTGTAGGAATTTATGACCGAAAAACCATGTGGTAGTTTTAAAAACAAGAGTTAATAGTGATTTGAGCTCTATTTACTTTAATTGCCATGAACCACATATTGACTTTGGAATAAAAGGTCTCTCTTATGTCTCTCTCAGTGAAAACAGGCAATATTTTTTTTAAATTACTACTTGGAACCATTATGGTCATCCAAAGAGTTTAACTTGGAGGTGCATTAACTTGTTTATGTCAGTGTCAGGAATTAAATACAGAGTATTGGAAAGGGTTTGATTCTGAGCTCAGGATACTGTCTGTCCAGAGTTTCATATGTTTCTCCATTGTCCATATGGATTTCCTCCAGGTTCTACAATTTCCTTTCACCTCCAAGAACATGTTGGTAGGTGGATTGGTGACTCTAAATTGCCCCTAGATAAGCTCCAGATCCACCTTGACTCTGATAAAAATGCTTACTGAATTATGGATTGTGTCACGTCATTCATATTTCTGCACCTAAATACAGCTTGATTTTATTTGTATTGCATAGTCAGAGAAAAATGTATTACAGCAAAATGAAATACATTTCACGTGATCATACGTTTTTCCACGTGAGCAATGTGATCACATGTGAAGGTGTATTTCACGGTTATGCCCTTTACACACATGGCATGATGTAAACAATGTGATCTCTCACACACAGACACACACAAAACAATTACACATGTGAGAAAATCACTGAAAATAAATGAATCGTAAAATTGTGTGAAAATAAAAACACATGCACTAGATGTGAAATAGGGCTGTAACACAATAATACCATCTGTTGTCTAAAAAAACACGTGTACATCTGACTGTGAGGGTATAAAATAAAATCTAATTACAGTAGAGAAGGATTTCATAAGAAATGAAGAAAAAGTGATATCACTCATGTACACAAGATGCATATGGATCACAAAGTACTTCACTTATCAGAATCAAAATACTGCCACGAGAAAGAGAAAGTACGGAGCACAGTTCTCCTGCACTTCCAACCTTTGTGCCTGCGGTTCCCCTCTTAACAAGCCTGTAAAGAACCACAGACCTTTTCCACAGAGCTGAAAACCAGGCCACCACAAGCAAAGCCCGCCTCTTTAAGTCGATGAAAAGCCAACACTGGTTTCTACATTGATTCCAAACACCCGGTCAGTGATTCGGCAAACTTATTCTGCTAAACCGCGGACATGGCCCCATGCTCTCAGCCCAGAGCAGACATGGGAAACGCGGCCCATTTTCTGTCCTGGCTTTGGGATTATTAAGAAGTTGGGCTTGGAGGGAAAAGAGCTGCATATGGTTTTGCTAAGTCCTTGAGTGAGAAGAAGAACAAGGGGGGCGGGGGGGGTTGGGGGCAGATACACTGGGCATTAGTGGTTAACCAAGAGCTAATGAGGGAAGAAGAAAAACAGTGGACTCAGATGAAACCATTTAGTGTGCAGCGTATAATGTCCTTATTGCGTTTCAGGAAAAAGATGGTGTGTCATGTTAACCTCCTGTAGTGTAATTACCGTGCGGTTAAAAAGGTCTGTTTCGAATCAGCGTTGACAGCTTCGGATTCTTAAACCTGTGTGTTCTAATCAGAACGCCGAATCAAGCGGCAGTTACGTTTATATAAGCACGTGTTCCAGCTGCTTACTGGCGCAATTTAAAGTGCAAGTTATAAGGGTAGATCTGGGACGGTTTAAAACAACAAACGGTTTCGCAGGATGCAGTGCTGGTGAGGCGAACACAGCTCTGTGGTCTTTGCTGGCACATAAAAGCAGATCTCTTGATACCAGCAGTGCTGAGGGTTTGGCTGCAGTAATGGACCTCTCCCATGGCCAACCAATAAATCCTAACAAATGAAAGGGCCTTTCTGTCTGTCTCTTCCTAGCTCTTTTTCTCCACATCCCTCCTCCTCCTCTATTCCTCCCTCCTCCCAGGTGTTGGAGGGGCAGGGTCAGGCCAGGATCAGGGAGGATCAGCGCGGGAGACATGTTGAATCCATCCAGCCCAAATCAGGTCCATGTGCCATTATGCTATAAATGAACTTTATAGGGGCAACAAAGTGTTGGGAAGTCTGCAAAAACATTAAAGGGGAGAGTGAGTGCAGGGATCAGCTCGGAGGGGACTAATGAGAGACAGAGAGGACAGCATGCTCTGGACTCTACAGTGCTCACTGGCTGACTAATAGTCCATTAAGAACCCAGACACAGGCAGCACAAGCCCAAAGAGGAAGCAGAGTTGATGGCAAACCTTTTAACCGACCTTAGAGCGTTAATGGAGGGAGCATGAGAGGGAGAGACATCAAAACACAAGCACTTATATATATCATCATAACATGGTGTAAAAATATACTATAATTAAAACTATAGCCCCTCTACCACCAACCACCCCCTCCACGTCATTGTAAAAGTAAAACGTAAACCCACCTAAGAGAGAATGGTTCTAGAACATTCAGTACATATTTAACAGATTTTAGGAAATTTAGATTTTGCAGAAATAACATTCCTGCAACAATCTTGAAACATCTGCTGTAAAAATGGTTCGCTATGTTATTAAAATGACTCAATGACTCAGTGTCATACTTTAGAGATATATATATATATATATATATATATATATAAAATGCATAATGTATAAAATATAATACATTTTAAAAAATAACATTAATCTTCCTCTAACTAAAACGTTTGCAACTGTAACATTGTAGAAATGAGATGCTCAGAACAGAGAAAACGCCACAGATTCACTGTTCTTGCTCTTTAAAAAAAGAAATTATTAACTGTGCATTAAGCAATATATCTTGACGTATACAAAAAAAAAAAAAAAAAAAAAAAAACCAAAATCTGAAATATAAACAGAAATACAGGGGAGAGAAAAAGAGCAAGGGAGAACAGGACACGAGCAGAAAGTCAAAACATTACAGAACAAAAAGCAGCTAGGATTTGTATGACGTGGATGGATCTGCAGACAAAGTGAGGCTAATAAGCTGCAGCCCTGCTATGAATCACAGTGCAGACACACTACAGAGTAACTGAAGCAACTAAGCGCATCAAAGGCGCATGAACAGGACGATGCCCCCCTCCCTTACCACGACCGCCAGGGGAGCCGTTAACCAGCAGGCCTAGACTGTGATCCTTACAGCAATGATTAATGAGCACAGAGAACGAAAGTGTGTGAGAAAGAGAGAAGGGAAAGTGAGAGAGAGAGAGAGGATGTGCAAGAGAAAGCAACAGAGAGAAAGGACGTGAGACGAGACACAGAGGATGCATGTGTATGTGTGTATGAGAGAGGAGAGAGGGGTGTGTGTGTGTGTGTGTAAGAGAAAGCAACAGAAAGAAAGGACGTAAGAGAGCGAGAGACAGAGGATGTGTGTAAGAGAGAGAGAGAGAGAGAGAAAGGGGGGGATGTGTAATAGAAAGCAACAGAGAGAAAGGACGTAAGAGAGAGAGAGACAGAGGATGTGTGTAAGAGAGAGAGAGAGAGAGAGAGAGAAAGGGGGGGATGTGTAATAGAAAGCAACAGAGAGAAAGGACGTGAAGAGCAAGACAGAGGGTGTGTGTGAATGTGTATATGAGAGACAGAAAGAGAGAGGGGGGATGTGTAATAGAAAGCAACAGAGAGAAAGGACGTGAAGAGCGAGACAGAGGGTGTGTGTGAATGTGTATATGAGAGACAGAAAGAGAGAGGGGGGATGTGTAATAGAAAGCAACAGAGAGAAAGGACGTGAAGAGCGAGACACAGGATGTGTGTGAATGTGTATATGAGAGAGAGAGAGAGAGAGAGAGAGCGAGAGAGAGCACGAGGGAGAGAGCGAGAGAGAGAGCGAGAGAGAGAGCGAGAGAGAGAGCGTGTGTGTGTGTGTGTGTGTGTGTGTGTGTGTGTGTGTGTGTGTGTGAGTGAATGAGTGTCTCTGGTTCTACTTATGGTCTGGAAATGAGATTAAAGGGAAATCTCCAAACAGATTGAATTGTATTTGCAATAATTGCCGTGAACAGCTTATACTGCTCAGGCCACAAATAACACAGCCATAAAAAAAAAAAGCCACGGTGAAGAGAAAAAACAGAGGGAGGAGAAATAGGCTGCGATCTGAAACCGCTCTCTCACTTCCTTAAGCAACCAAATACAAGAGAAATGTTGGATTCATTAGAAAGTACAAAGCATGAGGTTAAAGCTCAAATACACTCAAAGGATTTTAGTTCAAAGCGCTGGAATGTTCTCCCTCCCAAACAGAGCCACATGTTACAGCTGATAACGTTCAAAACATATGGACTGTTTCAGAACGCATCCGCTAAATAAGCTGAAGATGACGACAAAACATTGAATTAAATAAATAATACTTCCATATCGGAGCTGATGACGAGCCAGAGAACAACAAAGGCAAACAGAACAGATAAGACGGACATTATATCACCCAACAGATATCCACATCTCCCGTGACTTCAAAAAATTGTCGAAATCCTTTTAAAGGAAGCTCAATATTGTCTCTCCAGTAAGACTCCACATCAGGCTTTATAGGTATTTGTGGGATAGCAAACCTTCCAGCGAAACACAAAAGTATAAATCAATGCAAGCCACAAGATAAAAGAGAAGCCTTCATGCCAAAGAGCCCCCTGTCATTCCTGCAGTGATTGTGTTTAAAGTAAAACCACATGCACTGACAAACATGAAGTAAAATGAAATGAGAGAGCGGCGTATGGACAAAGCAAGATTTGATTAGTGGCTTTCAAACTGGAGGCTGAGGACATCCAGCGGGGGATCTGAACCCTGGATTACTACTCTTATTGCTCTTCTTATTAAAATAATTGTGTTGGCTTTCGCTTAATTGAGTTTCTACCGAAACATCTGACATAAATATTATACCTAGTTTCATAGAGTCTGTTTATTCCTGGTCAGGGTTGTCGTAGATCCGGAGCCTACCCCGGGAACGCTGAACGTCCATCACAGGGTACCACACACATTCACACACCTATGGGTAATTTAGAGTAGTCAATCAACCTATGGTATGTTTTGGGAAGTTGGAGGAACCTTGAGGACCTGTAGGAAACCCACACGGACAGAGAGAACCTGCACAGCTACACTATAGTCAGGAGCTCAGGATCGAACCAGAAACTCTGGAACTGTGAGAAGGCAACCGTGTCGCCCTTATACTCATATATCATATCATTTATCATAATTGTATCTTTAATCTTAACTGAACAGTGTGTATGTTTCCTGTGTGTGCGGGGTAGACTATTAAACATTAGGCAGATCATAGAAGAAGAAGAAAAAACAGCAACCCAAAGCAAAGAATTGAATCTAAATTAAATCTAGGATGAAAAACTAATATAGAACTACTATAACAAGTTGCCAGTTTATTAGGTACAATCCCACAAAGTGTACATTCCAAAATGTGGAATAAATCAAGCAGGCAAGCATGTCTAATAACAGTTTTGGTTCAGTGGAGCCCTGTAAGGCAAAGGCTTAGTAGATTTGATTACGGATTAAAGTCGGCACTTGGTCAACATTTGTCAGTTCTAGCATCTTCCAAAACACAATCATTGTTTGCAGCTCAGCGCTTCAAAGAAAGATGCAGGTCAAATCGGCGTATAAAGCAGACCTCATACCAATGCTGGTAATTTCCTTTGGGCATGATCAAAACTGGACAACTGAGGAGTGGGGGGAGGAAGAAAAAAAAAAAAAATCAGGTAGAATGATCCAGGTTCCTACGTATCATTGCCTTTGCACAGCTTTGGTAGCATGCACAGATAAGTTTCCTCAACATTATCAAGGACACCATGTGTATAACGATCAATAATGAAAGTAATTGCCACTACGCACATTAAACAATATACACTACACTGAAATATACTCGGCTCTGCCCATGGGACAAATAAAGGTGATGTGCGTTAACATGGGAAAATATTTGGGGGCTTGCACAGCACAACACATTCACAACATTCACTCATTCATCCTCAGTAACTAGTCCTCACCATAACGGTAGTTTAAATGATTCATTTATTTACATTTTGGGAAATGGAGCCAACTAAGTTTATACACAGGTGTGCTTGGGTCAAGTGGGTCTCAGCAAGGATGGGATTTAAAAAAAAAAAAAGAAAAGAAAGAAAAAAAAAAAAAAAAAAGTCCTACCTCTAATTTTCTAGGCTTCTCTTGATGTGCAACCCACTGAATTAACAGACAGACATTTTAGTCAAAAGAAGGCACTTTTATTGATGTTAGAATTCACTACTGTTTAAAACAAAACAACAACAAAAAAAAAAAAACCAAGAAAGAATATAGTTTTGAGGAGAAAAAAAAAAAAGCAAACTACCTCAAGATCAAATAGCAGAATTTAAATGATTAGGCTTATCCTGTATGATCTGGCATAGTTCATATAAGTTAGTAAAAATCAGTAGTCCTATTTAATGCAATAAATTATCATCAGCAGCATAGCCAATTAGCATAGGAGTGCAGTCACTGTGTGCTAATAAACTTGCCGTCATAATGTTTTGTTTATGTCAGTGCTAAAGCTAAAAGGTCAGCTAGTGGCTTCTAAATGCACTGTACTATTTCAGAAGGGGAAACAAAAGACATTAATAAAATGAAAAAGTACCTTGAATAGGTATAGTGTTATTCTAGTCCAGTCCTGCTGAATAGTATTACCATAAACATGGTGACCATTAATCAAAAGTAGTACAAAGCCCTGATAAAAATATCAGATTTTGGAAGCACCAAGAGAAAAAAAAAAGTAATCGCAAATGCATCACATCTGCAGCTATACATTGAAACGAACCACAAAAAAGCTATTTATGTCATCAAAACTTGGCCAGCCAAGTCACACCACAAGAGGGCAGAATCATCCTGGCAATAGAAGCAGATATCCAGGCTGTGTCCTGTTTCACCTAGCGCCATTAACATTCACTGACTCAAATCCATTAAAGCACAGCTGGCTACCACATCATCAGTGAGCTAAACATGATCAAGGCAAATCTAAATTAAGGCTGCTCTATCAAATCATTTGGATCTTACATTTTGTGCCTGACCAAAAAAAAAAAAAAAAAAAAAAAAAAGCAGGGTAGGAGACCTGCTCCCTGACCAGTTCTATATGAAGATATCTAAAAATGTAGCTCCCTCTATGTGTATATAGAAGAAACGGTTAGTACTATAAATCTGAACGCAGAGAATAGGAAATCCCACAATGCACTGCAGCTTGAGGGACACACGCTGCAGGAAGTAGGGCGTTCCAGGCCTTTCCATTGCGTTTCCAAAGCAAAACTACAACACCAAATATCAAACCACTCAATTATTCCTGCTAGACATCTCGTAAACATTATATTTATAACCATCAGGAACACTCTTAAGGGAGGGAAAAAAAAAAAAAAAAAAAAGGTAGTAAACTCTTCAACTCTAAGTCGTTTTCTTCTTCTACATCTTTTGTACCAGAGTATTTATCTTTTACGTGGTAATGTGTATGTATGATACGTTTAAAAATGACTTTAAGGACCACAGTTGTACCTTTAATTACCTTTTAGAGATAGAATTTTAAAGGATACACTTAATGCAGCCTTCCAGTTAAAAGATTTAAAAAAAAAGCACCACCCCAGTGACGAGCAAACTTATAGATTAATACCTTTTTTTCCTATTCACCGCTTCAACGTTATAGTACGCAGGAGTAAAGTATTGTAGTTCTTACAAACAGTACTGCAAATGCTACTACTAAGATGAGGCCTATGATACTTATCCTGATCTGTGATTAGTAACATTTCTAATCTCTTTGATGCTTTTTGACTGATCCTGTTTTCTAACTGCACACCTTCAGTGGATTGTGGATTTGAGTCAGAGACTGTCTCTAGGCCGGGTTTAACACACAAACTGCTGCCTCATTCGGATAATCTGCAGCAACGCTGCCTGAACGTCTTCATCCATGTGACCCTGTAAAACACAAGCAAGCCGATACGGTTACAGTCTGAGCAAATCTGGTTTCAGCCACTTTTTAAGCCGGAGGTGTGGTTTAGCTTTTGTATGGGACTTCAAATGTGTAGCGGCTTGGGAAAACCGCTCTCAAATATTGAAATACTACGAAAACGACATGTTTTTTTTCGCAACCAGAAGTAGCATTATAGCAATTTAGCATATTTTAGCATTTAGTCTGGTTATTATCAAGAGTGACATGAAAGACACCAACACATGGTCTAGAAGCAACTTCTATATATACTATTTTTTATGTAAATTTTTGTTTGATCATCAAGGGAATCTGAGGGTTTTTACCATTACATTTGCTATACCAGCTCTTTAACAGCCATGATCTTTGCAGGAAGCCCAAACTTTCTTCAATTAGAGATGTAAAAGTATATTAAAATGATATAAACAGATATCATTATTGCCTGTTCTCGTGTTTTCCAGCCAAAGAATCATCTGATGGGTTTCTCCAGACCAGCTCACAAATAAATGTGGACAGATCTGAAGTTTTAATAAATAGCCCTGAAATGAACAATAGAAACAGCAAACGATCAGACGTGTACGTACACACGTGCACTCGAGACGTACCTGTGCAGCACTGAGAAGATGAGTTCGATAAATTGAAACCACCTCTCGGTGTTGCCTCTCAGCATCCTGTGACAGTGAAGGAAGAACAGATCAACAGGGAGGTTGTGAGTAACGAGGAACACATGTGTTTGTGAGTTTGCAGCTCAACTGTAAGTAGTGGTTGCAATTTTCCCAGCAAGTGTGCGAATGCGAGAGTGAGCAAGACGGTCAGAGTTTGTGTTACTGTAGCTCTATTATTTTCATGTCTTTATGAGATCAGAGTGGAAGAAGGCCTCACTTACGTGCTCTCTCTCACTCAGTCACACTAGCCACAGTGATTCGAAACCACAGTTAAATCCATCCACAGAACATCCACTTTTATGACAAAGAATGTTGTGCGGATCACACGGATCAAACTCAATAAAATACAAAACCAAACGTAATAAAGTTTGGGAATGGCTTCAGTGAGGATTTTTCATTGTAATCCAATTTCTCCCGAAACTCAGGCAGTCCCCTTCTTTGGCCCAGTTTTACCCCAGTGACTCACTCAGGCACACAATAAAATATGGATTTGGTCATAAATATCAGAATTTCATTAACATTTTAGTTTTGCCGGAGCACCAAGTGGGCTGGCTGAAAAAAAGAGGCATATTTGCTCCCCGACTGTGTGACTTTATGCTTAATTTTTTATTTCACTTATTCATTAACTGATTACTGTTTATATGCATAAAAAAATTCTGGAATTGACGGACAAACAGGCTACATGCACTACTGATATTTTCCTTCGCTGTTCTTGGGAAGAAAAAAACAAAACAAAACCCAGAATGGTCTTTAGTGACTGTGACCGCTTAATACAGAACAGAAAATGAGCTATTCATGCTTATTCACGATAATGACATGGCACCCTGTTTCAAAGTCTTTAAAGCCTTTCACCAACACCGCACTGTGTCATGTTTGACTTCATTTATCAGAAGTTAACACACTTTGAGTCACATTTTGCAGCTTGCCTGCTAGTCAGATTACATAATATACTAAATACTAATATAAGAATTAGTATAGAGCATACAGTACCATATATAATGCTGCAGTGTACAGGACATATAAAACATTATTTCAGACACGACACAGAAGTCATTACTCACAAGGAGTTTGCCAGTTGGACAACAGAGAAGCCAGGTAGTGGAAAATATAAACCCATTACAGGCAAAACGCAGAGGATTATTTAGATAACGGTGAAGGAAAACAGCAGCACATGATCTGCAATTGTTGCTTGGCTGGGCCAGTTTAGTTTAATCAGTATCGACTGGCATATTTATTTCCATTATAACCAAACACTATTGTTTTATGCCAAACTAAACCATGTTTAATTACTGAATCCTACTGTAATTTGCCCCATGTTTGTAGATGCATTGGAAGTGTTTAACTGAAAGTGCTACTTACAGCCAGCTGCTGCTGGAGGCTCTTGACCTGCGCATGGAGTGTGTCAATGTGTTGAGCATGTCTCTTGTTGGGAGTATTGCCACTGTAAGCCAGCTGGGACAGGCCATTGAGAGCCTGTTTCAACCTCTCCACATCTGCCAACAGCTCTGTGATCTGAAACACACAGATTCACTTATTTCAAAACATATAAGTAGCTGACAAACAAAGGTTTCAAGGACATGTTCTTTGGAAAGACATTCGGTTACAGACACCAGATAAGGATCTGCAAGAATCCAGACATGTATTTGTCCAAATATTTACATGACAATTCAAAAAGAACATAATCCTCACCCTTTTGTCTTTGGCCTCGGTCTGTTCTGAGGAAGTCTGAATCCTTTTCTGGAGGTCTCCGATGGTGCTAAGCGAGTCATCGTATCTTTCTTTTAGATCTTGGATCTCTTTCTCAATTGAGGCGCTCTTGGTCTGAAGGGCCTCAGTCTCCATCATTGCTTTATTCTCACCTTCTTTGGCCTGGGCTGCTTCCTGATATAGATCCTCACACTGCTCTTCTAGACCCAAGAGCCGATCACCGAGCTCCCCTACCTCCTCCTCCAACTTCTGCTTCTCAGCTTTGAGCTTGGCCAACTGACCTTCGTGGCTGCGAAGATCATCCAAGGCATGCGTTGCTCTGAGAAGTTCTGTCTGTAGAGTGGCTATGTCCTCAGCCCTTTGGGCACTGGTCTCCTCTTCTTCCCTTAGGGCCAAACGGAGCTTGGCCACTTCTTGCTCCAGGGCCTCTCTGGCATGGCTGTGTTGAGCCAGTAGGTCAACGTCAGTTCTTTCGCTCTGCAGCTTTTTCTCCAGGTCATGGATGCGCTGAACCTCTAAACTGTAGGCCTCACTGAGGCGCTTGCACTCGGCCTGTGCATCCTGCAAACTGCAGGTCAGCGAGTTCCTCATGGCTTCAAACTGCTCCAGATGAACGTACTCGTTTTCTAGACGCTGTTGGAGGTTCTTCATTTCAGTATTGCAGAGCGAGTTCTGCTCCTCCAGTTCAGCTCTCTGAACAGTTACCTCCATGTACTGCTGCTCCAGTTCCACTAACTTTAGACTCAAGTTCTCCATCTGGCCTTTATACCCATCTTCTATTTCTTTGTATTTTTCACTGGAGACCAAGTGAGCCTCCAATTTCTTTTGTACAGATTCCATCTCTAATTTCACCGTTTCTTTGTCTTGCCTCTCAAGTTCCACATCAGTCTTTGCACTTTTGTATTTCTCCTCCATTTTTGCTAGCTCCTCTCTTAGATCCTTCACAGTGGTATTGAAAGCCTTTTCTTTTTCCTCCAGGGCACTCACTGGCACAAATTTAGATTGAATGGCTTCATGAATAGTGTCCAGCTCTTTCTTCTGGTCTTTGATTTCTTTGTGCAGTTTTAAAGTACCTTCTTGAAGAGACTCATATTTGGAGAAGGCCTCTTTAGCACTTCTTTCTGCTTCAGCTAAAGCACTATTTAGTTGACTTTTTATTGCCTCATGGTCAACAATACTGATATAGTCCTTTTCTAATTTCTCCTGCAGATTTTCTTTTAACATAGCGCTTCCATCTTTTACCTTCTTCAACTCATCCTCTTTGACTTTTCCATCTACCTCCAATTTGTGAATTTCAGCCTTGGCTTTCTCCAAAGCTTCATGCAACTCTTTCTGCACTTTCTCATACACTTCTCTTTTAACAAACTCTCCCTCCATGCTCTGTTTCAGAGCAATGTTCTCAGCTGCCACAACCTCAAACTCCTTCTCTTTATCTTTGTACTTCCTCTGGAGATTCTCTAGATCCTTTTCCGTCGCTGCTTTATGGGCCAAAAGTGCAGCCACCTCACTTTCATACCTTTCATTGGGCATGTGAGTGCTCTTCAGGCTGCTCATGTTTTCAGCCAGAGAGGCCTTCTCCTCCTGGAGCCTCCTCAACTGCTCCTCAGCATGATTTCTCCTCACAGTTGTCTCATCAAGCTGGTCCTTAAGCTCCTCTATAGCAAAATTCAGAGCCTTCTTCAACTCCTCATGAGTCTCAACAGGAACAAACTCTGTCTGGAGGTTCTTGCTGAGCTCGTGTAGCTCTTCTCGGAGTAGTTCCCGCTCATCTTCGCCATCCTCGACCTCACAGATCAGCGACTGACATTTAGAAGTGACATCTGCCAGTTTTTTCTTCAGGATATCACTCTGTTCCTCCAGAGCCATCCTAAGTCTCTCATGCTCCTGAAGTGGAACAGTGTCCCGGTGGTCCACTTCCCTGTGGAGCTCAGCCACCTCCTCCAGAACACGATCGTAATCCTCCCGCAGTTCCACCAGCTGCCTCTCCTTTTCATCCACTGCATTAGTCAGAAGGTTCTTCATGTTGTCGAACTTCTCTCCAGGCACCATGGTGACCAGACGTTTCTCTGTTTCTTTAACACGAGCCTCCATTTCTAGGAGGGTCTCAGCGATCTCATCACGCTCATCTCTCGCTGCATTCAGATCAGCTGTCAGCTTCTCGGCCTCTTCAGCCAAGAGGGCTTCACTCTTTTTATATTCCTCCAGAGCTTTCTCACTCTGCTTCAAATGATTCCTGACCCGGCCGACCTCAGCTGACGCACCTTCATATTTAACCTTGACCTCGTTGAGCTGAGCTTTGAGATCATCTAACATTTGGTTGCCAAGATGCTCCTTTACTGTGATCACATGTGCCTGTAGCTGCTTGACTTTAGCTTCAGAGTCCAGCATCCTCCTTTGGACGTCTCCCAATGCCCCCTCAAGCTCCTGAATCTGCCGATCTGCTTCTCGCTTGGTGGAGTCATGACTCTGAACCAGTTCTTCACACTCCTTAGTCTTTCGTGCGAGTGCTGCCTGGAGGCGTCCTACTTCTTCCTGTGCAGCCTCCTGCTGCTTATGAGTGGACCTTAGCTCCTGACGTAACGACTCAACTTCGTTAGGGTTTGCGATTACTGGGTGAGAGAGCTCTAAGGGCCGGGATACAGAACGTGATGGAACAGAAGGCTGCAAAATCTGCAATCAGAAAGTACAGATATCAAAATTAGGCCAGCAGCTCAGCAGGATGTGTGCTCTTTAATAAACAAACAATCTAAATACATTTCCATGCTTTTTTTTTTTACCATGTTTAATATGGTGGCCTCAAGGAGACAACACGGTATAAATAAACATTCCTGTTAAGTTTTGACATTTTTATTACTACATTGTAAGAGAAGACATGTTATAGATGCAATTCATCCAAAAATCTGGCCAGAATGTTTATTTCTACATGCATTATCTTGCCTTAAAGGCAATAAATCACATTTCCACCATAATCAAAACATGTGACAAAAGAAAATGAGAAAAATGAATCAATTTCCACTAAACTGAACACCTCGGACAATCTGTCTGCATATAGTACACAGAGTTACTGCCGAGTTACTGACTTTCAATCAGAAAATCCTACTGCTGTATTACACCAACAGAAACGTTTTCTCTTAATATTAATAAGCATCTGCTTACACAATAAAAACTGCACTGAAAAATAATGGGAATTAGAAAATATGTAGTAAACAACACAGCAAATCAACTGTAAGAGAACATTTTACCTGAGCTGAATCCAGACTTTGAGCTTGTCTGACAAGAACAGTTTCTTTCCCTGCTTAAAAAATAAATAAAATAATAATAATAATTCCACACCAATTCTCATTTAAAGAATCAGATTAGTTCATATGAATGCACTCTGGATATTTTTCAAACGCAGCAGGAGGCCTATGTCTTTAAGTCACATTACTAACTCACCTTTAATCACAGACTGGCCCGAGTAATCTCCCTGCAAAATAAAATCATGCAAATGTATTAATTAGAGTCATCTTGTTAATATGGTTAGAACACGGGTCCCATGATGCTGCATGGCGTTTCATTATTGTTTGCCCTGGCTAGACACTCACCAGATGGCTCCGGAGCTGAACCTTCACGGTCTCTGCAGCTGTAGTGTCTTTCTCTCTGGCAGACAGCATGCGCTTCAGTTGCTCCCTCTGATTACAGAAAGAAAAGAAAAAAAAAGGGTTGGAACGTGAGAGGGAGTCAATCACCTTTCATGCTTAAGCAATAAAAAGGTTGTGTGGAGAAGTGCTGTTAAAAGAGCTGTGAAAAACCACAGATGAAATGCAAAGTACCTCTTGGTGAATGTCCTCCACCGTCGACTTCTCCTGTAATGGGGATCAAATAAAGTGAACCTCTGACTGTAATTACAGCAGCGCACATTAGATTACAGAGCAATTTCCGATAGATGCATAGTGAAAAGTTCACATAAGGAATAACACAAGACAGACAGTGCAGTTATAGGAAAATAATTCACACTGAGGTCGCCCAGTGTGAAGCTTTTACCACAGCATCTCACTTTTTATCTGTTTATAATATTTAATCTTTTGGAACGCCTATGAGAAACATTCGTTCCTGACGTTGCTCACGTCATAGCACTCCCTCACCAGCTTTTCTTTTTGCCGCTCTCCCATCTCACGAAACTTACTGGCCGTTAGAAAGCACAGACAGCCGAGACTTCTTCTGTAAATGTAGAATAAACAACTACCAAACTACTAACAGAACGCTTCACCACATCAATATGTTTTCTTTGTTAAAGGATGTTTAAAAAAAAAAAAAAAAAAATCTGTTTATAATTAGGCTTAGATTATGTGGAACGTCTGCCATAGCAGCCCTGTGTGCAAGCTGTTACTATAGAAACTACTAATATAAACCTATGTTACAGCCAGAACTACTGCCAGAAACATGCAGTTACATAAAATTAATCCACACCGTCTGACCAATCAGATAACTGTACTGTGGTATAAGTAAAGATAAGGCACATAAGGACATGATAAAGCATCATAAAATCTGTTAAAACATACATAGGGTCAGGAATGCTACCACGAAAATCCTAGAAGGCAGAGAGAATTGTAATCGCAAAACCCTCATCGGTGGACAAGTCAGCTCAAATGCTACCAGCATACATGATAAATAGCATGTTCTATTAGTGATGTGATATCTGCAAATGAATCAGCTGTTTTAGAGGACGTTAAGGGCGGACTAAAATATGTACTGGGTTTTGTTTTTTGTTTTCTTTTTTTTTGTTGTTGTAATTTTGTAATAGTGTAATTTAATCAAAAACCTCTTTTCAACATCAGAGCTATCCATTAGTACGAATTCATTAGTCTTCATTGCTTTATCCCAGTCAGGGTCAATAACATTTCAAGTTACTTTCCTTAATTAAATCAAATAACACCCCCCCGCCATGTCTGTCCAAAAAGTGCTTGAGTTTTTGAAAACATTGGTTTTTATTGTTGAACTGAGCCATACAGTGCTGTGAAAAAGTATGATTTCTTCTGTTTTTCTGTACATCTCATACTAAATTGTTTCAGAAATTAAAACAAAATCTAAGATAAAACAACGGCAACCTGAGTGAACACAAAATACAGTTTTTAAATGATAATGTTATTTATTGAAGCAAAAAAGTTATCCAATACCA
>JANDJT010000164.1:7217720-7234154 GCA_024331685.1 Stegophilus panzeri
CCCAGAAGTGGCCGACCTTCCAAAATTCCTCCAAGAGCACAGCAACTACTCATCCAGGAAGTCACAAAAGAGCCAAGAACAACATCAAAGGCCCTACAGGCCTCTCTTACATCAATAAAGGTCACTGTTCATGACTCCACGATCAGAAAGACTCTGCACAAAAATGGCAACCATGGAAGAGTGGTGAGGTGAAAACCACTGCTAACCCAGAACAACATTAATGCTTGTCTGAATTTTGCCAAAACATACCTTGGTGATCCACCTTGAGTTTTACATCAATAAAAAATAAATGAATAAAAACTATACTGTGTGTTTACTCAGGTTGCCTTTGTCTTATGTTGTATTTCGTTTGAAGGTCTAAAACTATTTAGTATAAAATATACAAAAAAAAACAGAAGAAAATACTTTTTCACAGCACTGTACTCACTGAAAAGAGCCAGAATTCCCATCAATACATTCTATCCTGCACTTTTACTGAGCAAAGAGACCACAACCTTCTCTTCTTGTTCTATACTAGTTCATAAAAACAAGGCTCATGGATTCACAGGTCAAAGTTCACCTAGATAAAGTTCATGCTAAGTGAATGTAACTGCCACTAGAAGCAAATGTGTGTATTTTACAGAGCATTTCTTAATTTTCCTCCTGTTCCACCAGGCAAATTTAATTTGCATTTGTCCTGATCACTGTTTTAGCTGAAAAAGCAGAAAAGTCTTTTCAGGTGTCTCTTGTATCGACATTGCATGGGGTCAAAAATTTCAAATACTAAGACTAAACACCTCTGCAGGTTTGTCTGTGCGTGTGTGTGTACCTGACTGAGCTGCTGCTGCAGTGTACTGACTCTGTCCAGTAGAGCCCTCTGTTCCTGATGATACTTCCTCAGAGTCTCCTGTTGGCTTTCATTCTGCTTCTCAAGCTCCTAAAAAATAAACACAAATGCACAGGAAATGCAGCCCACTGAATAAATATTTCTGATGGAATACTGCAAGCCAAAAGCTTTAACTCCACAGTCGAAGCCAAAACAGATAAATCAGTTCCTGATGCAATTAGTTCCACTTACGTGAATAATCTGATCCCTGTTAGATGATGCCTCAGGGGCCACATCCACAGACAGCTGGAGACAGAAGACAGGAAGAGAGACTCAGCTAAACTGGCTGGAAATCATGACCAACACTGATCATAACCGTACATCTGCTCAGGCTTTAAAATAAACACTGCTTATCCTAGCTGCTTAATAATGTCATAACTAATAGTGAGTTATTATAGTCCTAATACATTGCATTCCTTTCTCCAACAGCAGGTGGCAGTAACGTCAAGCTGTAAAACAGACCAAGTCAACACCAGTGCTTATTCCAAGTTCGGCTCCAGGCATTAGAGCTAATCCAAGCTTTATAAAATAAACTAAGCATAAAAACAAAGCTCCCAGCTCAGGATGTGTGGCTAATGAAAGCAAATAAAAACTTTAACTGTGTGAAAAAATGTATAAACCTGGCTCGCAAGTGTGTGAAAAACTGACAAATGTACACAACCATGTGAATGGGTAAACATTGACTACAATAATTAGACCTGCTTTCCTCACTTCCCTCTCCTTAAAGGTACACTCACTAGTTTGGCAGAAGTTTGCTAATGCTAGCTGTTTAAAGTAAATGTAGGTTAGAAGCTTGATTGGTTGCTTTATTCAAACCAGCAGTCAAAATGTTAGACTTTGTCCTGATTGATGGAATGTTGGTGGCACACATTATTTATTTATTTATTTTTTTTCTTCCTGTTGACAGACGCCGAATCCAAAACATCGAAATAATCAATAAAAATGTGAATAATGATTTCATCTCCAACTTCAGTGAGGTGGTGTTTTGTGATTAATGAAACATTAGTGCACTGTGTGACTATATTGCAGTACCTGTCTCTTCTTCAGTTCCACCCTGCTAGCTTCTTTTGCTGGAAATACAGATGAAGGGAGAGTTAAAATATTGACGTCACAGCTCAGTCTGTACAATACGACACGGCAAATTCAAGAGAGTTCGCAAAGAAAATCTGATCTGTGATTTTCTGTTATAATGAGGACCTATTTCTAATGAGATTTAAAAAAAAAAAAAAAAAAAAGCAATTTCTATCTCTCTCTCTCTCTCACACACACACACACACACACACACACACACACACACACACTAGCTGCTCCATGCTGCGAACACCTGGCTGGCTCTGCTGTACAGCTCATTTTCCTAGAAGTCCCTGCTGTTTCACTAACACTACACCACCACACCACATCCTCAATTACTTTCCTCTTTTTCAAAGCCTTACTCATTTTCCTTACTCCAGCCTTCATTAAACTCTTAACACCATCATTTCTATTACTCCTATCAGGGCATTTCTTTAAAAAAAAAAAAAAAAAAATTTTAACCATTAAACTTGTATTTTCACCTCAACTGACTAATCATCCCCATTTTTACACATCAACATCTTTGGTCTCCTTCGTTTCTTTTCACCGCAGCAAGAACAATGTTCTATTATGTAAATCAGATTAACGTAAAACCAGAGGTGCCAACACTGACAAGAAAATCAGGCAACTCAAGTTCGAACAAGAGTATAAAAAAAAGACCAAAAGATACCACAGCCACGCCTTCGCATTTTCGGCAGCAAGACAGCAGCTTGTGAATTCACAGGTCACCTTGATGAAATCGGTCTAAAATGAAAGTAAACGTGTCTTTCACAAACCTTGTCCTCTCACCATGTGGCTTTTCATTCATTTTTTAACTACCATTATCATTTTCTTTACTATTATTATTATTTGTTTCACTCTTTTTTTTTTTTTTTTTGTTCTACGTGTTTGGTCTGACAGCTGCTTTATCTGAAAAAAGCTTAAGGATAGTTTAAGGTGTCTCCTGTACCATTGTAGCTAGAGTTCAAATGCTACAGCTAGAGCGTGAATGTTGGCACCTCAGTGAGACAATTTGCAGGTCTATCATCAGCACACTGTAGAGGAAACTGCAATTTGAAGACACCATTCCTTGCCTTTCAAAATCACTTGTATACTAATGAAAGAATGCGTGCAGATGTGGATCCTAAAGTACAAACACCATCAAATAACAGTTCTGAGCTATTGGGTTTCCGAAATGACCAAAACTTGTGCTCGCTATTCAAAAAATTATTCAGTGCTCAAAGATGTGTTTTCACCTTTCGCATTATCCAGATAGCTCTTAACAAGGCTGATGAGCTCCTGGTTTTTGCTGAGTCGGGCATAGTGATAGCTATCATGGCCAAAGCTGTCCACAGCGGTGACATCAGCCCCACGCTTCAACAAAACCTCCACAGCGTCCTTACAGGCAAATGTGCATCCCAGGATCAGGGCGGTTCTAGAAGAGCACATTGCATTTGTATTAACACATCATCAGTATTCTGAACTCAGCATTAACGATGAATTTAATGCTAAATTTATACGGTATATCCTATTATAAGGTTATAATAAACCAAATATGATTATTAAACCAATTTCTAGATTTATTTTACTCATTTTACGCTTGATATAGTCTTGTTCTATTTGCAGATATTGCAAATAGAGATTAATTAGAGATTTTTAGCAGCTAGAAAGAAGCTACATTATCTTCCAGTAGAACATATAGAACATTTAAAGCTCGAAAATAGTTTTGTAAATAAAAATAAATTTAAAAAAAGTCTAGAAATAGGTCTAATAATCTAATATTTGGTTATAACAGGAAATGCTAGATAAATTCTGTTATATTGAAGATAATTCCACTTGCTGTCGTTTTTTGCAGTGAGAAAGTTGTGTATGTGGGCAGGCCGATCATGATTGTGAAATTTATCAACACTACAAATGCAAATAAATTCCATTTCAGTTTGGCCTTCGGGGTCAAAAAATTCAAAGGGAAGACATAGGGCAAATAATAAATCTAAAAACATATTACTGAAATCCACAGTTTACTAGACAATAATTTTAAAATATATAACTATAGTAACTATAGCAAAAGTCTATGTAAATAAAAATGTAAATAAACAGGTCATCAACAACGTGCTTTACTGCTTTTAGCAATAGTGGATAAGTTATAACTTTGCTAAATAGCAACAAACAGTTGCAAACAGTTCACTGATTAAACTTTATACTGAGAATGATGATTAAGATAGGAAGTTTGGCCAAAACCAGTGGAGTGTCTCGGTCATCTGCTATTAACATTTGAACAAAAGTGCTACTTTTTTTTTTTTTTTTTTACAGCATAGAGAGATGCATTAGGTCCATTGTTTATGTCTCACAATTTGTTTTGACCCCCCAGTAAAATAAATAAAATTTAAAAAATCACCCTGAACTTGTGTTGGCCAGCATAGACGCCCAAAAACTACAGAACAGACTGTATAGGGCAATATCTGAGGGAAAATTTAAATATGACAAGAATAATCATATGACCTAATTGGTAGATAAAGAAAATTAAAGGTGATTAAGACTAAGACTACTTAAGGCAATCGACTTCAACATTTTCATTATACTGGGCTATTATGTTAATCTATTTTTCTTAAATGTTTTCTTAAATGTCTTAATTTACACATATTTCACCCATATATTGTGATCTGCATTTTCAGTCTAGATTTAGATTATTATTATTTATTTTTTTAATCAGTTTTAAAAACAAGTGCTTGTGTTAAAACGATTGAAAAACTCATTTCTGAGAGCACTACTCAAGAAAAACCCGGCATCCTGGGAAATCTGAACTGCACAGAGGTAATTTTACAATCCAGAAGTTATGCATTCAAGATAAGCACTCCATTAAGTTAAGCAATCGATTAGGACAAGCAAGAGAGTATATGAAGAGGAATAGTGCATGTATATAAATAACTTTCTTGCATCTCTACTGAATCCTGAATATACGTGAAGACGTGAGTAAGATTTCTTTACTTGCTCTGCTTGTCGCGCACTCGGATGTCAGCCCCTCGGTCCAGCAGGAGCTGACAGATATGAGGATGACACATCTGAGTGGCCAGCACCAATGGAGTTCTCCCATCCTACAAAAAAAGAAAAAAAAAAAAAAAAAAGGAACAAATGGCACAGAAAGTCATTCATTGACAGCACATTTCAGACACAAGAGTAACTACAATCTGAATTACAAACTGAGCCTCTGGACAAATCATCACGCTGAAGGAATATAATCTCTGCAAATCTTCAGCTTTTCACTTTATTCAAGAAGACTTGAATGAATAGTAAGTGCAGGTAGGAATGCACATTACATTAGAGTTAATGAAATGAATGAACAGTTACTAAGCACATTCTACATAAAGCCACAGCTGTAACACTATACATAGTGCAGAAAAGCCTTTAAACAGAAACAACAATACCATAAACCACATCACAGGCACTCAAATACCATCACGTACATTTCCCATGCTCAGTCCTAGCACTAGTCTTAGTGTGGCCAAGGTGCCATGAGGATTCATTGGTCGACTTAGATTTAAAAAAAAATCAGTTCATCTCAGAGCATCATGCATTCACAACTAGCCATCTTTGACAACTGGTATCATCTTTTTTTTTTCTTAGCACAGTTTGGAATAATTCAGCATTTTCTGCCCTACTTCCCAAAGATTGAACTGTATTTGAAATGCTGCACATAATGCCCATGTTAATAGTTCCACTTTGAACTTAAACTAAAAATATAAACTACACAAGCTATTTCACAAAATCCTTTATATAAAAAATAGATTACTTCTTCACTACGCACTAAATGAGCACTACTTTGAGGGGAGAAGAAAAAAGAAAAAAAAAAAAAAAAGAAAAAAAAAAACCCCACAACCTATACTGTTCGTGTTGCTGTACTCCTCTTACAGGGTTTTAGCTTGAGTATTTAGTTCAAAAGTATTTAGCTCATACTTTTGCTTGCCTGATGCATTTATGGAGGAGACTAAAAAGCTCTTCTAGAAGTCAATCTGGATAATGAAGTCTGCCAAATAATACAAATATAAACAATAATATGAAGAATAATGGTAAGACCTGGATGTATTTCTTATCCACTCATTAGCTACATTACCCTCTTAGCAAACATAACAGTCTTGCCTGATCAACTACATGTAGATTAAAAGGGGAATCATGTACAAATCTAATTTTGATTTGATACTTACAAAGTCACTAGCGTTGACCGAAGCCCCACTGTCACACAGCAGCTTAACACTGGAGGAGCAGCCAGCCATGACTGCAGAAAGGAAATGACACAGACATGATGGACAGATCACAAAACAAATAAGAATGGAGCTGTAATCCTTATACCCTGATCGTACCCTATACGATCTGCCTAACATGCTAATTCATTACAAGATGATAAAGTATGAACTGTAGTTTTAGCTTGTCCTGCTATCCAATGAGCTTTTCATTACTCTCAGTTTGCTCTGGCACTGATGTCACTATGTTCACCACAACACTGTGAGACAGAGGAAAAAGGTCAGCAAGACAAGAGGGGGAAAAAATGAACTGTTATTCACCTGCATCATGCAGGGCTGTTCGTCCCTGCAGGTCCACATTTCCAACAGGGCAGTTATGCTACAACACACAAACGCATTGATTTTACAATCTTTGTGCAGCATTTCCATTGACATACGTAGTACTGTGTACATACAATGCAACACAAACAAACCTCGAACCTTCAACAAAGTACCAAAAAGTCAGGCAGCACAACGTTAAACACAAAAGCAAATGTGAAACAGAAAAATCAAAACCACATCAATATTAACACAAGGTGGAAAAAGTAGGTCCTTACTAAACAGCATTTGCTTGTTGCTGATTAGACACAGTGTATGAATATCACAAGTTAAAAGAATCGCACTTCCTCAAGCTTTACCACTTTATCCAGATGATACAATTTTAATGCAAAATTATTTGTGTTATTATAGTGAGGAGTAATTCTTTCTTTTGCATAACCTTGTTTCCTTTAGGTAGGTTTTAATTTAGTTTGCATACTCAAATTAATGTCGTGCAAAGGTGCCCGCATATCTAAAATAACATCGTATGAATGCTGTTGAGAAGAAAATAGACACCAAAAAAGATGCATCAGCAGATTCATTTAGGCTCATATTTCCTCTCACTGTAAACATTCTCCAACTCTCGGTTTTCTGTGGTCTCTCAGACTGACGCACGCTGTAGCCAATCAGCAATGAGCGTGTGAGAGTTAATGTGTTTTTGACTTTGCTGTTGCTGTTTTCAACTTTGTTGTGCTGTTTTTCCTTCTGCTGTTGTATTTTTGCTTTTGCTGTTACATTCTTTATTTGTTGAAGTCTTTTGCCACCACATAAATAAGGTAATACAGGGTTGCCAGGTATACATTATTTCCATGGATGTTGGGCGAGTTTGTATACCTTAGTTTACTACTTAGTTCTATCAAGGACTGGCAAGTGAAATAGTTTATTACATATGTATGTGGGCTGTGATTAAACTGTTGTAAATTACCAGGTGAATTGGTGTAGAAATAAGATATTGCTAGGCCATTTCATGATCTTGACTGCAAATTGTTTAAGAAAACTATGCTTTTGTTAAAAATGCATCACATGGCTCCTGAGTGGTGCAAGAGCTTCACCTTATCCTCAGGAGATCACAAGTTAGAATCCTGGTGATGCCACAGCCATCCACGACCAGGAGATTAAGACAGGAAAACTGGCCGTGAGCTCAGTGTGGGAGGGTTGGCATACTCCCTCTCCCCTTGCGAATCATGGGCAATGGTGAGCTCATGCAAGCGGAAGGGATGGATAGTGCTTTCCTCCAAGGCCCCGTGACACAACATGAGCAGTAGTTTAAAATGATGTGGTTGGCTGGCTTCATGTGTCTCGGGGGAAGCATGTCATAGCCTTCACGCTCCCAGATTGGTAGTTGTCATATAATAGGGAAGACCTAACTAAATTAGACTAAATTAGGGAGAAAAAGATGTGAAAAAATAATGGCCTTACTCTGGAAATAGGACATATTTGATGAGCAGAGTCATGATTTTGGAGATCATAGGTTTACATGCCTAGTTTTGACCTGCATTTTTATCTCCACTGCAGGCCTATAACGTTGTTTGACCTAATGATTCATATTTTGGCCACCTTTAATGGTTGCCTGCAGGTCAAGTACAAAAAAATCTTGCTATGGCACTAGCACTGCTCAGCTGAACATTCAGTCCCAGAGCTCAAACCCCAAATCAAGCACATTCTCACGCTGTTCCTTTCTTTCTCCTGCCAATTTTAAGCTTGTTTGGACATCCTGACTCACTATAATACTATCCTAATTATTTCCTTCTCTCTCCAGCAACAGCTTCCCAAATGGGTAGTGTGGTCACATGATTGAGCTGCTAACTGCACTCTGGGTAGTGAGAGCAGCTCGAGGTGGGCAGAAAGCAGCGGGTCAGGTTACACTGGCCTCTATGATGACGGCACAGAAATACAGAGGGGAGGATGCCCTGTCAACACTCCGAACACCCTTTCTTGAGTTCTTGAAGGCTTTTAGCATACACATTAGGTAGAGGAGTACAACAGGTCACACTGATTTCGAGGTGGGCTAGGGGTGGTCAAATCAAGGCTAAATCATAAATAAAATCACTGAGTAATAATAGTAATTACTGTTGTGTCCTGACATTAAGCCATAAAAACCTTACTTTTGTAAAAGTAAACAAAATGTTTTAAGGTTTCCTAACAAAATGTAAATATAACGTATAAACAACAACAACAGTGATTTGGCCATGACAAAAAGTGACAGTTACTCAATCTTGAATTTTCTACTCTAGAAAAAGAGCCATTAAATGGTGACAATACGAAATGAAAAAGTTTATTTTTGACTCTTCGCCTTTCTGAACCATCAATTCTTCACAACCTCTGCAGTGTAATTATCAGATGTCAGGATGTTAAATTGATGTGAGATTTTGACATGACAGGCCCGAGAATAGATCTTTCAGAAAATCCATTATTAGGGAAAAAATTTCATTCTCTCTGCCCACAAAGGACATCCATTATACACTTTATATTGTCCTTTATGGTTCTGTTACTTTATAATATATAATACATTTTACAGAATGCACCCACGCATTCTTTTTGAAGCTGATAGAATGGCCCTGATTCACAAGTGCATATTTCTCACCATTTCTCTGTTTGGTACTGGACAGCTTCTTTCACTACACAACAACTTGGCATACAGATAAAGAGGTGATACTAGGGACAGATTACCTGTAGAAGCTTCTGCACACACAATGACTGTTTATTCCGGGCTGCTAGGTGTAAGGCATTTTTTCCTGCAAATATAAAAACACCGACTGTCATTCAGGCTCAAAATGCAACAAACAGAATCGCTAAGTTTCTTGCATGTCTAGTTTATTAACATAATTTCCTTGCATTTAATTTGACTAGTAATGTTGAATAGTTTTATGGATAATTCCTTTTCGCTACCTGGTGACATGCTTACTTATAAGTGCACAATAATAATAGTGCCCCAAAAGAAAGAATATAATACCTGTGGCATCATTGGCTGTGACATCAACACCATGACCGAGAATGACACTAAGGCAGTCCAAATGTCCTCTGGTGGCAGCAAGATGAAAACTAGAGAGAGAGAGAGAGAGAGAGAGAGAGAGAGGGAGGGAGAGAGCGAGAGAGAAAACCCATGGGTAAATCAGGGTAAAGGCACAGAATTTTAATACGGTTATATCTGGCTTCAGGAAATGGGAGCGAGAGTGAATGAGAGAGAGTGACAGGAGAAGCTGGGATGAAAGAGTAATAAAGTAGGCAATGTAGTGTGAAAACCGATGCCTGCTGTAACTGCCCATATCAGCATTCACAGAGGATGATGGGAAACTCAATCCTCAACCCTCACCCTCTTAACACAGCCCACATACAGTATGCATTAATTCTGTGTGGGAGAAAAAAAAAAAAAATTATTTACTTTTTTCCAGCTTCCTCCGCAAATCCATAGAATCCATGCCATCCCTTCCTTACATTAGAATATCTGAATGCTTGTAAACGAGATGGACATTATGGAATTAATGGGACATGTTTCACAGGCAAGTGGAGCGTTCTTGTCCTAACTGGCTGGTTGGTGGTGGTCATATATGGGAATAAAACCATTAGTTGTTTTTAATTCCCATTTATAGGGAGTGTTTTTTTCCCCCCTCAGAGTTATTTTACTGCTGGAATGTGAGGAGAGCCTCGGCAATTATTACACCACATTCATATTTGATATCGCTCACCCCACCTTTAAAGCTACGCTAGATTTAGAATTCATACAGAATTCTGATTCCTCTGGCATAAATGCATGGTACATTATGTACAGCACTGTGAAGGTTGAGAAGCTATTAAAGCATCCCAATTATGTCCACAGCAGCTCATTGTTGTAGCATACTATTCATACTTAAGCCTTCAGAGCAGTCAACACCGGCCTCAGAGCGCTGAGCAGGCTCGAGCTGGACACATGGCATGTCTGTTCTAGTGCTCAGAGGTGTGGGAAGTCACACAAGCTGCCACCTGACTTCGCGAAGTGTTATTAAAAGCTGTGTTGAGAAGAACTCTGGGCATGCCACAGCCTTGACCTGCAGGTCTGGACGCAAAAGCCGCAGATAAGTGAAGGGATTCCATCCCAGCAGACCATGAAACCCAAGTGACATGCTGTCTGCTCCCCTAGCTTACGGTTACATCATGTTATTCAGGGGCTATTGTTGTCACCTGATGAAGAATGATTTTTTGGGTATTGTTACAAGTCAGGAGGCCGTCATGTGGTCAGCTGATGTGATGAGGTCGTTGATCATAATGTGCAACGCTTAGGAAAGTCATCATGCTTTGGATATTCTATTGCAAAAAAGTATGACTGTGGAAACCAGATGAAGCAAAGCACTGATTTACTAGAGAAACTACAGAAAGACAGCTGCTCAGTGTCCTGACAAAAAGAACAGAGCGAGTGTTTCTTTAAACATCCAGCACAACACTCACGTTTGGTTTCTACGAACGCAATCCATCAAACGCAATCCATCTCCTAGACCTCCCAGCTTTCTGGTAAAATCTCAAAAAGACAAGCATAAGCAACCCTTCATTGTGGCAAGCCATGGCTAGGGAGGCCGGAAAAGCACTATGACCTGCTGCATGCAGGACTCGTACATTAATTTGCTGTTAGAGCTGCCATGTTGTTGACAGGCAAAGAGACAAGAGGGCTGTTCAGAACCCAGACATGTCATTCTAGCTTGGCTCCAGCTCCTTCCATGCCTCCGCTGGATGAATGACATTTTTAGAGACACTCAAATGATGTGTGCGTGTGTGTGTGTGTGTGTGTGTGTACACATAGTGGAGCTTAAAAGACCCCCCCAAAAGCAAGAACATGACCCTGTGAACATGCACATTACAGCCTCAGATACATCAGTCTGAACATTCTGTATCGTCAACTTTCACATGAAGATCAAAACCCAAAGAAACAGAAAAGAATTCTGCACACACGGCTAATTCCTCATTAAAAAAAAGGGTCATGTTCACAGAGCTTAGTTTACATATGAACAGTGTTACTTTCAGCAAATAAGTGAACATTTTCTGATGATTTCCTGTTTGATGATGTTTCAATATAGCAGAAGCCAGGAAGTTCAGTTAGCGGTCAATATGTGCAACTAAAGTATCATTTTAGCTACACAGAGTCTTTTATTTCTAATTCATCAACATATGAGAGTAATTTGATAGTACAGAATACTAAAAAAAAATAAAAAATAAAAATTTAAATAAGCATATGGGTATAACGGCAGGGGAATATGGGACATAAAAAGTGTGTGTGTGTTCCAAAAGACCACAGTGAAAAGTTGCGGTTTCCGTTTCCAGTTGGTTAATCCTGGATTAGCAATGGTAATCACTTTCTCTACAGATGTGCACCTCACACCCCCCACCCCCACACTCTCCTAAGGCTATCCCTGTGGGCCAGACAAAACACATTTTTATTAAAGATCAACACTGCACATATAATCCGATCTAAAATTGGGACCCTAAAATTGCAGCTGGACTACAGCGCACCCTCCCTGTGGTCGCCACAGCCGCTGTGTCCATCGTACACTTACACCAAGCTGAAACAACACAAACATGAAATCAGTGTGTGGCCAGGCTATATATGAGCAGTGGAATCCTTTACATCTTAAAAACCCCCAAAACATGTGACCCTGCACGCTCTCGCAGCGTTTGACCTCCCATGTAACGGGAAGGTCTCCGTGCTCCTCCATGGGGCAGGTTGCTGCTGACGCGCGTGCTTCATATATCAGTCAGTGTTTGTTACCTCCAGCTCTGTTACGCTGCCTCGCCACCCTGGCGACTCGGCAGTGCTGAATGCACTTGATTTAGGCCTGAGAAATTCCAGAGCCTTATTACAACTCCAGGCCCTTTCTCTGCCAGCTCACAGGAAGAATCTTACACACGGATAGAAATACCCCAGGGGTGGAAACATCTTATGGTTACGATCGCAAAGTAAAACAAAGCTGGCATTAAAATAGGCTAGAAGTTGGAACCCTCTATCCTAGTTTTACTGTCATAGGGATTTAAAAAAAAAAAAAAAACGTACTAAAGAACACTTAACCATAATAAAAAAAAAGCAACCCTAACCCTGACTCCTTACTAAAGGTGTATAAAATCAAGTATTTTCCTTTTGCATCTAGGATCCGATTACAATCCGTGCGTCTCTGCTGGCTTTTGCGTCGCTTCTTTTCTGTATGCATGTTTCTGGTTGAGTGGCCCTGTTCCACAGTGACAATTCTAGACAGATTTGTGTCCTCTAGTTGGGCACAGAAAGCCTCAGCCCAGATTAGACACAAACACAGGCCAGCGAGGATTCTGTAAATACCAGTCATTATGAAAAGATTATAATTACTCCCGTATGCTGCCGCATAAACACACAGCACTCAGTTTGGGTTCGGCCCTCTAAACAGAACTTTTCAGAAGGATGAGAGTTTATTGGCTTTGCTCTATTAATAGAAATAGCAATCTAAGACTTTGCATTTATGATTAATAGGAGAACCAGGAACATTATTGTTTATTAGGATAACGCAATATGACAGACACGGGGCCTGAGATTCAAATCCTCCCGAAAACCATTATTAACCTTTGACACCTAAACGGAACTAATTAAAATGTTCTGTTTGACTTTGTGGAAATGGAATATCCTGTCTCTGTGTGTGTGTGTGTGTGTGTGTGTGTGTGTGTGTGTGTGTGCGCGCACTTACGCAGAGCGACCCTCCACGTCTAGTTTGGTGGGAATGATGCCTTTCTTACTGAGGACAGCTGACACCTTGTCCACCTCTCCTCTTTCTACCGCCTTCATCAGCTTGTCATCATACTTATTCCAGTCGGTGTTCTGCAAAAACAGGAAAACGAGGGCAGCACATTTAATTCAGCGTAATATTCTGAAATAAAACACCTGAAGAAGTCTTAGTCTTCAGTGCATTAGAGGCTGTCAGCAAGGCTAAAATTGCTAGGTGAGTGAAAGCGATTGCTTCTCTTTGCGAATAGCTGTCAAGAGGAAATCTTCGCTCTGAGGAATGGAGCTATACCAGTTCTTTAATGGCACTTTTCGCCACGGAAAACATTTGCATTTCAAAAGAGTTATGAAATGAAAAAAAAAACAACAAAAAAAAACAATTGCAAAGTTAAACTGAGTGCAAGAATGTGATTTGACAAGTTCAAACAAGTCATGAAAATCCCAAGGCTCAAAACATCACTTCGAATCAACACTGCATTCGCCAGTAACATTCCGAGATTCATAGCTGCTGTGGAGAAAGTCATAAGTCACTCTCCCTTAGTAGGTCAGTCCAAAAACCACACACACACACACACACACACACACACACACACACACATTTCCCAGTAAAGTTTCAAACTTTTATAAGCAAGATTTAAATAACTGGTCTACATCTTAAACACATTTTGCTCCAAACGTACAACCTTCCTTGTGTTCTTCTGATACCTACAAAGTACACGGAGGTGCATTTAAGCCATCGACTCATGGTGCTGGTGATGCTGGTCCTTTACGCAGCTGCTCAGGAGACAGAGATATAAAAACAAATGACCAAAGTTGCCTCCTCACTTTGCCTTGTTGGAGGGAAAAGACACTCTACCAGCGAGTGTGTGGGATTTGTCCCGTTTAATCGAGTCCTGTGCTCCAGCAGGCTGCCTGCGCCTCACCGAGACCTAAGAGTCCTCGGCCGATTCCGCTCGCTCCTCCCCAAGCCTCAGCCTCTCCCCGTGCTCTCATCACGTCCTCGCATGCACAGAAACACACTCGCACACGCCTGTGCACGGAGCTGCTGCAGAGCAGGGGCCAGCCCTGGGACAGCAGCTCCTCCTCTGAGCACGAGCCTCTCTGTCCTTCTGTCCCGTTCTGTTGCTTTTTCAGGCTAGATTCAGGTCGTCCTGCTTCACCCTGTAGATAGAGGCTCTTCCTCCTAAGTGCTCGGTGTTTCACTCTGCACTAAATGACAAGGTCGCGCAGCTCTTGGTGGTAAATATGTGATCTCTTCAGGGTCGAAAATATCCTGGTAAACATTGTGCAGATGGGCCTTCTGACTGGTTACCTTTTTTTCGACCCCCCCCCAAACCTTTCTCCAATGACTGATTGGGGAACAGGCGCTAAGAATAACCTATCCTGACATACTCGGCCCATGAGTAACTGCAACGGTGGCGGAGAGTCAAGACGGAGGCCAGACAAGCAGGAGGAAGCCCACACGCTCACACACACACACACACACACACACACACACACAGAGCTAGAAATAATAACCTATGACAGATTACTAGTCTGGATCTAAACCACTCTATTGGATGACACTGTAAAGTGAGTGGTCTACACCTCTCGCGAACGTTCTCATCTCATGCTCAGAGTGATGGCAGAGCTGCTGATCCAGACGCACAGTAGCAGGATTAGGTGTCGGCCTTTTTACAATCAGCTGTCTGGGAATCTCCAAAGCCCTCTCATCTCCATCTCTCTCTGCACCTTCATGGTAAACACAGCATAAAAATTCTATTTCAAAGAGAAGATGTCATCCTTCAAATTGGGAGACTGTGAAAAACATACAGGGGGAGACTGTGTGTGTGGGAGAGGGGGGGGTGTTTAATTTACACGCTGCATCAGTGGACGAGGGGGGTCGTGTTACACACACCCCCTGCCGAGTCCGAGTGGAGCCGACTGAGTGGCAGTAGTCTTCAGAAAACATGTGAGAATCTCTTCACACGCTGAGCGAGCCATATGAGGGGGTCAGTGAAAAGGGGAGGAAGGGGAGAGGGGTTACTTTCTAACCTGCTCTGCAACATGGAGACAAAGGAACAGAAATGGACACATGCATATATCTGCTCACATAAATACACACATGCATGTATCGGGGTATGTATTTTTGTTGTGTCGTGCTGAAAGGACAATGAATGATGGCTTAAAGATGTTTACAGCCCATCCACTCGCTTTAAAATGTGCCGCTTTAAACGTGTGACAGACAGCCGTATTAAACCACCAGACATGACGAATGATATCCCAGTTCGGAATAGGTAAGAACATGCGTAGTGCACCTTGGGTGATCAGTATCTAGAAATAAAAACATGCTCTTTCATTAACACAAACTGCACTAAAGAATAAGAACTCTATGCGAGGTTACAAGGATATTTAAATAAGGAACGATGCAAGCTTAAAAAGGACAACGGACAGTCAGCCATAGAAAAGATTTCAAATGGGGAAAAGGGCAGGGGTGTGGTCGGGAATAACACATACACACACACACACACACACACACACACACACTATTCATTGTCAATGTGCAGTCTGGTGAAACTCATTAATAGAACCAGTCAACCTTAAAACCATCATTATTCCACGGTCATGCCTTCGCTGCATTTGACTTGACCCATATACTCCATGTTCAAAACATTACCTGATACGAGCAGCACTAAACAGGCATTTCGTATGCGTTTTGTTTTTAGTTCCAGTTACCTCACGGAGATGCCATAATTCACCTGCTATTGTTATCTGTACTCAGAGAGCTTTAAAAATAAAAAGTTCTTTCAGTATTGACTGTGCTCCTCTTCTTAGCAATGTTCAACATCACAAAAAGCTCATGCTGAGAAGAACCACAAGATTTTATTGAGTAACGAAAAAAGCTGACACCTGTTAAAAGTTTAAGCTTGATCTCACATGTGCAGAACCCTGTATTTTTGCTGAGCGTGAACATTCTAACAATAAGATCTAATAAAGAGCTGCCCAGGAAAAAGTTTGCTCTTGTAAACAATTTCGTCTCATTAGTAGCCAGCAGCCTCTTGGAATCGTTTGTCTTGATTCCAAGCACAGAACAGAAGCAGATACATAATTGGATATTACTTGACTAATTAAAAATTTAAAAATACAGGGTTTAATCACTGCTATTTTGCGACCTGGTTGATAACAGCCTATGATTTAAATTCTCTTATGCTACTTGATTGTTGCTACCGGCGGGGATG
>JANDJT010000164.1:7234254-7246842 GCA_024331685.1 Stegophilus panzeri
GGGGGGGTTGTATTTGGACACCCCACCTAGTGATTGTCTAAAAGTATGTGGACACCCCACCTAGTGATTGAGTTCAAGCGTTTCAGCCACACCCATTGCTAAAATGTGCATAAAAATCACGCACAGAGCCATGCAAACCCTAGAATGGATTATACTGTAGAGCTCAGTGACTTTAAACGTGGTGTTGTCAAAGGATGCCATCATTGCCACAAGTCACTTTGTGAAATTTTTCCCTGGTCGACCCGCCCCGGTCAACTGTGATTGCTACTATTGAGAAATGGAAGAGTCTAGAAGCAACAGCAGCTCAGCCACGAAGCACAAACTCACAACAGGGCAGCCGAGTACTGAAGAACAGGGCGTATAAAAATTCCAGTCTGTCTCTGGAAGCACAAGAACTGTGTATCAGGAGCTTCATGAAATGGGTTTCCATGGCCAAGCAGCTGCACACAAGCTGAAGATCAATGTGCAATGCCAAGCATCGACTGGACAGGCGTAAAGCACCGCCACTGTGGCATAGCGATGTGAAATTCTCAAATCTGACTGATCAGAAGGCATTGATTCATTTCCTATAACAGAAGCACCCATTAATGCCACCTGTATTCAAAATCACATGCTTATATTAGATGTGGTCCATCTACTGTTTTCATTTCTATAAAAACAACTCATTCACGGGATCTGTATAGTGGACATCCCATAATATAACACAACACTAATAGTAAACACATTTTTAAAATTGTTATTTCCAATGAAAAAAAGTGTATAATTGTTGATAGTGTTGCTTTCTGAAAAATGTATTTAACATTTATGGAAGGAGTCGCCAGTGTCAGCGCTTCGTAAGTTTTCGGAGAGTCTTCAAGACACTCAAGACACAGGGCTTTGTGCTTTCCAGTTACTTCATTTTTTTTGCCTCATTTACTTCAGGAGAGAGAAAGAGAGAGTCTAGTGAGGGATTGTCTGCTTTTATCCGTTACATGACATCGTGTTTCTTTATTAAATAAAAAAAAATTGTTACCGTTGGCAAATTGCTGTGGTATGAGAGGAATAAAACCCTTCAGGAAGCGCTGCGATCGGAAAACAAATCAACTTCAAGGTGATAACACATCACACCATCATGTTGCTGATTATTATTAAGCACCTCGTTGTGTTTAAATTCATTACTAATCCTATAACGGCAAATATTCCTATCGCGATTCCACACAGTAAACAAAACGTGGAAGCTATTTTATTTGGTCAAATGATTATGTTCCTAGAGTATAGAACAAGGATTAATAGATGTGCCAGTATACTGAGGATCCAGCGGCACAGGGCATGGGATTCTGAAAACTAGCCGAAAACGTGAGCTTCTGGACACTTGTAGCGTTGTAGAGGTGTGATCAACAAAGTAAAAACAGGCCTAGCGGAGCTATTTCGTTATAAAACCTCCAACCATAGAATAAACACTGAAGCAAAGGCTAGCACAAGTGTCCTTGGGTAATGCCGTTCCCTTTTTTACTCTTCTTAGTCCATTTCAATGGTGACTCAGACCTTCACAAAAGAGCTCTTAGAGAAATGGATAAGTACTGTAGGTGTACTTTTAGACAACATAGATGACAGGTAAGGACAGGCTGAGTGTAAGAGTTTTAGTGAGCATGGACACACATCTGGGTTACTGCCAGGTGAACATGCACTAACACAGGAGTGAAGGTATCTTCTGAGCCAACATCTATGTTCATGAAAAGCAGGTAAAGATGAGCTGGTAAGTGACTGTTGCACTTGCTTCTTTTTTGAGGCAAAACCCATCAGCCTTCATTATAATTTTTTCTTTGTCTGAAAAGTGGTCTCTTACATAATATGCTGCTTTCTTTACAGACATACAAAGATTTTTTCATTTAATTTTGTGATGGAAAACTAATGTTTGGAAATCTCAAATGTTTTTTGTCCTGACTCCATAATGTAGAAGTCAAAATAACAATCTATTACAAAGTTTGTACTAAAAATAAACTAAAATAAATAAATAAAAAAATAAATAAAAATAAATAAATAAATAATAAAAAAATAAAAAAACACTTTTGCACACAGTGTTAACACTGGCAGGGAAGCAAAGTGATAGCCAGTGCAGCAGTCAGGCTTGGCCATGAGAACGCATCGCACGTGGGCCTGAAACGATAACTCACAACCTACAAAAACACAAAAGCAGAAAATAAGAACATGACGTGTTTATGAGACAGTATTTACATCACCATCAAGCATGGAACAAAATGTTACATAGCTAGCTTATAAATGTGATTATATTTCTGTTTATATACAGACCTACTCGCAAAGCTGTAAATGATGAGAGTAGTAACCAGCTAGGTTAGTTCAGATGCAGATCTGATGAACTGACATACATAAGGAGTTACTATTTTGCTGCAGTCTATGCACAAGCAGTAGAGGTTACCCTGCTAGTGACATGAGCGATCTTTCCACCTGCTGTATGAACGTGTTTTGTGGAGTTGGAATTCTGACCTTTTATAACAGAAGCAGAACAAGACAGAAGCAGCACACACAGAGAGAGAGAGAGAGACAGAGAGATAGAGATAAAGGCAGAGAGACAGAGAGAGATAGAAACAGAGAGAGAGAGAGAGAAAGAGAGAGATTAGTTGCTTCCTGTGTGAATGGTTGAAACTGAAATGTTTGTGAGGTCAGTCGACATTTACCTCAACGCTGACTTTCAAAATACATTTCCATCCATTACCATTTACCTGCGGGTTTTTTTTTTTTTTTTTAAACTGATTGAGTTCATTGTTGCAGTGTTTCTCATCCCTTTTGTGTCCAGCTCTAACTCTAACATTTTCCAACCCCATCCCTCTGGACTCTCTCTCATACTACAGCAGTCTCGGTGAAGGGGACACGCACTGCACTGAGAACTCTTTCCTGTGTAATCCTCTACATATTGCTAGCTCTGCTGTCTCTCCTAGCATGTCCATTAAGATTTGGTAATACATTTTTCCCTTAATTGTCCAGACAGGCTTGTGTTTTTTTTTTTTAAATGGCTGATTAATGCAGTCGTATTTTTCAGACCAAGTTATAATACAGTGAAAAGTTCAAGCCATAACATCCCTAGCAATCAGTAGAAGCAGGTTTGCTCACTAGTGACAGATATTGAGCTAATCATATCCAGTTTCTAAATGTGTCCAAGTCAGCCCTTGGCTGCTAGGCAGTCTGGGTCCTTCCACATGCTATACTTGATTTGAATGCCTTCCAAACCAGAACTACTATTCACACGTCAATGTCAGGTGAACAGCATTTTAAGAGACTATACTGTGTACCTGACGACACTTAAGACAAGTGCAGATACTCAAAACCATCAGGGGTGGGGTCAAAGATCAACTGTTTCTTTTGGCACAAAGTCCACAACCCATCACTTGCCTTGAGGGTATACGGTGACAGCCATGAATTACACGTCATGATTACGAGATATGGTCCGAGATCATCTCTCTGCGAGATATCACAGCTCTCTGTGCCTCACTGATGCACATAAGCATCACCAGCAGTTATAAAACAGGTTCAGACGGGAGCGCATTAGCTTGTGTTTATATACCTTCGTGTTTGTTTCTCCAGATTACTCATCTCACACTTTCTCTTCCGATAAGAGTTGGTTCACAGCTTACAAAAACACCAGCAGGGAGTCCGTCTAGCGCAGGAGCAGCCAAAGATGGAAACCCACAACTGCACAATCCAAAACTCCCACCACATCTCACACAGCAAGAGTCTGACAGCAAACAGAAACTTCCAGAAATAAACACATTACATTCTGCAGTGACAAAAAGGAGCTACAGAGAAATAATAAACTAAACCCAAGTGAACACTACACACCCTTTAAAATCTCAGAAATGTTTTATTGCTTACGCTACGCAACTGGTGTCACTTGCAAACTGTTATTTTGCAGACATAATGGTGTTCACACTACACGAGCAATCATGGACCAGGCTCACACACTACACGGTCTTTCACCTAAGTGCACCTGACCCCCAAATAAACCTGCTTTCACACCTTAATAAACAGGATGAATAAACTTTGCATCTAAATAAGCAGTCAATCGTGTGACTTTATCAAGAGCAACTGTGCGTGGTGGTTGTTTCTGCACTATATATTAGCACACAGGCTTGAGAAACCCTGAAAGGGACTCCTAGATCAATAAGGATATACCATACCAATGACTCCACATATATCATGAATTGTCTCCGAGGTATCACGAGAATGAGGACGGCCATTATATTACCCCATTCTCAACAAGCAGAAAATAAAAACACATTTTTAATTGGACAGAATAAAAGAACTACTTTTTGCTCCAACATTGCAAAGTAGCTAGATAAGAACGGCTTTGATAAGATTATCTCTCATGTCCATCTCATCCTGTCTCAAGTCTATTACGGGGTTTTCCCTTCAAGCTATTTCATGCAAATTTTGAAAATATATGGAGAAGCCGGGGAAAAAACAACAAAATTTCATAGAAAGATTTCCCAGAGGAGTAAAAAAAAAAAAAGTTGGTCTCTCTCTCTCTATATATATATATATATATATATATAAAAAAATGCAAATGCTTTCAGTATTAGACTACGTCCACATTAATCCGGATAGATCTGAAAACTGCATTTTGGTTTTAAAACGCTCTCCCAACTTCACTGGTGTTTTCAAACGTCTGAAAACGTGCACATCCCTATACTACACATGCATAAAAATATAAGAAGTGTGGGCCTGAATCATTTCCATCAGCCGTTTATTAACATTCGTCTCTTTGAATAGATGCAGCAACGTCGAGGAAAAACACAGTTGTTGATTTTTAATGGACAGACAAAGAAGTGGAGTTGCTGTACTGCAATATAATATCGTCCACCATCTTGTTTGTTTTAAATGGGTCATATGAATAAAATCATTTTGAAGATCTCCATTTTCTCAGTTCACATTACAACGCGAAAACTGCATTTTTCAAATTTATCCACCTGTGAGAGCGTTTCCGAAAAGCTCCATTTTCCCCGGACAAAAACGCCGTCTCGATGTGGACGGAAGACCAAAACATAGAGAAAAAGATGCGTTTTCAAATTAATCTGGATTAATGTGGACGTAGCCTTACATGCACATAAGTCTACACAAAAACATGGCCACAGAGGACACTCATGCAATATTGGGACAGATGAAGAAATTAAGGAAAAAGAAATTCGAAATGAATGAAAGCAACTGTCCTCATGACGTGGACCAGAACGAAGGAGTCAAAAATCTCTCCACCCTCCACCATCATGGTCAATACATCACCTCATTATACGTATAGAAATATACACATTGCACCTTGAGACATACCCGCTCGGTCACTAATCGGTAACGTAGTGCTGGTTCTAATAAAATATGTTACAGAGCATTAAAAGAAGATGCCGTGAAAAATGGAACCCCAACTTCTACGCCGAGACAGTGCAGCCCATTGTACTTTGGTGCCATCTGAAGCCCATCAATCAAGGTTTACAATAGTCAGTCTTCCTGCACTCTCAAGAGCACAAGTACAATACGGCTGTTCTTCTTCTTTTAAAAAAAAAAAAAAACCCTATATGATTCACATGAATACCAAATTTCCCATGCAAATGCTCCCATGAATGATGTACGAATAAATCGGTTCTTATCCAGCTTGCTGAATGAAACCCGATCATGTCATACTAGCAATTCATTTAAACACAGCCTTAACATTCAAAAACCAAATGTTGTCAAGTACTTTATTCTATTAAAGTGTCAATAAACCCACATATACCACAGACAACAAACGTGCAAGTTCTAACCTGCTCTAGCTGATTGCTACTAACCCCTCTATAGTGTCAACAGTTGCAGCATAACAATTGTGGGTTATTCATTAATACGCAGCTCTTGATCACACAGCAATGATGAGGCCGAACCTGTGATTAGTGACTCTACCGTAGAATTGAGAGCTAATACCAGGTTACACTGGGACCATAGGCAGATAACTATACAGCTTGTCGTTATGCTGCTGGCTAAACGGATGCTTTAATTAGACCACCTCTCTCTCCAACAGGCTCACCCCCACCCAGGTTATGTTTGCTGATGATCTTAGGCAAGTGTGCACCCAGACGCCTGCTCGTTGGTATGCTAAAGACAGGCTGAGAGTAGCTGCAGGAGGCCCGTGTCGGTATGTAAACGAGCTGTAAAGAGACAGCTACGGGCAATACGCCCTCTCCAGTGACTGATCTACATGATCGACGCAACAAAACAAGGTGCACTGCTGCCGTGGCAACATGAATACACTTACCATGCATAAGAGGCCTCCAAGTTGCTACCGTTATGTAATCATGAGAGCTCAGAGCCAATCCGAGTTCAGCACACTAGTGATGTTTGCTGCTGCTCTCTCTCACACACACACACACACACACACACACACACACCCCTAAAGTTGATCGTTATCTAACGTGAAGAATGATGTCCAGTACTCTAGAATTACCGTCATCTGTCATTAAACCCCAAATGTCGAGAACGATCAAGAACTATTATTTAATTAAGAATGATTAAATAGTAATTTTCAAAAGCTTTGTTAGCTGTTGCCTCATCAAAACATAAAGAAAACCAGGGCAACAAGTGTCCAGTTACAGACTCCCTGGATAGTTCCTGTCTGGTTCACTAAAACTCTGCCTTCCCAAAAGAGACTCAAATATCCATTAGTGAAGAACTGTCCATTACTCCCGCTCTTACCCAGCCTCCATGGGGAGAAACCAAGTTGACCCATCACCTCCTGCTTTTTGGAAAGCATGTACACTCACAGAGCTTTCAAAGTCTAGACAGCTGTTCTATAGCATCAGAACAGTCTGACCTTTGGCCCAGAGTGTTCCCCTGCTATTTTTCCCCCATTTCCGCCAGTCGAGTTATAATAAGAAGAATCAGCTTTCCCAGTCGCCCCTACAGTCTCAGAAGTTTGGATTTTTCTCTGACCACACCCAGACCACCACCAACTGACTAGAGTTAAATGTTAGAAGATGAGGAACACACCACAAAAGCAGGGCGCTCTGCGAAGAACCACTAGTTCATTAATTTATTCATCTTAAGCAAGCATATTATCCTAGTCAGGCTGTAGGTGATCCAAATCCTGTTCTAGGAACACCGGGTGTAAGGTGAGAAAACATCATGGATGGCATGGGCAACCCTAACCCTAAGGCAACATGCACGTGCGCACACACACACACACACACACACACACACACACACACACACACACACACACACACACACACACCTAGGGGCAATTTATGTTTGGGAGGTGGGAGGAAACCATTGAACCCAGAGGAAACCTACACCGACACAGGGAGAAGATGCTCTGTAACTCATAAGTCTGAACTCCAGTGAAACAGCACCTGACTTCTAGCAGCACTTTCACAGTATATTTACTAAATCTTAATCCAAAACTACTCTCAAGAGCTCCTCAGTGGTTCTTCGGATTAATCAGGGTTGTTAGCATCCTAAAATGAACCCTCTGATATAGGGTTTTCCATAAAATCATTCATGGTTCCCAGAGACAGGCAAACCAATCAATTCTAACTTCACAGCGTTCTTTGGTTTAAACCGGAACCGTATGGAGATTTAATGCTGCTTTTGACGAAAGCTCCTTACCCAAGACTAGGCTAGCTTGTTAACAAAACGACAGACGAAAATAGACACGTCCATGATTTCTTCCCCCCACTTTGTAGCTCAAATGCCTGGAGGAAAATGACTCGTCACTTCTGAGGTAAGCTGAATGCAGAATAAATCATGAATAAGAAATTCTGAGATGAGATTCTCTCTCATTCCATGAAAAGGCAGATCAAAAAGTACTGAGAAACAATAAAGAGTATCGCATTGTGTCATATTAACATCTTCAGAGACTGAGATGCAGATGAAAGTCCCGCCATATTTCTTATTTTAATCAGCAGAGGAGAGACGACGGAAATCAGTGGGAAGGGACAATAATCAGTACAATCTGTACTGATGAAGTCCACTAGTGAGTGCGGATAGGACTGAGCACATGCCACTACTGAGAGCTAAAATGTAATGAGACTCGGGCTTTGTTCTTTAAATTCTAAACCTCTCCAGATGAAAGATGTTACAAAGAATAATCCACCCTGTGGACTTATCACAAAGATACTCTGCCATGTGTGTGATCAAAAACTGGTTAGATTAGCCAAAGAAAAGAGAAATCGGTTTTCAAGCTGGCCGTGACGGAGAATTTTTTGGATGCCAGGGATGACGCTGGGCGACCTCACATGCTCCCGAGCCTGCTTATTCTGGCATGAAGCTGAAAAGCTAGAGAAAAGGGGAACTCACACACACATATACTGTGTCCTTTCTGCAGTAAGAGAAGTGAGGGACTGAGCAATGCCATCGCAAGACACAGACAAAGGAGAAATTGAGATTGAAAGAAAATTACAGGGAAGAGCAGAAAGAGAAAATATCACCGAGTTAAGTATTAAGTAGTAAGAAAAATAAGGGGGGGGGGGGTTCGGAGAGAGAGACCCAGGAGAGTATGAAAGAAAATTCAAACAGAAAAAAATAGAAAATGGAAAGAAAAACAAGACAACAACAAAAAAAAAAAATAAGAAGAAAGACCAAAAATGACAACAAAAGGAAAAAACAATAAGGGAAAAAATGAGAGGCTAAAAAAAAAAAAAAAAAAAAAAAAAAAAACAACTACATGAAAAAAAAAATGGAAAAAGGTAAGAAATAAAAGGAATAATTGAAAAGAAAGGGGATAAGAAAGATAAGTAAAAATTGGGGGGGAGTAAAGAAAAGACAAAACAGAGAGAGAAAGAAAAATTACAAGAAAGAGACAAAAAGAAAATGAAAAAAATGAGAAGAAAAACAACAACAACAAAAAAAAAAAAAAAAAAAAAAAAAAAAAAAAAAAAAAAAAAAACACTTTTTTTAAAAAAAAAATCAAGAAAGAAAAACCAAAAAGAAAAATAAATAAAGACAATACAGGAAAAAGGGACGGTCAGAGACATCCAGACAGATGTAACGTGGCAAAAAGAAGTGGTAAAGAGTAATAAACAAGAGACCATAAGCACATGAACCTTTTTGTAAAAAAAAAAAAAAAAAAAAAAAAAAAGCCTTAGGCAAAGAAATGCATCATTGTTTGGGCAATAATAATCATAAGCCATCGAATTTCATTAAAATGAGTAAACTGAATTTTAAACCCAAGCTGAAAATGATGAATGTTTTAAATCGTGTTATTTATTACATACACTTGATTGTGAAGTTGCCCACAGAACTGTCGGAATGTGCTGCTGATAAAACAATATTTACATGACCGAGGTCACGGCTTCCCACGAGTCAGTAAATTCACCACGGAGACTAAATCTTATTAACGACATGCACTAATGTGTATTTAATGCCAGAGTAAACTCCTAAAGAAACAACACACAGGTAAACTTTAATCTTAATAACAAGCTGGAATCACGTTCTCGCTCAGCACAGCTTCGAGATTTCGTTCTGCCCCACCGCTATTAGTTTGATAAAAATTTATGTAAAGTAAAAGACATTTTAAACATACGTAACATGTGTATATCTCAGAAAATTAACTACAACACTTAGAAAACGACGATTTTGTTCGTCCCAGCTCACTGTAACTACACCTTGAAATATAATCGTTAAAATACTTTGTTTACCATATTTACTGTGATAATGTAGTGTCAATGTATCATGTAACATTTTATTCTGATATTTTACCACACAGTTCATGTGAAACTAGCATTACTTTCGAAGCTAGTGTATGATGTAGACAATGCATGTTAAAACACACCAGACATAACACCAGGTGTACGATATGGTCCTAGTTAGCGATGACAGAACCAGACATGATAAAACAAAACAAGCCCTGCTCATACGATGATGTTGTGATTCTTCTACGATTTGTCATGATCATAAAGACAAACAAAGAACATGTTCAGATTTGTCAGAAGATGCTGCATCTGCCCACCATTCCTTGTTTATTTCTTCTGGTGTTATTTACTCCTCTTTATACATCCGGTCTGTCTCGTGTTAAAATCTCTTCTGGGATTAAAATCTAATTCTTGCTTTTAGAACTAATATTGTACCACAACTCCCCTCTAGAGGGCAGCATTAATGCCAACCATGTATCACCATCACTATCAGTTTCAGTTTTATTTGAGTATTAGAGTTTACTAAGAAGTAATTTTACCCATGGCGCATTGACACGGCCCTCGGAACTGTAAAGGACTAAATAAGTAGAATGTAAAATAACGGGGGGGGGGGGCTGGAGATAGAAAATTAAATGTGCAATTGAGCATCTGACATCAGGTTTAAGTAATATAAATCTAAGAATTTAAAAATCTTACAGTTTTCTTCTCTACTGTTTTCAGTTTATTTATTTATTTATACATGTTATGTAATATGTTCAATAATAAACAAGCTGTATTTTTAGGCATATCCACAAATAGAGCAACCGTTCAAACAACAAATGATGCAAAGAAAACTATTTACTACATCAGCTCGAACACATTTTTGAGATCCTCAGGATCAGCAGAATATTGTTATTGTCTATCTCTTTGTGGTGGAAAGCTCAGTGTGTGTGTGTGTGTGTGTGTGTGAGAGAGAGACAGAGAGAGAGACTAGCATCAGCACAGAGATAAGCTGGAGCCCCACCAGATGCCCAGACACTGCCGCAGGATGCCCCACAGGCACTAATCCCTGTCCAGTGAATTGACGCACATACAGGCCTTACTACACACTTCTCCACTGCAATACACACGCAAATGCTTACAAGAAAGAACATGCACGTACACACTTCCACACATTTTCTCTCTCCGACACATGCCGGAGGTGACAGACTTGCTGATCTGTTCAAATTTACACAGACACACACACACACACACACACACACACACACACACACACACACACACAGTCTTTTGTCTCATGCGTGTTCATACATGAACAAAGATTAACAGAAAACATGTGCTGATAAGAATAAACAAAGATTGTGGCTCAATTTTGACGCATTCCTCTTGTCAAATTGTCTTCCCCCAAGTTTAAGAAGGTCTCGCTTATGGACTCGCAATTTCAAAATCCTTCCCAAATAAAGTTAGGCAATTGGCTAGTCCATGCAAGCACCTTCACCTTCGTTCTCAGGAACCAGCCTGGAGTTATTTTGTTTATTTAGTTTGGGGTCATTTGCGGTCGTGGTCTTCTCCCCAGATTCAGTTTAAAATTCAGATTAAATTCTCCTCTACTATGTCCAATCACATCGCTCAATTCATGTTTCCTTTGATGATGTATAATAACCAGTACTGTTTGCAGTCCATTATTGTGATGCTCCCACCTCTGTACGTCATTGAGGACGTGGTGTTTTGGGGATCATATGCTCAAAGCTTCTTTCTCCAAACATGACGAGCTACATTTTTGCCAAAGTGGCAAGTAAATGAAGTGCGTTGTTACCCATCTCTGAAAAGTACACATAGTCTTGCTAATCTGTTTATGTTTAGCATGCAGCACACAAGTCCCTGTGCAAGTTGTTACTATAGAAACGATAGCATATTGATTTGCTCTGAAGCAGGAACTGCTCTCAGAGCTGCTGTTATAGGAAATTAATCGGCCCTCTTCAACCATCTGGATCAGATCTGAGAATTCAACGGCGCTAAGGTATAAAACAAAACAGTAGATCATATACTTCTGTCACCCTTTATACACCATCAAATACTGAGCATTACAACCGACATAATACAGAGCTTATACAAATACTAAAAGGAATGAAAAATGTAATTAATATAATAAAAAAATATAATGTAATTATTATTAATTAAAAATGACAGATGATAAAAGCAATGCCTGAGATGATTTCCACTAAAAAAAATGGGAGCAGTACATTCCTAGGTCCACAGGATCAATATGTGGACACAGACCCATTAACCTGCTGGTTATTTATCTAGCAGGTCAGAGTAATGTTCTATTAACTACAGAACAATCTACACTATCAACGTTTATCACTTACGGCATAATAATTACTATAATGTTGCCACAGATTTGTAATGCTATGAAAGCTAAAAGCATTCCTCGCAATGGTCGCAGTTAAAGATACAAATGATTTTTCACACCGGGACACACTACTTGAATTGTAATCAAACTGCACAAAAGAAAATTGACTTTTTAAATCAAATGAGATTTGAGAAAAAAAAAAAAAAAATGTACTGCATTGGAACCACTTGTAAATCTTTCATTTAACTCACTTCATAGCTCTGCTTCAATACTACTGCAATGGTCTCATTATTAAAACTTTTCCACCTTCAGGAACCATGCAGAGCCTGACAAAAGATCCATCTGCTCTCTTAATAACACCTGTAAAAGCTCTTCAGAGAAATAAGTCGGACCTATTTTTAAAAAGGAAAAGAAAAGAACAGCGTGCAAGAGTACATAAGGTTAAGAGAGCTAGCGAGGACCCTTTCGTCGGGCTGATCTAACCATCAGTAAGTTTACATGGTCAACAATGATCAGATATTAACACGATTAAGACGAGACTCTGATTAAGAAACTAGCATGTAAACAGCGATTATTGATGACCTTAATCTGATTAAAGTCATACTCGAAGTAAAC
>JANDJT010000164.1:7252919-7270984 GCA_024331685.1 Stegophilus panzeri
ATACACACACATACACACACATACACACACATACACACACATACACACACATACACACACATACACACACATACACAAGATTTTTCACTCCAACATAACTCTAGAGAAATCAGTGATGGATATGGTGACCAGAAGTCCCGCTTTGTGTTGTATTGCACAGCATTTTAGTCCTTTGTCCCGCAACTTGAGATGATGTCCTGCATTTTGATTGGAAATAAAGAGTTAACTCAAATTTGAACGTGGCGTGTTCGAGCGCCGGTTTGTGAATGGAGGGCGGAGCCGGAGAAGGTGTGTGGTAAGGATTGCACATCTGCGGGGAATTATACTAACGAATGTTGTGTGTTGCAGTGAGCTGAGGCGAGAATAAAAACAGGAGACGGGCGCCTCGAAAGACAGAGAGAGACCAACCACATGTGCGTGTGTGTCTATAAAATAAAACCGCTGAAAAGCGAAAGAATATAGCACCTTTTGAGTTGTTCCAAACCTGCCTCCAGCTTTCCCTACCTGAATCTGGGAAAGTGGTACACTAAGGTTTTATTTATTTCCTTCTCATGTTTCTACGATAATATTTAAGTAAGTTGTAAACTGAAATAGATGGAAAACATCAGATGCATCGCTGATGAAGCAATCGTCCCCAGGGGGCGTTGGCCAGATCTGACATTTATCCAATGGCTGTGAAGAAAGTATAGAAGCCTGTCATCAAAGGAGTATGGTGTCTCTGCAGAACAAAAAAAAAAAAAAAAAGGTGTTTTCCAATTATTGGGCGTTTTCAAACTGGGATTGCTGTTCTTCAACCGCTTTCCTGATTTGTTAAAATAACCCAAACCGTAACCCTAACCTTAGTTGACTGGATGTTTGAACAATGCCTCTCTGGTCTGGAGACGCCCACTGATTGGGAAACGCCCATTTATGTTCTGCATAGACCCATACTTGCATCAAAGGGCTGTCAGCTTTCACTCAAACTGGACACACGTGAGATTTTTTTTAATGCAGTAATGGTTCTCTTAATTGCACTGTTTGAAACAGGAGACATAAATATAAATAAATATAAACAAATATAAAACAGGCAGAGTGCACATGATTCTTATTCATTTAGATAGGCATCAAAATGTTAGGCCTTTAGGTGTTGGAAATATGTCCCACACAAACTTACTACTTGTCCCACATTTGGTCCGTTTGCATCTGGTCACCTTAGTAACAGACCATTCCTACAGTTTTCTAGACTACACCGCTACTCAATTTTCCATCACTGCGACAGATAATGTTTTGTGAGGAGAAGAAAATAAAACAAACTTGTTACCTCACTATGCCATTATAAAAGTTATACACATATTTAGATCACTTCACAACTGCCCACCATCCAATCAGCTACTAGTTATTTTACACTGTCATCACTGATTGTTACTGATGAGCATAAGCCCTTAAATAATCGAGTACTCATTATGTAACCAGCAAATTAATTAGTTAAAATACTTTTCAGTATACTACTTGGAAAGTATTTTTTTTTCTTTTGCCTGTTAAAAGAAAAACCTAGATGAATGCCAAGATCAATCGTTTCTTGTCCAATGGTAATGGTGCAGTACCAATAAGTGTCCAAGCGTGCCAATACTTTAATCCTTGTAATAATGGAAATAATGGGTGCAAACTGTCAGTCAATGTCACTTAAGGACATATTCATACCTGCCACATCCTTATCGAGTGTGTCTTCTCAGAAAAAAAAGAAAAACAAAATAAGCAGTTGGGGAAAAGGGCTGTCAAGCTGATTAATGCTGATCGAAGGAATATTTAATGCTTGAATTATAATAACAGTGACATATCTGAAGGCAAAAACACAAAAGAGGTGCCAAATTATGATGGTATCACTTGATGAAGGAAAATATATTTAAATAAATGCATAAATGCAGAATCATTTATTAAAACACTCGCATTCCCCAAGCGTTTTAACCAATGAATGATGAACGAGCATTTGAGCTCTCCGCTGCAAAATTATTCTAAATGCCCATTACTAATTTTTAACGGACCTAAATCTCTTTCCCAGTCGGTATTCTACTATGACGGAACAATGAAGGTCATACTTTAAGCTAACTGTTCAAGTCTTTATAAAGAAACTCACAAGTTAAGGGTAATTCATAAGATTTCTGGAGTCCATTAACACATTGTAAATCTCTGCCAGATTCAGAACACCCACCACTAGCTATAAACTCCCAGTGTGGAAATATTAAATATTTGGCCCACTAAGCCCTATTCCATGCTTGCAGACAAATACAAATCAGCTGAAAACAATGCTGGAGAACGATGACTGTCCCACAAGTCTCCATACATAAGGGAATCTGTTTGACAGCACCACGTCGGTTGTGTCTTCATCAGTGGATGTTCGCGGACTTCTCGGTTGCTCCGCAACACTTCCAGTCTTTTTGAACTTGTTAATAAGTTTGGCAACAGTGTCGTGTGTGATGTGCTCGCCGTGTTTCCTGTTAAAGTCCATCGCAACCTTGCGACAGCTTCCCGGTCCAGCCATGAGAATAATTTCAATATGTTGTTCTTTTGTCAAAGGCGTTCTTAAAGGCTATCTGAAGAAAGAAATATAATATAAACCAAGTATGAAAAATTTTGGAAGGCATTCATTTCCCCTACGTATGGAGACTCTGAGACACCCTGCAGTTTATTTTTAAAGCATTTATAAGCTCAAACAGCAGGGCACAGGCTGCCTTCATGCCTTGTTGGTCTAGAATAAATGCCTCCAATTAGGACACGCAGCAAGGAGAGGAAGGTCATGAGTTCAAATCCCAGCACTACCAAGCTGCCTCTGATGGGCCCTTGAGCAAGGCCCTTAACCCTCAACTGCTCAGCTGTGTAAATGAGATAAATGTAAGTCTCTCTGGTCTCTGCCAAATGCCATAAATGTACATGTAAGGCACTTACCTTTAATCTACAGACAACAGTTATTGATCATATTGTGAACACAACGTTATGCAGACCATTTATTAAAAAGAACATTCTAGTGTTTTTGAATTTAATCTCCATCTACTGCTTTTGCGAGATGTGTATATAGCACAGAAAAGTACTTTATCATCTCCCCGGTACTAAGAAAAGAACTGAAACCCTGTTTACTCAAAGCCCAATTATAACTGAAGTCAATAAATGTTTATGTGAAGCGTATTTGTATTACTCTTTCATGCGTTCCCCAATGCAAGGTACATTGCATGTTTCGTGTGAGTCTTTTAATTTGCTTGATTCTTGTGATTGGTGATTTGGAAACTGCCTTTCCATTTAAGTGAGTTTCCACTAAACATGTTTTTTGTCCCTTTCTCAGTACAGGGAAATGTGTTTAAAACTCTTGCTTGTGGTAATCACATACGTGTTACATATGTAGTGGGTAGAGTTTAGGTTCAAAAGTTAGTATTAAATAGCATTCCTTTAACGCATTCATTTTAAACAATGTGAGCATGCCACTGCAATTTTGTAATGCATATATGACCTTGTGAGCGTTTTCTTTCTCAACCCACAGTTTCTGCTTCAGTTCACGTAATCTAATGACAGAGTTGTGGTTTCACAGCTGGATTAAAAACGTAAAGCTCAGTAAAAAAAAAAAAAAAAAAAAAACTTGACGGCGATTTAGTTAGTGATTCAAGAGTACCCTTGTGTACAGATTTCTCAATGCAATTGGGAAGGCGGAAGAGTGACATACGTAATCGTGCTTTATAATCTGCTCAATGACAAACACGTAACTTTGCAGAGCTGTCAGTGATCACGCTGAAGCAAGACTCTCAGATTTCATATCAAATATGCTCGGAGCTCAATTGCTCTCAGGGGAGATCTGCTCGGACTCAAAACCGGACTCTTGAATCTCCCTATCCGACACTGGAATGCTGAAATATTACACATCACACTGCCAGGCCGGTTTTAAACAGATGTATTATGCCTAGAGATGGTTCAGAGATTATCATATCATAATATGGTCTGTGCTTGTTGAAAGCTGAAATCAGCGCTCACTGAGGCAGAGGGAAATTCTATAATTCAGTTGCAGGCTCAGACTGTCCCCATCGTCCATAAGTAAAGGAGGTTTCGTGCACAAACACCCGATATTAGATGTGTGGACACATGTCCAGTCTCCTTCAGGTACTACTATTCAAATGTGGATTATTGAAAACCTTCTTGCATGCTTGATGCAAGTTAAACATGTAAGGAATAAAACATTTTGGGGTGCGAGTTTCTAGAAAATATACAATACCTGGATGGTGTAATGCAGGCCACCATGAAGGGGAGTTACTCTTACCACCCGGAAGTGGTATAACAGCACTTTCCATTAATTTCCATGAGAAAGAAATAACGCAGCTCGTCATGTTACAGAGAAACTGAACATGGAAAATCCACTCTCCTGAAGACTCTCCCGTTGCCGAAAACGTTCTGACTGTTATAAAGCGTCGACACTGGAGACTCCTTCCATAAACTTTAAATAAACATCTCCTTACAGAAACGTTTTCCATCCATCCATCCATTTACCATACCACTAATCCTCATGGGGGAGTGGTGGTGTACCAACCCAACACAGGGCACAATCGCACACCCACTCACACACTACGGACAATTTGGTAATGCCTACAGTGCATGTCTTTGGACTCCGAGAGGAAACTGGAGTACCTGGAGGAAACCCCTGAAGCAGGAGGAGAGCATGCAAACTCTGCACACACAGGGTGCAGGCAGGATTCCCAGGAGCTGTGAGGCAACAGTGCTAGCTACTAAGCCGCCATGTCCCCCTCCCCCTCAACTTGCACCATATCAACAGTAAAAAATATTCTGTGTTACAGAAAAGGTTTGTCAGTTTATTAAACGTAGCTTATGATGAGCATCCGACATGACTGACCGGTCTCCGTAGAAACTATAGCATATCAGAACAGTATTAATATAACCTGTGATTTGCCTTGCAGATGGCACTGTTCTCAGAGCTGCTGTTGTAGAACAACTTGAACAGCAAACTAAAATTGTGATTTGAATCAATAGACAGCCTCGGTCATTGTTTACTCACAGTAGCCTCTCTTCCGGGATGTGAGTGCAATGCTGAGTATACATTAATCCATGAACCCCAGGGATTACTGCTCACTACTACTAAATCCCTTTTCATAAAACAGCAACTAGATGCAGAAACAAGATCATGTCCAAATCCATACACTGGACTGTGTATCCTCAATCATTTTAAGTTCAACTTTAGTTGAGCAAAATATTATTCTTTTAAGCCTAGCTGGGGTTTAATGGAAAGAGTCACATTGAGCACTCGAAAGCTCTCCATCGTATAGACATCTTTGATGTTTGTAAACAAAAAGAGATGAGTAGCAACTGGATGCTACTTGGTCTTAATCTGACTCAAGAATCCATCAAGAGTTTTATTTAGGAATCAGACTGAAATTAGTTCAAATGTTATCCACTTAATATTATGGATTATATCTGGATAAATGAACACTTTCAGCATCCTAAGCAGTGGTCTAGCCTGCTATGGCCAGAAATATACTGTACACATTTCATAGACACTTACTAGAAAGAAATGAAAGGCATACAAGTCACTTGATGCTTACAACTTTGTTGTTTGTGTGCATGTTCAAGACCAGAGTTAGGTATAACGCGTTACAACTTTTTCTGATAACGCAGAAATGTAACAAATCACATTTAAAATTTATGTAGTTTGATTACAGTTACTGATGCCAATAATACAAGACTGATTTAAAGGCACTATTATAATGTCAGATACAGGTATAAAGCCACTACATTCATATGCCACAATACCATGTGCTGTTTAGTTTTTGAGAAAGGAAACAATAAGCAGTTAGTTCCTTAATTATCAAGTTCCTTAAATCATCAAACATTGGACACTGCCATATAAATAAACATGATCATAATAGGCTACCATGTGTGATGCAATCAATCATCCAGGCTTATAAACAAAACTCATCCCTCCAATGTTAAATTAATTGTCATCTAGACATGAGAGTTAGGAAACATGTTCAGGTTATTGCAGATGTCAACCAGGGAGACTAAAGGGGTCGTTTACACAACATTTTCAACTAAAAACAGAAAACTTCTTATGCATTCTGGCTGTTCGTTTATACGACAGCAGCGTTTTGGGGCCTGAAAACCAAACTTTTGAAAACGGGTCTCAGAGTGCAAGTTTTCGAAAACGAGAATCTGTGAAAACGATTCTCATGCGCATGACGTCAGTCTATAGGCACGCGCGCGAGTACTTCAAAACTACAATGGCGGACGACAGGACTGTGTTTGTGCTTCTCAAGATTTTGAGTTTATTGACGCTTCTCCAGCAAACTGTAGATTTACTGCAGCTCTATTACGACCAGCGGAGTCGCATTTGTTACATACACCGACAAAGGGTATTCAAAAGCTTATAATTATCTTTGCAGTAGTCTGTTTTCGAGCATATCTGTATCCTTTCATTGCTAATAAAATATAGAAAGCAGACTGACTGCCAGTGTCTCACTATTTGCAGTATTTTGAATGTTTTCAGTATTTAAAAATGAACGAGCTTTGTTAACAGAATTCTGACCTGGAGCACAAGAAAAGCTAAAATATGGGGTTGAAGACAGAAAAATCCATTTCCACAATGAAAAAAAAAAACAAAAAACCTTTATTCACATTTCCTGTACATTAAATTATATTACATTAGGGATGTCTCAGCATTTATTAACCAAGAAAAATAAGCCGAATCTGTGCTCGACAAGCGTGAGTTTTCACAATTCCTTATGAATATGAATGATTTTCCAAGTCTACCTATTGAGATTCTAAGTAACTGGAGACAGAACTTTTTTGTACTCCACGTAGATCATAAACCATCGAAATCGTTTACTTGTATTTGTTTTTAGGGCAGTCTTGCCTGGATCAATATGGCGGACACGTTGCCGTGAATGCTTATGTGCACAAGCGCGTAGTGTTTCTTTACAAAGTGACATCGCCAGCTACTGGCCCGGCATGCATAATACAGCAGTTTTAGTCGTTTTCGCAGATCCGTCTGAATGGGTATCGTTTAGTATAGTGTTAGCTTATTTAAATAAAGACCTGAAAGCATTGAAAGGTATAGTAATGAACTGGAATAGCATTCGACGCGTCATGTAATACTAGTAAAGTGCAGGACTGAAAATATTTACTAAACCCATGCAGTGCGTCATAGCAGAGGAATCAGCAACACAATGCTTTTGGGAAATGATTGTTGTATATAGATGTAATGTAGTGTAGCTGGATCTTATATTTTTTATATATACACACACAAACAAACAATTTGCCACCACCAACAAAGCAATCACACAAGTGCACACCTGCATCCAGAATTACTTTGTGTATAACCTGCTGCTTATCCAACTGTTCCTCTGCTTTATCACCAGCATGGGCTCAAAATATAATTTTGCCAAACACATCAACTTGTCACAGGCATTTTAAACTGGTGTCTGCATTCAGTACACATGATGGCTTATTTGCCATTTTCCATTGTGAAGGAAGCACAGGCAAAAGATTTCCCACTGTGGTGAGAAATCATCTGCCAAACCCACAAGATAGTGCTTTTCTAAGAAGAAGCGCTACATGCTGAGTAAATCCCAGAAGGTTGAGAAAGACTGATAAAGCTGACATTACACACCACTGTGACTCTCTGTGGCTTGGGAGAGCTTTTTCACCCCCATTCAAAGCACAACCCCGACAAAAGGCCTTCTGTCCCGAACACAAAGATGGGCTCCAGCTTTCTTTCACATGTAAATTGAAGAGGAGCATAAGCACTGAGCCTGCACTCTGAATAAGTCTCAAACACTGGTCTTGTTTTTCTGTGTCAGTCTCATAGACATATTCCCCAAGAGTGGAAGAACTGGTTTTCCCACATACACATTAAGCAATAATAATCATCATCCTGGGGAAATCATTTCATGCCAGAATTCCTGGAAAAACCTGTACAGTTTTAAATAAAGTGCTTCTTTTTCTTAACGAATAGAGAGTAAACAAACTTCTCACAATCAGCTGCAGGTGAATGCAAATGTTTGCACAGGCTTAGGACAATAAAGATGTGTTCTACAGCAAGATATTAGGGTTGTTGTTTTTTTTCTTCTTTTTTAATTATCAGAAGCAATAAAAATGGCCCAATATGTGGTCAAGATGTTATTCATTCATTCATTCATTCATTCATTTTTAATAAACAGAAACATTTGTCTTGGTCAGGGTCATGGTATATCAGAAATCTAAGAGCACCATGCACACATACATCAACACCGCAGGTCCAATCCATCTACCAGCATGTTTCTGGGAGGACGAGGACACTGGAGAACCCAGAGCAAACCCAGAATGCAGCAGCACGTCTCGTCTTCAACCAGCCCAAAAGAACCCATGTCACACCCCTCTTCATGTCCCTCCACTGGCTTCCTGTAGCCACCCGTATCAAATTCAAGGCCTTGATGCTCACGTTCCAGACAAGGTCTTGTACAGCACCGCCCTACCTCAACATTCTCCTGAAGGCTTGTGTTCCCTCACGAAATCTGCGATCAGTTAACGACCTATGCATAGTAGTGCCTACTCAGCGTGGCACAATGTCCCTTTCCGGAACCTTCACACTAACTGTCCCACAATGAACTTCCAACTTCAATCCGGACCGCAGAATCTGTCACTATCTTCAAAAAACAGTTCAAGACCTATCTAACCCCTAAAATAAAATAAAAAATAAATTAAATAAAAACTTACTCTAGCTCTTACACGCCTTCTCTGCGCACTTTGTTTCTCTAGAATTCAATTATAAATCTTGCATGGTAGCACTACTTGTATTGTTCTCCTCTTGATATATCGCTTTGCTTGTATTTCCTCATTTGTAAGTCACTTTGGATAAAAGCGTCTGCTAAATGAATAAATGAAAATGTAGATATTCTGTAATAACATACACCCACCCTCCTTTTCCCTCTGACATGTCTCTTATAACTCAGCCAGATGTCATACACTGCCTTCTTGAAATCAGATCTGGATACTGAAATGGTTGTGACAATGAACTTAACTGCTTATTATTTTTGCCATATGATTTAGACTGACGTCTTTGTTGTCAGATACAACCACGTTTCATTTTGAACATAAACCGAGATACGTTTTCATTCGAAAACTATGGGTATGCTAATTTTTCGCGAGATTCACAGTGAATCATGAAAGCACAACAAAACACCAAGAGCTGATGACAAATGTTTGAAATTTGACTGCGTGAATGATTAAAGTAGTTTCAGTCCCAAAAACAGTCCATTATTTAAGGCAAGACACTACAGGTAGAAACAACAACTTGTCACATCAATCATTTTCCATATTTTTGGATACGTCTCACTTTCTAGTTGAACTGGATGCCTGAAATTTTACTTGTTCTTTCCTGTCCCAAATTAGAAGCATATTATAGAAGAAATGACTAAAACGTTGATTATTGTTGGATTTACATTAAAGTTTACACTCAGAAATGGCTTAAAAGTATTTTTCATAACATTACATCACATTTTTTTCTTAAACGAACTGATATTCCTACTAACGTATTCTTTCTTTCTAGACGACTGGGGGAAAAAACAGAATATGTAATATGTAAACAGTAATGTTTATCATGGGAATTGTATTGGTTTTAATGGAAACTGTATTAGTGGCATGTTATGTCTAGTGGATACCGTTTAGGGACCAGTAATCGTAATGGTTTTATTTCTTAACAGCTCATGGTTTGTATTGGTATTTGTAGTGGAAACCATTCGAATTTCTGTGATGTTTCCATTATTATTATTTTTTCAGCAGGGAAAAGTATGTGTAAGAATATCAGAAAACAACTGGCAAAGGTTTATTGTGATAACTCGTGAAACATGAAGAAGCAACCAGGCATGGATGAGTGAAATAAATGAGTGAGTGAATGAGTAAATAAATAAATAAATAAATAAATAAATAAATAGGCAGAGTAATGGGGTCATCACGCACAAGGCGGATGAGATGAGAAGAGAAGATTCCCAAACGCTGAAATTAAATCCTCTACCCCACCACACTGTCCCTGAACCTCAAACTGAAACCTCATTTATTAAAGCAAGAAACCCTTAAAGCTCAGTTCCCACACAGCGTTATAACGCGCCTCCATCACCGCACACATCTAATCATACAGCAGCCTGGACACGGAAACTCCCACAAATCCAACTTTTACTTACTGTGATAGTGACTTCATGCCTTTTCAGGCGGTACTTCAGGCTCTTCATGCTTGCTCCGTTTCTGTTGTTGAATAAAAGTTCACTTACAGGTGTAGAACTCGGTATAGAGTCCCGTCCAGTTCAGAAATAACCTCAGCTGATACAGCGCACAAACTCCCCAGTACAAAAGCGCCTTCCTCATCAAACCAGAAACTACAGGGATTTGTTCACCTGACGCGTTCAGCGCGAGGACCAACAACGTGACTGACACATCGCTGAGCCAATGGGAGAGAAGAACAATAAAAACTGTAGCCAATCATAAACAAGATAGGGCGGAACTTCCTCGTTTGGTTCTGTGTAGCGTGGAGTTTATAACCTGCCTCTGATGACGTCACCCTTACCTGAGAATGGGCAGGACTTATTGACTCAGATGGCGGTGTTTCAACACTAATACGTTATGTAGCAATGTATCGGTTTAAAGTGTAATATAACAAAATGCTAAACTATTACGTTATCAATCACTGTTATTTATTATTTATTTATTTAAAAAATAATAATAATAAAACAAAAAAAAAAAATCGATAATCTATCTCCACTATTCCTGAGAAACTGGGCTTCTGCAGGTGTGTGGGAAAATCTGAATACAATTTAGGACAAAATCAAGAAGACGAAGGAAATGCAATTTATGGACAAGACATTTAGTTATGTTTAGTAGAAGTGCCTACATTTTAAAATATTGTAAACAGTAGGTCAAATATTGTACAATTCTTTAAGATATTAATAGTAAAGCAAATGATATCAGTTCGAAAGTCTTGTCTTCTGGTACGCACATGCCCACAGGAGATCTGTTGCCCTCTTCTGGCTTTATTGAGAACAAATGAGGGGTTAAATTATTTCCCCCAGTCCAATGAGGCATAGCAGAGTGCTTAGCAAAGCTCAGGAGCAAAGCTAACTTTTAGTTTTTCTAGAACTAGACAAAACACACTCTGTAGAATCTGTGTAAAAACCAAATACATTTTAGAGGAATTGTGACATTTTGTTGAGTCTTTTCGGTTTGTACTTTACATGATTTGGAAGACAGTCAACTTTACTGTAATGTAATGTACAACAGTAACTGAAGAACAGCTGAAGCCTCCTTAAGGATGAACAGCTGACACAATTGTTTGTTGTTTGAGCCTGTAGCTGTGTTCTCACAAATTAGGAGGAAAGTAGCTTGACTGTTGGACAGATGGGATGAAGGTTAACCAGAATAATCAGGTGAACTTTAATATTATACAATTGTATGCACATGGAATCTTTAGTGAAGTATGATCATCTTTTATTACATGAACCGTAGAGCATACACATAACCTTTTACCATGTTATCTGGTTCATTTCTTTTTTTTTTTTATTCAATATTTTTATTGAAAGATATGGCACAATGTTACACATTATTTCGTATGTCTCAATGAATCAATAAAATGGGAGCCATACTTGTTTTGTGTACAGATTAGAACACGCATTCATACATTCGTACATACTCAATAAAAAATATCAATAGCTAACAATAAATAAATAAATAAATAAATAATAACTACAATAATAAAAAGGAATAAATAAATAAAAATTAAAATAAATGAATAAACTAAATAAAATTTTATTAAATAAAATAAGGGGGTGGGGGGGTTTCCCTCAATCCGAATACAAAAATGGCAGAGACTTGAAGAAGGTTAAGAAAGGCTGCCACTTACTGTAAAACTTATCAGAGTTTATCTGGTTCATTTCTGCTACAGTATCTTGCCTTTGGTTTATTTTATAATAATCTACGTGATGAGTAAGCTGTGCCATAACCCCTTCTCTGGTCTTTATTATTATCTTTTATTCTGTTTTATGTGCTCTTCGTTGGTTCCATTTTTAATTGAGCTTTCATGCAAGTTTCATCAATCCATAAAATATTCCTAAAGTAGTTTTAAGACCTAAAGTAAAATGTTCTCTATTTGCCAAATCGCTAACCTTAACTGAACCCTACTGAGCTACTTTGCACTTACTGAAAGCAAGAAAGAAGGAAAATAAAAAAAGTCACTGGAAAAAGCACTGAAAATGTCTGCATTAAAGATATGGCAGGGTACCATCAGGGGAGATACACGGTCAGATACACATACAACTTTGAATGATCTAGAACTCTTTTGTGGTAAAAAGAACCTCAGCCCTTTTTTTCCGCCTGAGAGGGTATCAGATGTTTAATGGCCAACATCTTTTAAACATGTCCCAGGGTTCTCGTTTTTAAAAATAACTATAATGACATCATAACTTTAATTTGAACCTGATTGACAGGTGCGATGGATTCCCCTAATGCCAGGTTCTGTGCTGGTGTGATGATAATGATAATAATGCTGATGATAATAATGCTGATGATAATAATAATAATAATAAGAAGAAGAAGAAGAAGAAGCCTTGAGAGTACTATCCCAGTAATAAGCTTTTTGCAATGGATTTTCAATAGGCAGTTCAATAACTGTCATTAGGCTTCCATTATAAATGAGTTTAGAACAATCAGGTTATTGATTTGTTTCTCACTACAGGGATTACCATGATGCCCAGATTAATCACCCATAAGCTTTAGATAGATGCAAATTAAGTTGAACCATGCAGCATGTCTTTAATTCAAGTCTAATCAATGGTAAATACACTTGCCAAGTTTAATAATTTCTCTGACTGTTCAAACATGTCTTGGTGTTGTGCTTCCAATCAGCAGAAAGAGGTGAAATATCATTCACTCATTCATCTTCAGTAACCACTTTATCCTGGCCAGGGTTGGGGTCGAGCCAGAGCCTATCCTGGGAACACTTGGCATGAGGTGCTAGTACGCACAGATTCACACCTAATGGAAATTTAGCACAGCCAATGTTCCTATTGGCATTCCAGAACCTGGAAGAAACCCACAAGAACATCAAGAAAACAAATGAAACTCCAGACAACCAGAGTTCAGGATCGAATCAGAGACTCTGAAACTCTCAGACAGCAACGCAACCCACATCTTAGCAGCTGACTGATAATTACTTTGAATAAATAAAATTAACTTTTACAAAGTAGATTTGGCTACTGTTGTTGTTGTTGTTTTTTTTTGTTGCTGCAATTTTAACTGTCTGTAATGTTGTTAAGCAATGGACAATGGACAAAACGTCATTATAATATGGTGAAGACCAAAGATGGCTGTCAGGATAAACATAGTGCACCAGTCCAACAATGAAAGAGGAATTTTAGAAGCGAGTGCTGTGGTCTAATTTAACTGAATCTATTGTTTTGTGGAAAAAAATTAGACGCATGGATGTTAATCTGTTATGGTTTGGATTTGGGTGGTTGGAGGATACAGGAAGTATTGTGATGTTATCAGGAAGAATGGATTCTTTCTAGAGTCTATAATAACATGCAATCAGTGGAAAAATATGAGGAAAGGAGTTTAAATGAACTGTTACAAACAAAATATTGATGTTTTTGAAGTTTAGTAGACTTCAACTTCCCAGTTGCTCTCAAGCACACAGTGGTGGGTTGGATCAAGATGGATACGTTTGAAGTCTGTGATTTCTGCTTAAGAGGATGGTAAGGTGTACAATGGTGCTTGAAAGTTTGTGAACCCTTTAGAATTTTCTAGATATCTGCATAAACATGATCTAAAACTTCAGATTTTCACACAAGTCTTAAAAGTTCTTAAAAGAGAACCAAATGAATCAAACAAGACAAAAATATTATACTTGGTCATTTACTTTTTATGGAAAATGATCCAATATTACATATCTGTGAGTGGCAAAAGTATATGAACCTCTAAGATTAGCAGTTCATTTGAACGTGAAATTAGAGTCAGATGTTTTCAATTTTTAGTCTGATTTTCACAACACATGTTTGTGGAAGTGTATCATGGCACAAACAAATGAGATTTCTCAGGACCTCAGAAAAAGAGTTGTTGATGCTCAGCAGGCTGGAAAAGGTAACAAGACTATCTCTAAAGTTTGTGAACCCTTTAGAATGTTCTATATAGCTGCATAAATATTTTACAAAATAAAAATTGTGTAAATTGGAAAAGAGCAACTTAAAATAACATTGTTCATTGTTCATTTCTGCCTGATTTTGGCTAAAATGTCTAAAATGTTCTGAATCTAATTTAATGCAAATATTTTACATGATTATATGATTTTTATTTTTCTTATGCACCTCATAGGCTTGTAATTACATATATTAAGTTAATTTTCCCACAAAATCAAATCACAGTATAGCCTAACTTCCCTTATTTAGGCCATGTGGACTGAGTTTTAAATTATGCATCATTTTAAGCTGCATTTGGGAAAATGTCATTAGATTAGTATTCATCCTTGACCAACATACACGATGAAGAAGTTCCTTGATAGATAGCATATAGGGAAAACATTTGATTCTCATAAATAGTATACACATTGTGTTGCACTGCAGCAAAGAAACTTATGAACAGATGAATGGTTATTAAATATAATTTTACATAAAAAAAGGTTGAACATGTAATGGCACTTTCATGAAGAAATCATATAAGGAAGGCCGATGAGGAGCACTCTGGGTTTATTTTGGGACCAGTTATGAATAGCCTTTCATTCATTCATTCATAACAGCTTTATCATGGTCAGGATTGTGGTTGATCCAGAGCCCATCCTGGGAATACTAGGTGTTAGGTGGGAACACACCGTAGATGGGATGCTAGCTCATCAAAGGGCACCCTGCACACACACTTACCCCTACGTGCAATCTAGTGTAGCCAGTTAGTCAAACTAATCCAGAGAACCCTTACCTAATCCAGATGAACTCTAACCCAATCAAATCCAGAGAACCCTAAGGAAACCCATAAGTCCACATGGAGAACATGCACAGACAATAAAACCAAGCACAGGATTGAACCAAGGACCCTGGAGATGAGACATGTAATGCACAGGAAGCTGCAGGTGTGATAGATTTGCATCTCGTCCAAGGTGTATTCCTGTCTTGCACAGTGCTAATGTGATAGGCTCACCATGCACTTCCTGAAGTTGAGTGAATGAAGGGAAAATGAAGGTGATTTTTTTTCCTCTTCATTGCTCTCTTATCTGTAGGACTCCACTCTTCATTATTTCAAATGAAAGATGTTTCATATCCATTGTATATGATCAAAAATGAGTATTGAAACCATTCCAAAATTTTTGCCAAAGATCATAACAAGCTCAGAATATAATTATAATTATTGTATTAGCAGCCTTTACAAGTAGATGTGCTAGCAGTGGTAATTTCACTTAACTCCGTTCTAGAACTTCTTGATGATGAGGCAAACCAAAGGCCAAAGTTTGTTTCCATAAATAAACAAGCTACATTTTTACAGCCTCCCTACAGACTGCTATGACTTGTGTCTTGGAGTATGTGTCTGTCTCCCAGCAGGAAGATCAGAAAGCTCCTCGGTTCAATCCAGAGCTCAGGTTAATATTTATGTGGACTCATTCACACATTCTCCTCTTGTTCCTGGCTGGTGGACTGGCTGTACCAGGTTGCCCCTAGGTGTAAATGAGAGTGTGGACGTGTGTTTGAGCTTGGTGTCCTGTGATGAATTGGCATTGCATTCGAGGTGTCTCCCTGCCTCACACCCAGTGCTCCAGATCCACCTGACCAATATAAAGCTCTAACTCATGAAGTAAAGAAGATGATCTCAAAGTGAGGCAGGATCTGGGAGACACCAACAGCAGAATGGAAACTAATAGAGAACAAGCTGAAACAATACAATTTTTAGGGGAAAAAAGAAAACAGAGGAGAGCAAGAATGCACTTAAACAAACAATTGTTTCCCATTTGCAATATTCATTATATTTAATTATTTATTTATACACTTGGTTATTTCTGACGTCAGGTTTTAAATTAGACGGCGTAATCGATTTCTTGCAGCGCTGGAACCATACAGTGACATGACATTCAGTGAAACATGCTAATTTCCTTAAACAGGAGATGGAAAATGCCCGTTTCATGTATTCTACAGGCAAACAAGGCAGAATATAATCAGAACATGGTTAACGGTTACTGTGGTTTCTATTATTTAAATCCACAACCGTCTGGTCATTGGTGGTGTAAATGAAAAGCAATTTGATCCGCTTAGTCACTGATAATATTATCAGCTCATTATCATTGTACAGCCTGATAAAAACTAATAGGCTATCTTATATAATAGTCCACGTTACCACTATTTATACCCCACATAAGTGATCTGGGGTTTATCTATTTGAATAGCACAGAATTGTTTGAGAAATGTTCATGTATAGACTAGAAGAATGGCATTAGTAATGGAACTGTTCTTAATGGCTTTTCTGATTTCTTGGTATTTCTGCCACAGTGGTCATTTAAGCGTCATTGGTACAGCAGCTGTGGCTCAGGTGGTAGAGCGGGTTGTCCACTAATCATAAGGTTGGAGGTTTGATTCCCAGCCCACATGCTGAAGTTCTTGGGCATAACACTGAGTTGTTCCAAATTGCTTCAGATGGCAAGCTAGCGCCTTGCATGGCAGCTCTGCCACCATGTGTGTGTGAGAATGGATGAATGAAAAACAGTGTAAAGCACTTTGTAGTCCTAGTGAGGTAAAAAAAAAAAAAAAAAGCAAAAAGAAATTAGCAAAAAGAAATCATTTAGCAAAAAGAAAAACACCGCATACAGATGTGCTTGATTTATGTTAAAAATGGATTAAATTTTTAGACATGGCTCATTACTGGGACTAGGTTAGTTCTAGCAACAAGAAAGTACATTGTTCAGTCTTGGCAGTTTTCCAAGTTCTCCCATTCTCCCTGAGGTTCTCTTTCAAAATACGTTCCTCAGGGGTTCTTCGGGATGGTTACGGGGTCTAACTTTTTGACACTCTCAGAAATATAGGCAGCAAACTGTAGTTGTCCTTGTTGCTGGGGTGGTGCCGTTATAGGTACATCTTTTGTACCTTTACTTTGTATCTTTTATCTATATAAAGATATTTATATATTCTATATATTTAATGTATTTAATCAGATCATCATGACCAGCGATGCACTTTTAACGCTTTGCTCTAAAAGCTAATTACAAGTAAAAATACATATTATTATTAAATTTGGTACATTTGGTTCCATCAGACGTTGTTCATCATTAGCAAAAGCAATAATATACACACAATGGGATCCAAAATTCTGAGACCACTAGAGGGAACAACAACTTTCCCTCAACAAGTTTCATTACAAATTATATTGCTGACCACAACTTGAGTGAAAAGTAAAATCTTTGAAATATTTACATGAATTTCAGAGTTTCTTGGTATTTGGTATGTCCCCTTTTTGCTTTAATCACAGTGTGCACTCGAGCTGGCATGGACTCCACAAGTTTGTGCAAAAATCCATCCATCCATCCATTTTCTATACCGCTTATCCTTCAGAGTCACGGGGAATCTGGAGCCTCTCCCAGGGAGTATCGGGCACAAGGCGGGGTACACCCTGGACGGGTTGCCAATCCACCGCAGGGCACAATCACATACACACCCACACACCCATTCACACACTACGGACACTTTAAACATGCCAATCAGGCTACCATGCATGTCTTTGGACTGGGGGAGGAAACCGGAGTACCCGGAGAAACCCCGCAGCATGGGGAAAACATGCAAACTCCACACACAGGGCAGCGGCGGGAATCAAACTCCCAACCCTGTCGGTGTGCGATGAAAGTGCTAACCACTGAGCCACCGTGCACCCAAGGTATTGAATATTTACTTATAATAAATATTATTATTACAGTAAATATTTGTTTCCAATTGTAAATGGAAAAAAAAATTGTGTACACACACACACATATATACATATATATACATACATACATACATACATATACACACACATATACACACACACACACACACACACACACACACACACACATA
>JANDJT010000164.1:7273512-7284338 GCA_024331685.1 Stegophilus panzeri
TATATATACACACTTACTAGCAATATTTTAGTTTAGGCCTACAGTTTTCTTTATAGCACTATTGTAGGGTTTTTTTCAAAGTTGTTTACAGCCCCATTCTTGTCCTTAGTCCTAAGGATGCTTATTTATACAATTACCAATAATAATGTTAAAATTTGTCAATTAACAGTGGATTCTAATAAATATTCACGTGTTGCTCAGCATAGAAATATTTTTCTAAGAACAGTAAAATCAAAATGAAGCATAAATTAAGTGATTGGATTGGCATCCAGCTCACATTCACAGAATGACTCGCCTAAAATGTGCACTTTGTAAAAAAGACATATCTTTACAGCCACAATAATTTTGTGGAAGAATTTCAAAGTTAGGAGTCAGAGAGCCGCAAAGCAAAACCTGGTGTTTACTGCCACCTGCTGTTACACTGGCATTAACAAGTCACAGAGAAACAAGTCCCTTTTCTACCAGGATCCTTATTGCAACTGGTGTCTAAGAACTAAAAATCTAAAATAAATAAATAAAATAAAATAAAACTAACCCAGTTTCTAGTGGAACATTTCCCCAGAATTTCCCCTGAATCCCCAGGGATATATATAAATATTTTTCCAATTCAATTCCTTAAGGCCTCTTGATAGTTCCATAGATTGAAGTTATCAAACTATTAAGAAGCCCCAGTGAATTGGATGCTCAAACACCGATCAGCCATAACATTTAAACCACTGACAGGGGAGGGGAATAACACTGATTATCTCATTACAATGGCACCTGTCAAGGGGTGGGATATATTAGGCAGCAAGTGAAGTCAATTCTCAATGTTGATATGTGGGAAGCAAGAAAAATGGCCAAAAAAAAGATAAATAGGAAGAAGGCAAGCCGGCAGAGGCAGTGTGATGCTCTGGGCAATGTTCTGCTGGGAAACTATGGGTCCTGACATTCATGTGGATGTTACTTTGAGACGTACCACCTACCTAAACATTGTTGCAGACCAAGTACACCACGTCATGGAAACGGTATTCTCTAATGGCAGCGCCCTCTTTCAGTAGCATAATCCACCCTGCCACACTGCAAAAATTGTTCAGGAATGGTTTGTTCTAGGTGTTGACTTGGCCTCCAAATTCCCCAGATCTCAATCCAATCGAGCATCTGTGGGATGTGCTGGACGAACAAGTCAGATCCATGGAGGCCCCACTTTACAACTTAAAGGATTTAAAGGTTCTGCTGCTAACGTCTTGGTGCCAGATACCACAGCACACCTTCAGAGGTCTTGTGGAGTCCATCCCTCGACGGGTCCGAGCTGTTTGGGTGGCACAAGGAGGATCTACACAATATTAAGCATGTGGATTTAATGTTATGTCTGTCTATCAGGCTAGCGCTCATCTCCGATTTTATGGTTTAACGCTTGTGCAAATAGGGTAGGAAACTTGTATTGTCGCATGGTTTCTGCTGCACTGTGTAGTAATTAGAAAACGTTTCCTTTTATTGTATATAAGGTTCATCAAATTATTCCGTCGTCTATATGGAAATCTATCTTGTCTAAATCTATAGTCACAGATAAAAGGCTATTAAACTGTATATATATCCGTTGTCACTAACAAAGTACAGTCACAGTAGAGTGAACATTTCACCTGACCTCGCGAATGTAGTATCGTTTCAAACTAATTTAAGGTTCATTTATTGGCCTATATGAATTACGCCTACGAGTTATTACGTAAATGGCAAGGCTTATTTGAAAACTACGGCCACTTTTTACAACCTCAAACCAATAGTATTTATCATCAATCAACAATGTTAACCATTACTTGCAGTAGACAGTCAAAGACGAGTACAAGGTAGATGAATGATATGTAGAAAGGTTCATATACTGTAGATTTATGTTTAATATAACAAGTCAGTCCTATCTGAATATTTATCTGAAACAAAGAAAAAAAAAAAGGCATTCAAAAGTTTAACTCAATGTATTTATTACATCTAAACGTCCCTAAATAAACAGGTAACATTTATTAAGTAAACAATTTCTTCCAATGCATGTAATAAATATTTTTTTTTTCCCTTAGTACTTTATACAAACTGACATTGTTCTACTATACAATATTTCTTCCACATCTCCTTAAAAAGCTGTTTCTCTTATCGGACATGCCACAGACAGAGGAAGTGAAGTTTAAGGCAGTGAGCGCAGATGTCAGCTTATATGAAATGAAAATAAAATAAAATTAAAAAAATTAAATCTGACTCAGACACAAAGTCTACTTTATAGCAGTTTGTTTTTTTGCATTTGGAAAAAGGAAAAAAATAAAATAAAATAAAATAAAATAGAAATCGCTTCAATGTGATGCTCCAGGGGCTGAAATACAAATACATCTCACAGAAATCAATCGTGTTCACACAATTTCCCCGACATCAAATCAAATCAAATCAAATCAAATCAAATCACACACACACACACACACACACACACACACACACACACACACACACACACACACCTTCCCTTTGTCAATCATTACAAAACACTGACATCAATTTAATGAAAGATGGTCGTGATTTTGTTGGTGTTATCAAACAAATCAGCTTTTATATGTCGAGTAATTAATAATGTCAACCATACGTGCGGAGAAAGAAAGCAGCGATGTCCAGAATTATGATTCAAATCAAATTAGTGACCATGTGGATGCTGGTGATGTATTTATTGACTTACAAAAGACTGAAAAGGGACAAAAAAATAACGATTTATTTAGACTTCATGTTGGTTCGATGGTGGAGGTGTGATCCACAGCATCACTTACTGAGCAAATATGACCAGACATTTAGTCTTTAACACTGTCAGAGAGCATTATTTATTTAAATACAAAACTAGAACATTACTGTAGGAGCTGAAAGCACAAGAGTTTGCAATCATCAATGTGTGTATAATATAATATAATAAAGCTGATATTTGTATGAGCTAATGCAGCGTTTTACACAAGAGAATCAATTCTCCCATTTCACTGGGACTATTACAATGCAGGTCAGTCATGACATTACACGTTAAAACCGTGCGATGAACACCTTCACTCCTTTACAAAGACATCTTTGTTCAAGTTAGGCAGCTGAGTGACAGAAAGAGATAATCAGCGCCAAAAGGTATTTGTTGTGTACGATATTGAGCGATCGACTAAAATGAAACACTATTTCATGAGGTCACAGGATGATAAAAGAACTGAAAATACTGAAGATATTTCATGCACTACAAAGCAGAGAAATCATTTAGCGGGTGATGGAAATATGGACCGCTGTGGATGAAAACCATCAGTCACACTATGAAGGCTGAATAACGAGAAGACGAGCCTATCATAATTATCTCAGCTAGAAATGCAATTAGGGGTTGGGACGAGATCACAAGCGACGACAAGGAGTATGCACACAGGCGCGCACACACACACACGCACACACGCACACACGCAGCATTAGTTATCCCGAATAATCTCAAGAAAAATGAGGTACTTTTAACCTTCACCTTTAAATTAACCTTTCTTAATTTAAATAACTCTTTAAATAAATATATGGTTCTTTACCAAAACAGGACATGTTGAGCCGTCAAGTAAAAAGTCCTGCACATTCAAGCCATAAGGCAGTCATTTCATAGGCTGGGGCTGAAATAGACCTTTTCTCTCTCACTTGCTAAAATCGAGCCATTTTACTGTGTTTAAAAAGGCTCCTTTGTATCTTGTAGGTTATTTTTTATTTTTTTGCTTCTTCCTTTCATTTTCTTAACTCCTCTGTCTAAAGAATGGAAAGGGATGAGAGGAAGGGATGCAAGGATGTAGAAATCTATGGCAAATTGTTTATCTGTTTGCCAAATTAGACGTCTTTGCTCACTAAAGCATCATTTTAAAGCGACATTCATTACTGATGACTTGTTGCACAGCTGTCAGCCGTCACTGGGTATAATGGGTCTAGATATGAACAAAAAAAGTATCATTCCACATCGATTTAATATAAAATAAAACACTGCATGTGTAGATCACAGTGCTTGCACAATCACATGACTCATCATCTGCACGTGTTGTGTCAATTCCAGCACATCATAGGCTGCTTGCATGCTAAGTGTTTTTGTTGTTGTTGATATGAGAAAAGCAGCTCATTTGTAATTGTACTGGTTGATTTGCGAGCTTATGTAGCTACAGAGCTGTGAAAAAGTATTTTGTTTTTGATTTCTTGTTTCTGTGTATTTCGTATCAAATAGTTTTAGATCTTCAAACAAAATACAACATAAAAAAAGGCAACCTGAGTAAACCCGAGTTATTTATTTAAGATTTTTATTGAATCAAAATAAGTTATCCAACACCTATTACTCATGTGAAAAACTACTGCTTCCAATATCTGGAGATCATTCTTTCAGTTACTTCTAGGACTAGGACTTACTCCTATGCTTTGGATCATTGTCTTGCTGCATAATCCAGTTGCGCTTGAGTTTTAACTTATGGACATTCTCCTTTAGGATTTTCTGGTACAGAGTAGAATTCATGTTTCCCTCAATTATTGCAAGTTGCCCAGGCCCTGAAGCAGCAAAGCATCCCCACACCATCACACTGTCACCACCATGCTTAACCATAGGCATGATGTTCTTTTTGTGGAATTCTGTGTTTGGTTTACGCCAGATGTAACGGGACCTTTGTCTTCCAAACAGTTCCACTTTTGACTCATCAGTCCACAGAACATTCTACCAAAAGGTCTGAGGATCCTCAAGGTATGTTTTGACAAAATTCAGAAGCATTAATGTTGTTCTGGGTTATCAGTGGTTTTCACCTCACCACTCTTCCATGGATGACATTTTTGCCCAGTGTCTTTCTGATAGTGGAGTCATGAACAGTGACCTTTATTGATGTAAGAGAGGCCTGTAGGTCCTTTGATGTTGTCCTTGGCTCTTTTGAGATTTGCTGGATGAGTCGTTGCTGTGCCCTTGGAGGAATTTTGGAAAGTCTGACACTTCGGGGAAGGTTCACTACTTGGACGAGTTTTTCCATTTGGAGATAATGGTTCTCACTGTGGTTCTTTGGAGTCCCAGAGATTTTGAAATAGTTTTATAACCCTTCACAGACTGATGTATTTCAATCACCTTCTTCCTCATCATTTCTGGAATTTCTTTCAGCTTTGGCATACTGTGTTACTGGGTAAGACCTTTTAACCAACTTCATGCTGTTGAAAAAGTTCTATTTAAGTGTAGATTTGATTGAACAGGGTTTGCAGTAATCAGGCCTGGTTGCATCCAGTCCAGCTGAACCCCATTATGAATGCATAGATTTGGGGAATTAGTAACTACGGGGGCAAATACAGGCCCAGTTGGTATTGGATAACTTTTATTGCTTCAATAAATAACATTATCATTTAAAAACTGTATTTTGTGTTTACTCGGGTTGCCTTTGTTTCATGTTAGATTTTGTTTTAATTTCTGAATCAATTTAGTATGAGATGCACACAAAGACAGAAGAAATCCTGATTTCACAGCACTGTATATTCATAAGGTTAAAATTATTTCCCAATTGTAGCCTAACCATGGTGAGTAGGAGGCTTCTGTGTTGTGAGATGAAATGTATCCGAGAGCCTACTATCGGATGTGTTTCATTTCTATGAAAACTGATCAATTCCTAGGTCACGAGCTGAAGGATTTGGATAAGTGGTGAAGAGGCATTGATTATAAGAACTCTAAGTAGTAGAGTTTATTATAAAGCTGAATATAAAGCTTCTCACATGGATAGGAGCAATTCTGGTCAAATTCTCTCTCTCTCTCTCTCTCTCTCTCACACACACACACACACACACACACACACACACACACACACACACACACACACACTCTCTCTCTCACTTCTACTCACAAAACAGCAAAATAAAATGAAAATGTGTGTATGTAAGATAGATAAATGCTGCATCAGATCAAAACACAGATTAGTGGCAGATTTTCCAACCACTAGAAATCTTTCGGGCTGACACACACTTCCTTAATCACCTAAAACAACAAAAACAAAACAAACAAAAAAACAAAACAAAAAACACACAAACAAAAGAAACAATGAAATACCATTTGAGTCACAGAAAGAAAGAAAGAAAAACAAAGAAAGAAAAACAAAGAAAGATTTTCTGTGGCATCGCTTTTGGCATTGTGCAAAAAAAGTGGTCTGAAATATAAAAAGTGATTTAGCACAAATTCTACAAAGATGACAGTACAATCAGAGCAAAGTGTGTCTGCTCTTAATTATAAATAAGTGTCATATAATTAAGAAGAAGAGAAAAAAGCAATGGCAGGAGACAGCAGATTCCTGAAGATAAAGAAATACTTAACAGTTCACATACTTCATATAATTTAAAAGTATTATAAAACCATCTGCGAGCTGAAAAACACTGCCAGCACTAGAGAAGCATGTCTCTGTCCATCTGGAACGTCCATGTGGACGAGGGACGGGCAAACACGCTGCGATGTCCCTGTGTGGGAGGGTAACGCCTTCGACGTGGAATCAGAAATGACACTAAATATAATGTAGCAAAAGACCATAAAGATATAAAATATTATAACCGTATAATCAAGGGGACGACAACACAACAATTTGTGATGAAATAAAAAAAGTCTCTTTTTTTTTCCCATGGAAGAAAACCAAACCTTAGTTATTCGCATAATAGGAAAAAAAGTCTTTTGAGTTTATATATACAAAACGTAAAACTGAAAATATATTTGTTCTCTGTACATAGCAAATGTTTGTCGTTTAGGAAAAAAACAAATAAACACCTCACTTGCTTTTTTTTTTCTGGCTTCTTTCGTGTTTTTCTTTTCTCCCAACACCAAATGTATGGAGTCTGTGTGGAGCGTGAGGGTGTGGATCCTGCAGGGATCAGTCTAGCGAGATGATATCAGGGATGGAGCCGTAGATGTCCGAGCCGGAGCGGGGGATTGTGGGAAGGCTGCTGCTGCTGGAGCTGTTGCTGTTGCTGCGGTTGACGTTCAGAGCGGCGTGAACTGCACTGCCGCTGCTACTCACCGGTGTGCCAGGAGCATCCAGGAAGAGCTGAGAGGAGCTGTACGGCAGGAATCGGTTCAGCAGGAGGTCGTGATCCTCAGACGCCGAGGCCGCCGCCGCCGCCATCACCATGTTATAGTGCTGAGAGACCGAGAGATATCAGAGGAAGAAAAAAAACAAACTTTTTTTTTCTTTCCTGCCACAGCAGTATTTGTATTTTAATTCAATCTTCTGAACGATGATCAAGCTTACCTGATGATTCTCTCCTTGTAAAAACGAGAAAAAGTTCAAATCTGTTCAAAACAGAAAGATCAAACCGTGACTCTTCTCATTTGTGATGTATGCAGTTGACTGTATTACTAGGACATCGCTATATATTCTAGGGCTATCGATTTCTACTACATTACATGTTTAGCATTCAAATATGATTTTTTTTTTGTTTTATACCTCCATAAACAGAGTGACCGTTAGCAGTAGCTACACTGTGTGCTTACTGCATGAAGCATTAAAGGTGAAAACCGTGTTGCTTTCCTAAGGACACGATCACAATTTGACCGACTCTCAGGTGGCTTCCTATTCACTATATACACTCGTGTATAGCCTAACAATGATGTAGAACCTATGTGATGTGCTACATGCTCAACTGAATACATTTTGACATTCAGCCAGGAAGCGACATCTCAGCCATAAGGGTTTCTAAAGTGCCTTTTAACTACAGTACGTACACGCAACATCCCATTCATACGCCATTACGTTTTTCTGTATATTTAATGAGAAATGCCAATAGAGAAGATATGGAAGAATAAAAAAGGGCCATGAATGCCATCTATTTGTTTCGATGCTTGAATCAAGCTACAAAAGGTTTGCTTTGTCAAAAAAGTGTTTTTAATAAACATACGCTATGTGACTAATTAGGTTTTTGCATCTTTAAATGAGTAATTATTACAAACATATAATATACTGTTCTGAGAGGCCTAGTATATTCTTTACAATATTCCATAACATATATTCTTATAATTCCATATGTGTGTGTGTGTGTGTGTGTGTACCTGACAGATCGTTGGGTGTAGGATAGTAGTGGCGGTAGTCCTGTATGAGCGGTGGAGGAGGGGGGATGTAGTTGGTCTCCACTTGTGGCATGCTGGGAGTTCGACTTGCAGGAGATGCCTGAGTACACAAATTCAACACTCTACGCACACAAACACACACACACACACACACACAGACACCGTTAATCGCAAACAAATAAAAACGAGCCAGTCGAATATGAATGGAAACTAGAAACACAAAACTAGTTACACACTGTTGAAATATCATATTAACAGCACTTTTCCTAGTTTTATTAAAATGTAGTAGGCTTCAAACTACTAAACTTTACATTAAAAAATAAAACACTATAGGAAGCACATGGGCATAATTTACATAAAACCCATTCATTTGTCTAACACCAATTAAAATAACCAGTTATCAGGATTACAGTTATTATTATCTAAATAATAACTATAACGACTTTGACAGTAGTTGATAATGAGATAATGATCTCCACCGTTGTTACATCATTAGAAAATACAATGGCTGACCCCCTGACTATCCACGAACACACACAACTTAAATGTAACGTAACTCACCCCTTGTTCATCTGCGGTGATACCGGTGAGAGGGAGGGGCAGTTTCTCTTTATAGGCGGCTCTTCCTCCTCTTCATCCTCAGACGAGCTGTCCAGAGTCAGATCGATCACCTCCACCTTCTTACTGCTGCTGCCGTTCGTGTGGGAACTGGATTTCTGCTCGGGTGCTGACGGGTGACACCCGTCTGAAAAAGGGGACACACGAAATAAAGGATGAGCAAGCGGTCAAACAACATAAACAACAATTTAAACACAGTAACAAGCAAAGAAAATAAAGAAAAAAGGATTTCTTTTTCAGTCGTAAATGCAAATACATATAAATAATTCTACTGAAACATCCCAATTAATCAAGAGCTGAGATCCATCAGCAGCCTAGTTAACTCGTGATTATAAACTTCTCTCTCTTTCTCTCATTTGTGTTATTCAGAGTCATTTCAGGAGCTCTTAGACGTTTGAGCCAATATTGGCCTTTAATGAAAGTGATATTTAATGAAAATGTTTCTGCGCTCAATGGATGACTAACTTATTTCGTGTTCCCCGACAGGCAATTTATAACGTTAGACAGCCTTAACTGTAATTATTAAAAAGTCCGAAATTAATTTCAGCATAGCTGACATTCTCAAATCCCAGAAGCTCATTTACTTTTAACATTCCGAACCATGGCGAATTAGAGAAAGGTGGCAGACGATAAAAAAAAAATAAAAAAAAAGTAGTTGTTTTTACTTAACATAAAATTGTTTTCCCAGACAAGTAGTTTTCATTAAGAACATTATGAAAACAGCGAGGAGCTCGGCCTACTTGGGAACTTCTGGGTGAAGCGGGTGACGAATATGCAGAGATTATCAGAAACTTCACCTGGAATACTGTTAAATAGCTTTAAAACTAAAATAATTCTGATGTCTTGAATGCATTTCTTGGTCAGTGAATAATTTCATCTGTTTTTCAGTAGCGTTAATGTCTTATTGTCATTCTCAAATAGCAGGAAATAGTGAAAATAAACAAAACACTTTGTTTTCTATTCACTATGTGAATATTTGTCTGGTAGGATACGCATCTAACTTAACTGGAACTCAGGGTGTAATTTTTTCCCCATATACACTGAGCTATTATTACACATATGTACAGAATTGGAAGCTTGGTGTATATCCAAGAAAAGGTCAGATAAGAGTCATTTATTTGTAGTGAAATATTAATGTTGAAATGAATTAAGCAAATACAGTATTTTTACTTGTTTCTTAGCCTTTTTCCAACTGAAGGATCTCTGAAAGGCAACTTAACATTCCTCACATAGATAACTTCAAATAATAGTGAATAAAATCACACAATGTTCACTTCCAAACTGACCCGCATGCTGCAAATGACGCTGCTTTCAAGAGTATCTTCTTATATAATGGAGACCATGAACTAGATGATGTGAGGCTGAACACAATCTGAGTACTACGCTGATCAGTTCAAGTCCTGGGATTACAACTGAACCGTCCAATCAATAACAGAGAACCCTAACCACTAAACTTCCACTGCCAAGAGTAATATCAAATGATGTAGGGGCAATCAAAACTGAATCAGATTTTTTTTTTTTTTTTTTTTACAAGCAATTCATTCATTAATTATAATCTTCTATTACCAAGCTCCTTTCTCTTTTCTCTCTGAAACTAACTCAACTATTGCATTTATTGTATCTTATTTGTTGGCACACAATTATTCTACAATAAATGTGTCAGAAATAGAAAACAAAGTTACCGTCTACGCCGTTGTATGAAGCAGACACCTCCTGCACATCCTTTTTCGACCGCATGGGGGCCCAACTGCCATCTTCCTTAAACTGAATCTCATCACAGTCTACACAGCTGTTCAAGATCTCCATAAACAACCTACACACACACACACACACACACACACACACACACACACACAGATTTAAGAGAGGTTATAAAGAGCTGCTATTTCTTCCAGTCTTGCTTTATGACTCTAATATACTTTGTTTCTGTTGGTATCAATAACGTACTGCTGGATTACGACTGATAAAATGTGACAAATATTCTACAAAGAGAAAAACAAATAATAAAAGAAGTTTAAAAAAGAAGCTTGCTTTTGCCTCTCTGTTATGACTGATAATTGTATTCAATCATTTATATTCATGTCATTGCTTTGGAAATGATGAAATAAATAACCGCCATGCCACTAAATCACTGATGAATTGAGACAGATTTTAT